>BMAW01088207.1:29968-65834 GCA_019974015.1 Nephila pilipes
GGGTTACGTATTGCTATTATAAAACATACTAGGAGAACATCATAAGGTGTAACATGAATTCTTTAAGTGAAAATATATAAATGTTTCTTTTTTTTTTTACTGTACAAAGAAAGTAAGTCTTTAAAAATATCCATTAATTTATCAAATCAAAATAATTGCTACAACATCTGTGTAGATCATAGGAAGAAAAGTAAATTATTTAAGAAATATTTAGTTTGCCACACAGACGCATTCTATTGTTACCAGAAATAAACGTTACATTGAGAAATGATGTCATTTTGATTTAATGGTTTATTATTGAAGCTTACACAGAACACATACAATTCCTTGTATTCCATACACAAAACCCTATACACACATCCACCCTCGTATATATATAGTGAAGAGAGATATATATATATATATATATATATATATATATATATATATATATATATATAGCAGTACATATATATATATATATATATATCTTTTTTATTTTGAGTCTTTTCTACGTAGTGAAATGCCATTCATTCTCAGATCAATAACATAAAATAAATTAGCATTTTAGGACAACCCAGTAATTTTATGTCTGGATACGTATAGTTTAAAAGTATGAGAGTGAGATAATTATAAAATTGATATTAGAGTACTAGAAGAAATGAAGAGACATTATATCTGGATTCAAGATATAAATTTATTGAATCTAAGATACTGGTTTAATTTAATACTATGATGAAAATTCGGAATACGATTTAAACTTCATGTATCTTTAGAGGAGCAAATAGATTCAATTTCCATAAGACTCATAAAGTAGACAACAGATAGGATCGAGTAAAGCATTTTTTAATTAATAAAGCACCATCATTTCTTACCAAAGACCGTGAGTTTTACACGAACTTTTCCATTCAAATCAGAGAAACATAAGCAAAGGGCTCAATAAATCAATGTAGTATTAGTAAAAATAGACTTAAGGATATTATGAATGAAGTGTTATATTTCTACAAATGAGGAACCCAACAATTTATAGGGAAGACATAAGTTTTCCACTAAGCGCTCCAAAAGGTTGCTGAAATATCTTCCTTCAAAATACCTTTCCTTTCTAAATTTTCTAGGTTTCTAATCAGAATTAGGAATAGAATGTGGAGTAACTGGCGTATCCCCATGAACAGCTCTTTGACCTTTCGATGGTTCTTATTGTAAAACTGAACTTAATTTTGAACTCTTTGCGCCTTTGGTGCGATGCCCACATTGAAGGTTATTTCACCATTGCTTTTCGAAACCAAACAAACTAACATTACTTATATATATATATATATATATATATATATATATATATATATATATATATATAGTATATAGTATATATATATATATATATATATATATATATATATATATATATATATATATATATATCTGTGTGTGTGTGTGTGTGTGTACATATATAGATAAAACAATTACATTATTAATAAGAAACACATAATAAATAAGATAACAAACAAAATCCAAAAAATCAATAGGAGAAAAAATTTACAAAATTATGTGATTTTAATGAATAAAATTTGAAGCTGTGTGAATAAAAAAATAAATACCCAACAAACAAAACATGCACATTCAGACTAAGAACTGAATTACAATAAAACATATTCTACGGTACTACCTCTCCTTCTGCATCTTGTTGAAGAAAAATTGGAACAATCCAAACTGCAAATAAGTTATTCAAAAGGAATTAGAAAATGAAAGTTAAAACTAAAATCAGTTACAAGAAATCATAATCAAAGTTTTTTTTAATAAAGATTTAAAAATTTAGAACGAAAACATACCGAACCCAAACTTTCATTAATAAATAAAATCAATACTAACAGATTTAAGAGTGAAATATGAACATTCCTTGTGACATATGTGATTAAAACTTCTTTCAGTGCAAAACTCTTAAGGAGACTTTAAATCATGACCCGCAATAATATGAGAGATGATAACAGATATGATATGAATATGAAAAATTTTACTTTTAAGTAGAGTAAAGAAAAGTTTCAAATTCTGTGTTAGTAAATAAGAAGACTTCATAATCAATATAATCTTAAATATGAATAATATCCAACGAAACAGAAACCCAAATTTTAGTTAAGAATATTTAAATATATTGAATAAAAAATGTGTCTGAAAATATACTCATGTAAATATTTCAGAGACCTTCACAGTTAGACCACTCAAAAAGTTAAGTCTTTGTAATACAAATAGTAGATTTATTTTTATTTGAAAGAACTTAAAAGTTCCATAAACGTCCTGAAAATTAAGAGGCTTTATAGCGTTTAAGACTATAATTTCAAACATTTAACAAGTCCAAAAGATTTCTGAATTCACCTCTCTCAAGATGTGAATATCAAATATTCATTTAAATCAATTTGTAAAACATAGATCTTATGAGAGTAATATCACAAAAAGAAAAGTGTTCAGATGACACAGATTTGATTTTTTAAATCATACTTTCTTATATACAGTACAATTCAATATCATAGATACATTAATAGTTACAATAACATACACACACACATAACACAATACTATTGCCAAACACACATACACATCATCAATATTACACACACACACACATATATACATATATATATATATATATATATGGGGGGTGTATAGTAAAATAACAATTTTCTAATATGAAGAAAATTCCTTGAAAATAATTAACTAAACCAGTTCAGATGCAAATATTAAAGCAAAAGAGGGTTTAAAAAATTAAAGAAAATCTACCATAGTTTTTTAAGCGTAAACTAAAAAATGTTTTTCAATCATATATCATACAGAACAAGATAAAAAGAACAAATTAAATGTTAAGTTTTATAGAACGAATGCGAAGATTTTGATTTTATTCGTTACACCGACACAAAATTTGGAGAATTTCTTGTAAATATATATACATATATGCTAAGGTTACATATACTGAAAATTTTATGAGTTGATAATTTAAAATATTTAAAAAAGACAAAAAATCCAGAAAAGAAATAAAATAATGAAAGAAAATAATTAAAATATGGAACCCATATTACATTTTTTTAATATATATATATATATATTAAAAAAATTATTAGTTTTAAATTAAATTAAACCAGGTTATTTTTTCTTTGAATTCATAATAAATAAAAAAAATGTTTTAGTTTTGAATGTACCATTAATTTATATTTTTGTATTTTAATTATTTTTTATATTTTTATTCTATAATAAAGCAGCAATTTTTTTTAATTTAATTTTTCTTCATTAGTATTTATTATTTTTACATACTATTAACATTTCTTCTGAATAAACATTTATCGTATATATTTAATCTATACTTTCTGAATAATTCGTTTTCTTGACACTGGTAATTCCCTTTCTTTAAATGGGAAAGCACACATTAAAGAAAGGGCTTTAATCTTTTATCATTCTACACGTTGTAAACGTTTCAGTTTTAATATTTTTCAATTTTTTTTGATCTTTTTACCATACCTTTAGTTTTGTAAATATACTATGCTTAATTATTTCCCTTCTATAATTTAATGAGGTACTTTTATAAAAAAATATTAAAATTGTATTTTTTTTCATTTCTTTTTATGATTTGTTCATTTGAATTTGGTTTACTTGATTTTACAAAGTAAATGCTTGTGATTTGAGCCTTAGTTCTGGTATAGACTAAAAATACAGTTTGAAGACTTGAGAGCATTATCTACTTTACATGCATTATTTTCTACTTTTTCTACAGTGTTTTTATTTCCTATTTCATTTTCTAATTTCATTTTTTCATTTTTTCTACTTTATATCTCTATTCCATTTTTTTTTAAAAAAATTTCATAATTTTCTTTTCAGTTTTGATTGTACTTCATTTTCCATTTTGAAAGTTTTCTTTTTCTAGAATTATTTCTAGTATTTATTCATTTATAAAAAAAATTAAAATTGCTTAAGATATTTTTTTTAATTTGTATAGTTTTTTACCCAATAATTGTAATAGCTTTTATTTTATGATATATCTATAGTTTCCATGTTTCAATTATTTTTCGGTGTAATTATGTTTTATTCTTAACTATATACGTACCTTACCCTTTTTTGAGACTAATTCTTTTCTTCTTTGAGAATCGTTTTGTGGTGGATATGTTCCACATTGAATATTATAAACGTCGTAATATTTAATTTTACTGGTTTTATTATTTAATTACATGTTTTATGTATATTTTTTTTTCAAAAAATATAAATTGCTGATGCAATTTAAAAAAGACTTTTTTAAAACTTATTATTCTTTTTAATTTTTAGCTTAATTTATTAGTCTCAAAATCCTGAATTGCTTTTTTTTTTTATTTTTAGATTTTACAACATTGGGTAATAACAATGGTTTTCTAATTTAATATTACCTTTATACTCGTGATATATTGTGATATATTATTTCATGCTGTTATTAGTTTTTTATGCATGTTTATTTTCCATATTTATATCCGATATTAATAAATATGCATGTTACCCATAAATACATTTATATTAATTTTTTTAAAATATACTGAAAATGCAGTGATCAAGTTTTGAAGGCTATCTTAAAAAAACATCTGTTTTCCTCTAAAACCGTTTCTTAAAACTTGAATTAATCAGCTGCCTGTGTGCTGTGAAAATATATTGCGAGAAGTGTTGCAAAACCAGTTACATACTATGACACTGCAACTTGAAATAGCGCATTATTATAATTAACAAAGCTTTCAAGTTATTTTTTTGTTTTGCAATAGATACTCTCCTTCCAACACATCTTTTTTTATTTAAATACAAATTTTCGTTGTATCTAGATCAATGGGAATTTTTTATTTTTAGAATGGAATGGAGTTTTAGACTACTGTACAGACAATATATTATTATGCAACTTTATGAAATTATTCAACATATGAATAAAAGTATTCTAAGCACTCAAAGATTATTATACGAAGTATTTGAATTTTCTAGAAGCAAACAATGAATTTTCATTTTTTGTGAGGTGTTCTAAATACATTATTCATATAGTAGATGTCGCCCATAATTCTTGAAATCAGAGACGAGTTATTAATAATAGAAGTATTTAATGAACATGAGAGTACATTCCTATTGTGATCATTTTTTAGCTATTGTTGATCATTTTAAATATATAAATCTGAGTGCTCTTTCAAATTTTCGAAGGCTGATGAATTAACATGCTGATTTGACATAACGCGATAATAATGTATTCGTTAAGTTATTAAAACATGATAATTTTGAGTCCCATTTCTTCTGGAATTACATTCAACATTGTAATAGTAGCCCAAGATATTTTAAAATGGTTTCTAAGATTTAAAAAAAATAAGTTGTATGGATATTTAATCATACAACGATTAGAGGCGTTTTTATTTATTCCTTTCTTCTTGAGAATCGAAAAATTAACATATTTTTTTTTACAGTTTTAAAGTATTTTACTCCATATACATTGATGAAATCACTAGCAAAAAATTTGAAATATATCACCATGTTGCAGTATATCGAATTAATATGTTTGTTCAATCTATTGAAAATATTCTTTGTAGCAATATAAACATATTATCTCTCTTATTATCAAATAGAATTAGAAACAGACGATCATATTACACACATTTTTGTGCTATAGCATGAGTTCTTCCATTAATCAAATAACTGCGAATTAGAGACAAATCTTTGAAGAGTAACTTTGTATATTTGTTGCCATAATCTTAATTGAATATATATATATATATATATAAAGAAAGTATATATATATATATATATATATATATATATATATATATATATATATATATATATATATATATATATATATAAAAGCAACATTTTTACATTTCAATTCTTCACACTCTAATTTCATTTTTTATGCGTGATCATCAAAAAAAGCTTTTTCTACGCTGTATGATCTTATATTAAACATGTGGGTACATTAATAAATTGGTAAAGGAATTTTATACAATTTTCCGGGAGTAATATAGATATATTCTGCATGAATTTCTAAGAAATAACTGATAAATACGAAATGAACCAAATAAATTTTTTCAGCTTATCAACTTTGATTAATCGCCTCAATGATGCATTGTATACCACATCACCTTTTTTTAAAAATAAGTTATGCAACGATATAGTTGTTAATTTAATTATATGCATTTGGCGATGCTAAATTTACATAATTTAATGCATAAAGTAAAATCATGAAGAAATCACATGTATTAAATTATTTATGTTACCAATGAATGCATTGTAAAACACGCTTAAAGTTTTTAATTACTTAAATATAATTTTAATTTCATTATTTACAACCTAATTAAAACTTGTCTTCATTTATGAATAGCATGCTAGTAAATGAGAACTAAAAAGATTGTATATTTAAAAGTATAATTAATATAAAAATAAAGTTTAAGATAGAACTTTTATTAAACATTTTGCCCCTCTATATATACATTTAAGAAAAGAAATTTCATGTGAAGAAAGAAAGTGAAGAAATGTTAATGTAATGAAAATCTATTAAAATATTAATGATATTAATCTGCTGAAAAGAAATAGAGCCAACTAAAACACAAAACAAAAAAGAGTAATCAACACGAATCAGGCCTTATTTTATTCTATATATTTTAACACTTATCATTATCTGGAATTCGATGATGGTAGACTTAATGAATTTAATAATGATTATATTCAATTGTTTGTTATTATTTGAATAATGCATCAACTCATAATTTTTTTTGCTTATAACAGGATTGCATTCATACCCCCAGCGTAACTAATGGAAATGAACAGTATAGAGAAAGAATTATGGATTCCATGAGGAAACACAAAAAAAGAAGGATCTCCGGCTGGAGGACTTCAAGAAATTAAATTTTCCACAGATTCGATGATAATATTTTATTTCTTTGACAGAGATTAAGAAACATAGTGAATTTTCTTTTCTTGTTCTTGGTAGATTGAAGTACTAGACTACTAATGAGACCAGAATTTTTTTCAATCTGAAAATAAAACAATTGTAGTAAAACAACTTCACATTTGCCAAAACCCAAGAACCCCTTTCAGTTGCAGGAAATTGAAGACATGTCTAAAATAAGATGTACCGATGAGTAATATATAGACTGCCACTAACCCTGAACTCTTTATCATTTAAGCATCTGAGAACTGAATTGAGGAGCGGTTTATACTTGAAGTAAAGTGAGGGAAATAAGATATGAGGGGAAATATTGAATTGTTTTTGGTTCGATGTTTAAAGATATATTCTACGAGGTTTGTAAAGTTTTTTTTTTTTTATTATTTTTATTTATTTATCTTAAATCTTAGTGAGAGCAAGATGCTTGAGAGATCTGCTTTGAAGTATCTAGTTCCTCACTACGATAAGTACTATCAATGTACATAATGCTTTTGTACATAAGTTCTTTTTATTTGGTTTGGTCATCAATATTAATAATCAAGACTTAATTTGGTATGGATATCCTTGGACAAACGACGGAAACAATGTTTGTAATGACAAATATAAACTATGGCTATAAAATAACATATATAAAAATAAAAAAAATATAAGAACTTTTAATTTTATGTAAAAGTTTGAAAACAATTAAATATTTTTTTTGCACAGTAGCATATTGTTTCAATCAGCCTTTAAGATTTAACACACTTTTCTGAAGTCACATATTAGTATATATTTAAGCTATAACACCTGCAAATGGCTTTGCATTGTTAAACTTTTATTAAAATTTATTACAATCCAAATCTCAGGTTATTTTTAGAATATCATTGAGTGTACATTCTGTGGGCACAACGGAAGTAGTATCACAGAACACTGCAAAATCATTTACGAGTGTAGCATCAATTGTATATGAGTGTTTTATCCTTCAAACAATTGCTAACATTTTTCTCCTTTTTTTTTTTAATTTGATAAACATTGCAACAACGAAAAAAAAATAATTTTACTGAATTTTTGTGATGATGCCTTTAGCTTAAGAGAATTCGTTTTCTTGAAAATTAATGTAAAACAAGTTTATCAAATTTTTTTCTTTTATTAAATTGTTATCACGCGAAAATAGTTCTTCCTAAATTTAAAATTATACTAAAAAAAAAAGATAGCACTCCATAACTGTTGTAGAAAAAATTAACTTAAAACAAGAACTTACGAAAAATATACTCTTTAACGAAGGTAACACCTTGGTAATCGCTTTTTTTTTAAATTAAATCTCTATATTTATTTACAATAATTAGACTTAGTTTTACCCATTTATGAAGAAATTCTACTAATCTGTGTTATGAAAAGTCTATAATATTGAGCATTATTTTGAATTTAAAGTTTTGTTATAATATTTTACATCATATAAATTTCTGTAGTTCATTAAATAATAAAAATAAACCAAAAATTAAAATAAATAAATAAAACACCAATTTGTTCTATGTTAATCGAATTGTCTGTCATTAAAAAAGCTTCTTCCCTTTTATAAAAAACTTCATGTGAAAATTAAATACTGACAAATTACTCCATATCCAAACATAACAGGTTCTACATTTATGATAATTATACTTCTTCATTTTCCTGCCTATATAATGAACTATTAAATGGGAACGAAAAGCATCAAAAAAATAATTATACTAATAGAAAATTAATAAAAGCTTAGAAGGATTCTAAATGGAAGATTGGAATAACCTTCTGCAAGACCTAAAAATATTTAAATGCTCCACAGACAATAAAATCGATAGCTGAACCCCAAATTCAATAAAATATAAAAATAATTTTTTTAAATCTCGTAAGCAATTAAAGTTTTGTTGCATTGGTTTATATTATCTGTGCAAATATTTAAAAAAAAAACTTCGTTTTACATTGAACTAATTTCAGATGAATACAACAAAAAACATAGTTCGTAAATTTAGAAGAAAAATATAATTATAGTATCATCCGTTGCTTTTTACAAAAGATTTATCTGAATTTTAAAATGATAGTCAGTAAAATGTTTGTTCAAAAAATTTATGTTGCCAAGGTGCTGAACTTTTACACATTTGATCACTCACTGATTTTGTAAACCTACGTGTTGATTTTATAAGTATGTATTATATTAAGTATATGTATATCTCAATAAACGTTCTGTGCACTTACATGAGGCATACAAGAGCGAACAAATTAAATGATATATATTATCTTCTTCCTTTACACATATTAAATAGTTTTTAATTTTTTTTAAATTTGTCTATTCTATATTTGTGGTTAGTATATTATTATGTTAGAAATTATAAGAGCATCATTTCTATACATTTCTTATAGAAAATACTATTCTAATATGGTATTCTATTATATTAATTTCAATACATCCTTTATTTATATATGTAATGCTATGTTACTACAATCGTTATTTCAGATATATGTATTTAAATATTTTTCTATGCATTAAAATTATGATATTATATAAATTATTGATCAATAAACTACTTATATAAATTTTGGACACAATTTTTTTTCAGATCTTTATGATTTTAATACTGCTCCTACCTTTCGCTCAAAGGCAATCATGTAATATAATGAAGCACTTTTGATTCTTAATTTCATAGAACATATTCACAATAATCATGCATTGCCGAACGTCGTTGAAAAAATATGGATTATATATATATATATATAATGCCCTTCCTTCTTGAGAGAGGATCTACAGTTGAATATACTATCTGATAAACAGTAAACTCCACTCATCTGATAAACAGTACAAGCAAGAGTGCAGAAGAAGTCAGAAGACAGAGAGTTTTCTCTTGTATTAAGTTTTAAATTAGGATTTTCAAGAAATCACAATATGATTGAGGGATTTTTAGCGGCTTCATCTGCAGAAAACCTAGAAGGTTTATCCTTACAGGTCTGAAGACGTATTCTGCATCGTTAGATTAACTTTAAGAACACGGATTGCATAAGTTATGCAAGAATAGTATTAAGAAATAAGAATGTATGCTTTTCTTACTTTTAAATGAGAGAAAAGAAAATTCTTGAAAATTAAATTATTATTAAGAGAAATTATTAAATCATTACTACAATGTTGGCTAAAATTGTGGAAACTTATGAAAATTTGTATCAATCTTAATTTTGTATGCATAGAGAAAAATGTTATGCGTCACAAAAATGCAATTTGTTACCATTTTAAAGATGTTTTAATATCGCAATCTAATTTAAAAAAAAAAATCCAAATATTTTCAATACAAAAATGTTATACAAATATTTTCAACAAATCATTTAACATATATATATATATATATAAAACCTCCAGCACTTGATATCATTAACATTGCATAAAAAATATCAGTGGATTGTTAATGTTAAAGTACAATTTTCAAATATTTTAACGAAAACAGGAAGTTTTATTCCTCCTAATATGACTCCTTTGAATCAGTTTCTTTTACTTTATGTTTCATTCTTCTTAGAAAACATGTTTTGTACAAAAAAGGTATTTTTCTGCGCTTGAAGAAGATAACAAAATAATTTCAAATAAAATTCAACATGCTCATAACAAAATTCATTGTAGTTTTACGAATTTTGGACTCACTGTGACTTGTCAGAGGAATAGTATTTTTTGAACGAGAGTGAGATTTTGTTTACGTTTCTGTATGATGAAGTTATTATTGCAATGGTTCTATCACTCATTCTCTGTGTTCGGTGTTAACTTACTTTTCTATCCTGCTTCTTATATAACTTTACATTTGTTCATATTTAAAGGAATCTTTTAATTTCAATTTTATACTATTAGAGCAGTGAATTGTAAATTGTGTATTGTTGTTTACAAATAAAATTGAGGACGCGATTAATTAAACACATTTTCCCTCATCTGAGCTATAATGAATTTAGTTTTTCAATTTTTTTATAAAATACATTTATTCATTCCTTTTCAAAAGATTTTACATAAAATCAATCCTTAAACATTTCTAAAATAATTTATATAAATTTAACCTGCAATCTCTTTACACTTAAATAGCTCCTTTTAACGATAGCTAAAATAATTTATTTTTAATGTCATAAAAAATTAAGAATAAACTTATATTTAAGCAAATAGTTCATTAATACATATTACAGTCTAACTTTTGATACCAGTCTAACAACCCGTATCCACAAGTGAATGAGGTTTCTTCTATTAGATTGAATTTTTTCTGAATTAACAAGTATGATTTCTGAAGCAGATTTGCTCATTTTTTGACAGTTTTACATCAAATCAGTACCCAATTGAATAATTCATTTGTAATTTTGTTTTTGCCTATTATTTGTGCATTTATAAATGTACATAATAAGTAATGTAAATATCTTCCGTGTTGTCTTTCCTTCAAAAAGAAATATCAATATTTTTCATGTTTATGAAGGAAATCTAAATAATCTCTACAAAGTTAAATAACACAATAAAATTTATTTTCACACTTTTAAATTATTTATGAAATTACATAAATTATATTTTTATCTGTAATATATTTCTTTATTATAAAATTAATATTTATGACTTTATATGTGGTATACATAAATAACGAGACAGATGCTGAGCGTTTGTGCTATTGAAGTACACTTTGGATCCAAAATGGGAGTGTTTGACTGTTGTTAAGCCAGAAGCCTTCGAATGATGAGCCTCTCGCTACTGTAAACAACCATTATGAAGCAGAAGCCTTCGTTTGGTAATAGGAGTTTTTTTTTTTTTTTGTTTCACAGAAAAACGATAAGAGTAACAACAAAGTAAGGAATTACAACTCACAAGGAAACTTGAAAATTTGCTACTGAATTTTATAATTTATTGAATAAAATGTATGGTAATGAACTTTTATTACGTGCATATATTTTGTGGTTTAAGAATTTTCAATAAGTCCGAGAAAACGTTAAAGATGAATCGTCAGCCCTGATCATCCTTCCACATCAAAAGGATCAACATCGAAGCAATTAGTGTCTGTCTGTTCTGGACCATTATGTATTCATTCGCGCACTGTTGAGACCTTAGGAATTTAAAAAAAAAATCAATAAGGTAGATTTAACGTAATAACTTAAAAATGCAGAGAGTAAATGACAAAATGAAGCCTAAAATTTAGAAATTTGAACATTAAGAAGCCTGTAAAAAAGGCTTGTATTGAAGGAATGCCACTGAAAAATGACCCAAATGTATTAGGAAAGAAGAAAACCACGAGTCGAATAGTGCGTTTTACTTATGATCCTAAAACGATACCAATCTATATTAGAAGATCGCATCTTCAGTGACAAAGAAAGTGCTCGAATGAGCAAATCAAATTTCAAAGCAATGTTGACTGGGGCTTCTTTTTTCGATTTTCAAGGGGCTGTGTACCATCACTAGATTCCTGAAGGTCAAGCTTACTAATCGACATTACTACTTTCATATATTCTTGTTGAACTCCATGAAATAATAAGGAGAAAAGGACTCGAATTGCAGACAAGGTGCCAAGAAAATCTCACCGGCTCTTTCCGCATTGTCTATAAAGAGGTTTCTAGTCGTTTATCATCTCAATATTAAACCATTCGCCTTATTCTCTATATCTTGCTCCATGCAACTTCCATCTACTCTAAGGTGAATTATGTATTAAAAAGGAATAAAAAGTGAGTCCATTGAAGCTGTGAAAGAGAAGGAGGCACGTGTCCCAAGGAGATGAGAGAAGAAAAGTTCCAACATTGTTTCGAACAATAAGATAAACATTCAGCGTTACAGGCAAAGAGGAAGGATGTATTTTGAAGGTGATAATAAGTAAATATGCATGAATTTAAATGAAATTTTACAGCGTCCGTCTCATAACAATTTAGTATCCAGACCGTGTGTTTGCAACATATAATATTTATGTTTTTTTAGTAGTTTCTTAAACTTTTAAAACATGAATATTTATCGAATAGTATGGTACTCTTGTATCCACTCATGTAACATTTCAATCTTTATTATCCCTCTATAGTTGAAATGCACCGTAGGATTGCTACGTTTACTTTTTTTTTTAAAAAACCTCTATTTTGTTCAATTTATAGTTAATTAATTTTCTACATTAAAGTTACCGTAAGTATAAAAATAACTTTCTCATTTTACAGATATACTGTCGCATAATATCATTAAGCATACATCCCAAGAGGGAGTAAAATTATTCAGTTGAAGTACTTTTAGACACTTGTGGAGACACATTTTTCTTTTATATAAGCTAACACATTATAATACTGAAATTGTTGAGTTGCTTTTCTGAACAAATAACCTTAGCTGACCATTATTAATTGCTTACAATGCTTCATCTTACTTATTTTAATGATGCTACTAATGCTGGATGCTCTTGAAAATTTCTAGGAGAAATAGTGCCTTACCAAGAAACACTGTTAAAATAAACTATAGTCTGAAAATCGAAAATTAATTTCATTTATAATTTGATATATGTATATAAGTTATGTTAAGATATATACAAGAGCATACATGTTAAATTAATTTTAATCCATATACCCAATTATGCTGCAAAATTAAAGCAATTGCGAAACTAATTAAAATATGTTCAGGGTAGCATATACTGTGACTAGCGTGTTACAAAAAAGAGAGAATGTATTTTATGTTTGCCACGATAACAAGTGTGTTTGTTTGCATTAATTTTAGAAAAATATATAATTAATTTTAATATCTGTTTAATAAATACTCTGATAGTTAAAGAAATAAGTTGATTTCAAGGAGTAAAAGAATCAAAACGCAGTATGATATTATGTTAGAATAACATTTAACTTCCAACGATATTCTACATGATTTTAAATTAAAGAAATATTTTGGGATATATGGAATATGCTTTAATTTCACTATATATACGTTTCTGGCTCGACAAACGAACACCAAAATAATTGCAGATATTAACATTATTTTCATATTTTATTTTAGGAGCCAGGGAAATATTAAGCTTTTGTTATGAAAAGAAAAATAATGTTTATAAAAAAAGCATAGAAAATCAACATGCTTACAGAGAAAGAAAAAATATTTTTTAAAAAAATTTACGCATTGTAATGGTAATTAAGAATAACTACACTTCAAATAAGCTGTGAAATCGTTTGTTTAATAGCAATATCGGATAATTAATTTATAATTATAATAATTGAGAAGATTCAAATAGAAATAATGAATGTTATTATAAGAATTACAATATATAAATAAAATACACCAACATGGGATAATACTAAATATTATGATTAAACTAAAATATCGTTAAAGGCAAAAGTGGTAATGAGAAAATATGAATAAAAGTGCTATTTCATACTTATAGTTTCTGATAATCAAAAGTTATATTAAGGAAAAAAAATGAATGAAACTCTTCACACACACTCTAACTAATCGCATATTAAACACTTACCAATCGATGCTTTCAAAAAATATAAATATTGTGTTAATGAAGAAAAATGAGTATTTGAATATTATGACAAGAGAGAGTACAAATGATAAAAATTCTCAAATGTTGGTAAAAAAAATTGGTGGATGATCCTCTTTAAATTTAGAACTGTGATTAATGGTATTACTATTATTACTAAATCTAAGAAAATCTTATAAAATATTTTCAAAAAACTCTATCCATGGTTTTGGTAAAAGGATATTATTAAAAACAGTGAGATTATTAATTAAGTTAATAATTAAGAGATTTAAGTTATTTATAGTTATGACTTTGACGGATTAGATGAATAGATGTAGAGGATTTAATTAATGTCAGAATTTATAATTTTTTTATAAAAAATAAAATTAATAGTTCTGTATCTCATGAAAAATAAATTTTCTTTTTTTTTTTTACTATTTTATTCTCAACAGAACCAGCTAATAGTAATGTTTTTGAGACAAAGAGATAATTTTTTTTCCAATTAATAGAATTAATTTTGATAGCAACTCAAGCTTAAAAAAATTTTTTTAGAAACATATTATTAAATTTTATTTTCCAGATTATTAAGTTAGTTAACAAACTTCTTTAAATGTTCTAAGTAATTTAAATACATTCTTTAATATTTGTGTAAATGTTGATTGCAGAATTAATTATTTAAGCAAAATTTTTAAAAAAACGTATTAATATAGGTGCTAGAAAATAATTTTAGTTATATAATAGTATAATTTCCATCCCTTGTTTTTATTTCATTTCTGTATATTTTTTTATTTATTTATTTAAAGAGCAAAAACTGTCATGCAAGTGTAGAACACTAAAATGGCGTAATTAAAATGTTTAAAAGTGAGCTATTTATATTTTAGTTATATTTTGTAACTTTAATTACAATTTATGTAATCTTGTTTGATATTTTCTTTTGTTAAGTATTCGTACCGACTTTGACTTTAAATTAGTTTTTCTGATATTTTTTCTTTTGATTCCTCTTTTCTGATTGTTGGGGACTTTGTTTTCTGTCACATTAGGCATTTTCCTGCCTTAATAGGAATATTATTGATTGCTAAGGTTTGATCATTAAACCTACAGAATATCTAATTTTCCCTAATCAGAAAGATATTACGTAGCTTTATTTCCATCTTGTTAAGAAACATTCTCTTTTCAGTTTTCTCTCGCAGGCTTAGATATATATTTTTCTTATTATTAACTTGGCTTCTTTATTTTTTAAATGGATTTATTTTTAAGATTTTATATTTTCTAGAGAGGGAACAATATTATTTAGAAACTAATTTTAGTAACGAAGGAATTTAATGGAATTTACGATTTTTTTCATTAGAAACTAAGACCAAATTAAATAAAATTAAATACAAAAAATCGAGATTAATCTAAATTTCCTAAAGATCCTAATTAATATAGGACATTTATTGATGAATATATACTAACAATAAATAATCATGTAGTTATTCCAAAATGCAAGAGATATATTATAAAATTTAATTAAATTGTTAACATTAAAAGTCAATTTAGATTTTGTAAAAACTATAAAGCACAGAGTATTTGCTATACATGCTTATTAGCCCAAAGCCCTTTTAATTCTATATCACAAATGCCAAGTAAGCAGTACTATTGATTATTTATAAATTATAATTTTAAGGATTTTTTTTTTGTTATAAGAGATATAATTCATTAGCTAATATTATTGTTCATGAGAAAGAGATTATATAAAAAAACGATATGAAATCAAAAACACTAAGCTGTTTCACATAATGTCCTGCACTAATTGTATGGCCAATATTTCATACACTAATTTGACAAAAAATAGATAAAGTAACGGTCTATTGCAGACGATCTACTTCGATGAATTATAATAAGTCATTCTAAGAAAATCTCCATATGTTTTAACTCTTACTAATTTTAATTCAAAATAGTAAATAGAAAATGAAAACAGACGTGCAGAAAATTACATATAAAATGTTTGACAATGCTTACGATAAGAGAGACAAAGTTTCAAATTTGATATAGTACAGTGAAATTCATTTTGAAATAGAGGTACATATTCGTATTCTCAGCAACATGACTTTAAATATGTTATTCAAGTAATACTTTAGTATATTGTTCCATACACAAATTAAAATTATAGAAGTTCTCACAAGTTGCAATAATGTAAACATTATTTATTTTATTAATAACACTTTAATGCAACTAATTTAAAAACGTGTAATTTGATATAATACATATATATCATAGTATATATATAAATATATATACGATAGGGGTGTGGTGTAGGTGTCGTGGTGGGTGGGGTGGGTGCGTGTGAGTGTAGGTGTCTGTACAGGTGTTGGTATCCATATTTAAACCTTATAATTATATGTGCTATGTAATTTTCAAAAATAGCTTTCATCAAATATTACTATTGTATTATTATAAATTAGATAGTTATTTGGTTTTAAAAGTTATGCAAAACCAATACACCAGATGATTGATGATAGACTAACATTCTGAATATTTCTTAATTTCACTTTTATTGATATAAACATATCGAGTTTACTACGTAAAAACATTGTTTAATACATTTTCTTAAAAATATTTCTTATTATAAAAATATTTTAAAAATATTTAATGATCGTAGAGAAAATAAATAATTATTATGTTTCGTAAAATCATCAATCAATCAAGATGTAATATGGCGGTTAAAACATTCTTAAAATCTTCTCGATAGAGTCTTTCTCACATCGTATTATAAAGATTCTTAAAATCACTTGTGCTACTGGAATAAGTTTATTAATCTTTGTAAATTAAAATTATTTCTAATACAATGCTTAAGCTATGTATAGATTGTTTTAATGAGATACGTAATTTGATTTGTGTAAAATAATTTTTTTATTCCCTGTTTATGCTTTACATTTTTTTTTTCTTTTCTAATTAAATGCTTTGATATGAAGTTTAGTGTTTATTTTGGTTTATATACTGATGTGTATTAACAATTCTATTGAGATATGTTTATTTAAATCTGTCATTATAGTGAGCAACGATGGTGTTAAAATTAGAGAAACAGGTGCTGCTATCCGCCATACGAGAATCTCTATAGATGACTTGTAAGCTCCTCGAATAATGACTAGATACGTTTTAAAATTTAAAAGAAAATAAAATCATCTGATTAAATCTTAGTAATAAATTAATTTAATGATTCAAAACAACTCTCATGATGTGGTGCTTTTACTGATATTTGAAAAGCGCTCTTATCTGACAAGTAACAAAATTTCATTACTTTAAATTGCGAATTTCCAGCGTTAGTTAACACGGATTTTATTGTCGCGCCTAAAAGAATTTTTTAGAATTCCTTCTCCTTAATTTTAAATGTTAATTTTAATTTTCTCTTGAAATAGGGTTTTATGTCTTGGGTTTTACTGTCTTTGGAACTTTGCTCAATTTTTTCAATCAAAGTGTTTCATTTTCTTAAGTATTAAATATTTTAATATTATATTTAGTAAATTAATGTTTTTCACATTGTAATGCTTTAATTTTTATGTAATCTACTTTAAACATTATATTTTTACTATTATTTTATTTCACTATATCATGTTTTAGTTTTTAAGAAAAGCTTAAATGTAGTTTTATTACAAATAAATTTACAGTAAATACATACAAAATAGGCAACGACATTTAATGCATTTAGAAATAGTTACATATAACATCTCAACGTTAGAAAGTTTTTAATTAAAGTCTCTTAGGTGTCAATGCTAAAATATTTTAAGATACTGAAATTCTTTTTTTCATCGAAACTGTAAAAAGATTCAAAATATATCTAACATTTTTTTTTTTACAGTTATTAAATTAGTAGGATTGTAGTTTTGAAAAATTTTGCGTTAAACCTTCCTTCTTGATATTGTTGTATAAAGCAGGAGCTATTTTAATGTATATAAGAATATTATGTAATACAATCTTTATAACATTTGCATCAACATAGTTGCTGAATCAACATGCTGCATCAACACATGCTGCTAGAACGATGATAAAATATGGAGGGAAATGGGTGTTTATTTAAATATTTCTTTTACTTTCTTTAAAACTTTGGAAAGCGAAAGATTCTTGCTTCGAACGCAAAATGATGACTAATGGTCTCCAGCCCTTATTAGTAATTCCCTGAGTTATGACCTAACTAACTTTCCTAGGTCAGAATATGGCTGACTTACTTTTAGATCCGTCTTTGCATTTATTACTTAGATTTTCTTCTTCAGTCTCACGCTTTTTCGTGTTACTAAGTAAATGAGCTTGAACTGATAATTTTCATATTTTTTTAAATTTAATTATTTTGGGAGCATGGAAGGGAGAGGGAAATAAAACCATTTTTTTCTATTCTCTAAGAGCTTTTATTTTAAAATCCACGAGTTTCTTTTCTCAGAGTTCAACGATGTTTGTTAAAATTTGAACGAAAATTAAATCCGAGCTTTCCAGTTAATAAAATAAATGGAACATAATAAATGTTACCACATTTTTAAGATTCTTTTTTAAGTGTTGTGTTTCTTTTTGTTCGGCTTTTTCAAAGTACTAGTTTAAGCAATCCATTAAAGAGAAAAATCCATAGTATAAATCACTTGATATGGTACAGTACTAGCCAAGTATCATTCATATATAAATACTTTATTACTTAAAGCACTTATGCTATAGTTAGAAACCTGCTCCTCAACAACATCAACAGCTCCCCTAATATATACCTAAACTGGTGATTTTAAGGTAAAGTTTTGAATAGTAAAATAAGCAAAATGGATTATAGTATGAGTATAAAATGTTCTGAATTTCTTAATTAAGAATAAAGGTGGTTTAAAAAAATGTATGCTTAATAAGTAATATATAGGACAACTATAAAAATCGGAATTCTACAAATTAAAAATCAGCAAATTAGTATATTCAGTGCACTTTTCTTTATCATAATGCTTTTGAACTTTAAAGACGTGAGATTTCCACATTTGCAGTTATTGTGCTTTTGTCTCGCAATGTTGCTTTCTCTACAAACCAAAATGTTGCATTTAAATTGATTAAATGAAACATCTCAAAGTCTCAAAGAAATGCAATGCTGCAAGATCTGACTATACTATGTCTTATATCGTCGCAATGTGACATATCAGAAATGGACAGTGAATATCAAGAAGATACAACGAAATATAGACAGCTTTTTCGACTCATTCTTAATCAAATATCTCTGTTTAGTCATATTGACTGATACCTTTTTCCTCTCACTATCAAGATCTACATATCGTTGTCTACAGAAAGAGAATTTAATTTTTGTATTATACTATAGTTCAAATGCTAAAACAATCAATGAGAGGTGTTGGTATGAATAAAAAAACATTCTGGAATGATGATTGTTTGTGCTCTTTTAAGTGATACAAAAATTCATAATGGTGTAACATAGAGTTATAGTAAACCGTCAAGAGACTTTTATTGCAATTCCCGTTTCATTTTCCTCTAACTTCCCAATCAAAGTTCCTATTAAAAGTTTACTCTCACAAACCATAAATGGAGCCAAATCTGGTGTGTCGTCGGCTAAGTCAACTAGATTCAGACGGACCTGACTCTGCTATTCCAGGTGTGGAGGGGTTTTGATTCTCTATGTGGAGTTTTGAGCATAATTATATATATATATAGGTATTTAACCTAGCTGTTTGAAGTTCGATATCTACATTCCCGTGGGTTAAACTGATATTAGCCGATGACAGAGGGTTGGAAAACAGAAACGGAGGTTGTCTGTGATTGGATTGTCGGATCAAAATGAAAAAATCGAGAGGGGAGTAAAACATCCCTACCTCGGTTTAAAGCGATAGAAAAAGAGAAGAGGACAGGGATCTGATCAGAGCGAGAGCAGAAGTAATCACCGCAAGAAGTGAGAAGGAGGATACGATTAGGCTATTTCCGAGCTATTTGCAATTTTGGCTATATTCATGTTGATATATTCCTATTTGTGGATTCTTAGCTATTATTGTTTGTCTTTGTACAAGAACAATCAAAATGCTTTAACTAGAATATCACTCGCTACAATTGACAAAATAAAGAAAGTATTTTACTTAAGCTGTGTGATCCCTTCACGCTACCGATTCATTTCACAAATTCTGTGGTCACGAATGGATGTACCACATGGTTGTTACTTATTTAGTATTATAATCAAATTCGCTTTCTCCTTAGCTGAGACAAGGATTACTTTTGGCATGGTTGGGGCGACAAATTGACATGTACCTTTACCACTGGTCGTTTATTCTTAAGAGTATTATCGGGATTTTCATCAAGTAACTTTCTAATTCGGAAAATTCTAGATGATAACCAGTTTTCTGAAGACTCTTCATCCGCTACACCCATTTACGTAAATTAAATTTGTTTTCTAGAATCAAATAAATATGGATGTGCCATCTATTGTTCCTGTTCTTTATCCTGGTAAAATGTTATCTAGGTGTTTAAACAAGATATTTATTCTGTCTGAATGTACATTTTCATGCATGTCAATATAGCAAAAATAGATTACAGTGGCATTTCAAGCCTGATTTCAAACTTAGTTCAAAGTTGGCCTTAATCGGATATTAAATAAATTAGAAAACAACATTCAAGTTCCAATAAATGGGAATAAAACTCTTATCTACATATATTCTGAAAGCAGTTTATTTTTGTTTAAGATTTTGAATGAAAATTTAGTAATTTGTGAAGCGCTTCAGTTCGTAAGTAGTTATGGGGGGTTTCCTGTGTTGATGGTTTGACTTGTGTTCAATAACTTTGAAGCTAAGGTATTAATTCCAAATACTCCATACTACATTTATGCAGAAATGCAATAAGAACGTTTCGTTAAACATAAGTCTAATTGAAATTCGTGCAATGAAACATACATTGTTGCACTTAAAATTTTAAAAAAGGCGCCTTGAATGAGAATTAAAACAAAATTTATCTTCAAAATAAAATGTTAATTTCTTAGACCATATAATAGTTTATTTATTTCCAGAGATGTTATGACAATTGATTATAACATATTTTAGCTTAAAATTCAAACTTTAGGTTCATTTACTAATAGTTGCCTTTGAAGCTGAATTGAATGAAATTTTGCTTTTAAAAATAATTATTAAAGAAATTTACAACATTTTTAGAGCATGTTGATCTAAATTTAATTCGTTTTACTTTATATTATAATGCAAAATATAATGTAAATGATTTTAAAATATGAAAATTAAATTTAATAACCCATATTGACATTTAATTTTTAGTTTATGGCATTATTTAACTATTATCCATGAAACTTTCTTTCATTATCGATAAATTTAAACAGTTTTCATATTATCACATCATTCATAAAAGTTTAAATGATTAACCTTTATACAAATAAATTATAAAGTTTTAGCCTTTTAGATGGTTTACAAATATGATCTGTTCGAAATGAAATAATGTATGTTCATGGAAAGTATTTCATACTTTTATTTTGTAATAGTTAGGAAATTTATGATTGCCCATACACGTGAAGCTGCACTTACGCTTTTTTTTCATACAGCTACCGTAACTTTACTATCTATCTATCTATCTATCTCACAGCTGTCATCTATTCATCTATCTATCTATCTATTCATCTATCTATCTATCTATCTATCTATCTATCTATCTATCTACCCTATCTATATATCTATCTATCTATATATCTATCTATCTATATATATATTATATTATATATACATATATAAACACATTCTAAACAAAATAACTTTTTATACATATAAATGATGCGTAATCTTCTATAACAAACAAATAGTGTTTAATAATATTAATAATAAAACGAAGAGGAATGACATATGTATTTAATTTGTCTATGATTTAGATTCATTAGAGTGAGCACATACCCTAATGTATCTAATACAGCTTAAGCTAAATACAAAATATTTCCTTATAAATGAATATAATTAAATTGTTCACCAACTTTCATATATTATTTTGAATAAACATAATAAGTAAATAATTTATATTATATTAGTTGATCCAGAGAAAATAAATTTACATTTTTGTGAAATATTTTATTATCTCCTAATGTTGAAAATGAATTCACACTTTTCCAACAAGTGTTGAAAGTCCATTTTAAAAATACTATCACCTATGTGAAGAAGTTGAAAAATACGCCAGAAGTTGTAAAATTAACATACGAGTAAAACTGTACATAAATATTTTGTTGCAAAAGGAGAAAAACGAGTAAGTATGCAATGAATATATTTTAATACTTTTGAAAAAAAATTTCAAGATTCACACTTCGTAGATTCCGTACAAAAGTTAATTTAGCGTCCAAAATTCCTAAATTTACATTTTTTTTTAATCTCAATTTGGTTTATGAATTAGAAAATATTCTAGGTGAAGAATTGTAAATGGTACGTTAAGTAGTGAAATTATAATGCAAATGTATTAAAGCTACAAATATAAATTATAGTTCATTATTTCAAATTGTATTTTTGTATACATTCAACATATTTCTTTTTTCTTGTAACATCATTTGGTCACCTATTTTTAATTCATTATCATACATATATAAAGTTATACAGTGTTCAAGATAATACTTTCTTCATGAATGTACATACGTATTATAACCATTTAAGCTTTTTAGCACTCTATAAAAAAATAACATACATATCACCGTTATTTTAGAGGAATGACTTATAAGAATATAATAATTTACTACAGAATTTAAAAATTCTTTTTTTAAAAAAACATTAATTTTAAGTAATGTACATTTTTTTAAATTTTAGGACTTTTCTTTGCATTTTTTCGCGTGACTTAAAATGACACTATTTATTGAATTAAATATTTTTCAAATATGAATATTTTATATTGCTAGTTTCTTATGTAATTAATCTTCAATAATAATTATTAAACCAGTTGCTACTTACTTGTGCTTTTCAAGCAACATATTTTCAAAAGGAAAAATTTTAAAACAGAAAATTAAATTAAGCTTAAGGTATAAATGTGTACAGTATTGTTACTTAATATTTAGCCCAGGTAACAAATTTTCGCTGGGGGATAGAAAATAGTTACTTAATTTCAAATAACCTTTCGTTTAAAACATTATATATGGTTAAACTATTCAACATTATAAGGTGACTAACTACGAAAAAAACATGATTTTTCATTCAAGCTTAACTATTTATTATAACCATTTAAAACTCCAAAACTTTTCAGGATTACTTTTGTGATGAATCCAGGATAATTAGAAATGAATTTTTTTTATTGATTTAAAATTAAATCATAGCTGTCAATCAAACAGGAATTACCAATTTAAATTGTTTTCCTGGAAAGCATGATTTTTTTTAAAAATACACTGGTGAGCAAATGTTAGGGACGAGATGGGTTTTTAAATATAACGTTGTGAGAAAGCTTTCAAAATCAACACTTGGGAATCTAATGATATTATTTTATATATGATATAACAACGTTATATGTCTTGGAGATCTTATGTTATTATTTAATATCAACTTTATTGAAAAAGTAGCACGGAGCATAATACGAATGAAGGCCGAAACATCCATGTTACAAACGTTCTGTCTAAAACATCCTGTAAGTCATGGACATAATTTCCCCTGATTGCTATGCCGGTTTCACATCATCTGGATATGCTGAGTATGAAGTTTTGAATGAGTTCTTGAGGCATTGCAGTCCTGTCTCCTTCTCGGAATTCCGAGTATCGTTGAGGCATTGTTACCTTACGTGCTACCTAGCATCTACCTGGAAAGTCATATATATGTTCGATGGGATTTCCTCATTCAATATCTTCATTGCCCAACAACTCTTTGACATCTACTGTGTGATGAGCAGGCTTATTTTCGTCAATGAAAAGGAACTACAGACCCATGTAGCCTTTAAAAAGACTCACATACATAAAGATAATCTAGTTACAATAATAGGCCCCGGTGACTAAAGCTCGTGCTAAGATGTGAAGGTTGATACAGAAATCAAGCATGATACCTCCCCGAATGAGAACTCCGCAACCTCGAAATCGGTCTATTTCGATGGTGTAGGAGGAGTTATTGCGGGTTCCCCGCTCTCTCCAGATGTGCATGCGTTCAGAATCGCTACACATACTAACCTTACTCTAATCCGTAAAGAGTACTCGCTCCCATTGACTATCTGTTCTATTTTGGTGTATTAAGTAACACAAAAGACACCTCCGATGCACAGATGTTAAATATACACACCGTACAAGTTTCGTGCAAACTGACCACCCCTGTGCAGCTTATCGATGACGATGAAACGTGATATCTGTCTTCCAATCGCCTGTGCTATATATCTATCAATTTCTTCCGCTGTATCCCGCCTGTTATTTCTGGCCTGTATGGCAATATACAGATCTTCCGCTGCCACGGCTGCTCGTAGACAACCACAGCTGAATAGTTGGAAAGCTGTTCCTGTAGTTTGAAATTCTCTTTAAATTCGAAAAACGATGATGTGATCAATTCCAAACTCCACAGCCACACTTATCACACTTCGACTTTCCTCTATATATCCAATGATTTGACATCAGGGGAAATCTGCCAGATGTTAGATTAATTGTTAATTGTTCAGATTAACAGATTAATTGTTCGGCATTTGATTTTGAGGGAGCAACACGACGTTGTTTAAACTGATATACGCTGTGCAATCGCTTTCCTAGAAATGCTGAGCTTAAATCAAAGGCTTACTCTATCTCTCTCCGACACTCTCACATTAAGTCTAGCTGAATATCTGCGCAGGGGCTACCGTACCTCACCTTAGTAAATTTTCTGATTGGTCTTTAGTCTGCTCTGCTTCTTCGTTCGGCTGGCATGCTAAATTTTCGACTTCGACTTTAATTTTTGCACAGCATTGTATTACTGAAAACATGATTTTGCAAAATATTACTGAGATATCTATGTAAAATTCGAAACGTATGTTATTTTCATTTTTTTTAAAATAATAATGTAAAGTTTAGTTTTATATGTGATAATTTGTAATTTAAAGGTGTTCTGTGGGATGTGTTGCATTGATAAATTTGATAAAAATCAAATAAAATAATCATAATGGTTACAACATTTTCGTATTTAAAAACATCATTCCTATATATTAGAATATTGTCTTTACCTATGTTTTAAATATGCATTATAAAAATTAAATTTAGATTCATTGTATGGGACTCTGTATAGTATTTTTCGTTTCACTTAAATTTTATCACATTTCTTTTTAAATTCCTTAATTTATTAAACTTTATTAAACAAATATAGTATTTTTTTTTTTGGCTTTTTCTTACGATTTTGAATTATATTTTCTTACAAAAATGAAGTGGAAATTCATTTAAATAGCTTCTAAAAATATAAAAATAAACACTTTTACTTCTAACGCTGTCGGTACATAGTAATAATGAATCAATTCACTTAATACCATACGAAGTAAACGACATTATCATACATAATATTATATTATCAGATTCACACGCATTATCTTGCAATCTAATTCCAGCTATTCCATAACGTATAACTGATAAATCCTTTACTACAGTTAATTATACCTCCCAAGACAATTTCATAGTTAGTGATGTAGAGAGTGACGATTTTACCGCCACAATAAACACATTAAGGACTTGAATGCTTTATGTATCAAAGAGGAGGTTGACAATATCCTTGATGACTATTTCTACCCGCAGCCACATTATCCATCACCGTAGGGGGTTAAACGTGTTCGAAGTGTTCTGAATTGTACATCGCTCCAGGAATATTCAAGCTACTCGCCACACACGTATACTCCTTACGAAATGCAGTAATTCCCTTTTACGATGTATCTAAGCACCCTTTGTATGTTTCTGTGAATTACTGAATATTAGCTTTTGAGAGAGCGTGTCCTGTCCACTTGGGCACTTCCTTGAGACTGAATAGCTTTCTGAAATTTGTACGTGATGCGAAATGCTTTCGAATAATGTTTAACAATACATGCTTTTAGAATTCTGTTTAATAAAAGACAAAACGACGCGTAAGAGAAAATTTACTTTTGTGTATTATTTCTTTTACAGCATATTATTTATTTACAAGATTTTCAACATATTATTAAAACATTATTTTACGAAGCATATTATGTATCTCTCTTTGTCGATAAATAAATATCAAATAACACAAAATATATAATTATACAAAGTACATAACAATAGATACATAATGATGGGCAATAAACTATATATGCCTTTAGTATCTTGTTTAGTAAAATATAAAATAATACATAAGAGGAAGTTTTAATTGGTGTATTATTTTGGTTTGCAGCATATTATTTACTCTACTATTTCAAAAATATTATTTATTTCTAAATATGTGTTATGTATATATCCCCATATACTACATATAATTATATGTTTTATGTCACATTATATTTAATTATCGACCATTCTATATCTCAGTTGTTTCATAATAATTGCGTATGAAAAAATTAATTTTATTACAATTAATGTAACATAAGCTTGTGATTTATATCATGAAATATTTCACCAACATAAAGTGTAAAAAAAAAGTAATTGCTTAATGTTATATAAGTACTAATAAACTCAAGACTTTAAAAATGTAAATTAAATGTCAACACTCTATGATTTAAAGAAATTTTATCTGCTTTTTTCTTGGTTTTATCTAGTGCATTTAAAAAGTCGAAATTGTCTGGAGAGACTCCTTTAGAAAAACTGAGAATTTTGAAATATAAAACAAAAAGCTGAATGTGTTTATTTTCATGTTTTATTCAGATAATAAATTTTGAAATATTTATTCATGTCTAAATTCATTTTTGTAAGAACTGTTTAATAACACCTTGTCTACATAAACAATATCTTTTCTAGTAATGTCACTGATTTTTTATTCTCTCAATGTTACAAAGTAAGATACGATTCAAAGGGGAATTGGAACTGACGGAGTTCGTATTTTATGTATGCGTTTTAAATTCAATTATAATTCCCTTTCTGAGACCTTCTCTTTCATGCTTATAATTCTAAAGCAAGCTCCAGAGGTTTATATATCTTAGTAATTCGGTTTATTAAGTTAATTTAAATAGTAAAACTATTTTTTTTTTCATTTCAAAGAGTTTCAATTAGAGTATTCCTCACCAAAAAACTAATGCCAGAAAGAAAAAATACATTTTTTTAATACTGAAATTCTCAGAAATAAACGGGGTTAATTTTCAAATATTTTAATACCGTACTCGGTGTAATATATAAATAATGAAGTATTTTCAATGGATTCTATAATTAATTATATTGGTAATGTCTTAGCTGCACTATTTACTCAGAGGGAGTTCTTTTCTAACAATTAAAGTATTTCATAAAGGTTTTATGGGTATTCATCACATAATGAAGAAAAAATATTTTAAATTTAATCACAGTATTGAAGCATGTATTCTGTTATTCAATTTAAGTAAAATCCCATTATTAAATGATTTAAACAGAGAAAAATAAAGCCACCATCAAAAGTATTGCTTAATAGGGACATAAATGAATAAATTAACCACAACAAATATAAAAATTTTCAAATTTTTCTGTTAGTACATTTACCAATGCCATGAGATTTTATTTCAGGATTTAAATATAATAATACCTCACTCAAAATAATTATAAGAATATCATAATTTCGTATCTTTCTTCACTAACTGTTACTCTTAAATGAGTTTTCTTTAATTTCTTTGCATTTCTATTTTTTTTCTTAATATTTATCAAACGTATTAATTTGAATTTATTTGTTAATTGTTACACCATGTTTAAAAATTTAACATCGGTTAAATATAGGTTAATGTTAACTTTATATAATAATTATTGTCCATGAGTGAAGTAAATCTAAATTTTTCTCAAAACATCTGTTCTTATTTCTTACTAATTTAATACTAGAAATACGGCTCCCGTCATTTTGATGGTTTCGTAATTTGTGTTATGTGCTAAGTTTTTAATTTTATTTCCAAGCTATGAAATCTTATGTCTTTTTTTTCAATTTTACTTGATACATGCACTCACATGTACAAAATTTTATTTTACAGGAAAGAGGGGAAGAAAATGTTTTGTATAACTAAAAGGACGGAAAGCCGTCATTTTGACGGCAGTATGGAAAGCTAGATGAAATCGATAATACAAATCAGAAACCATAATAAAAACAAAATATGTAATAAAATACAAATACTATTTGGTTGTGTGAAAAGAAATTATTTGAACTAAAAGAAGAAACCTCATCTCCTACTCTCTACCATATACCTTTCCCACTCCTCTAAAAAACAAGGTAATGAAGAAATTGTTTAACTTGCGCTTGAATTAGATAACACATCGATCAATAACTCCCGAGACTAACTCAGAGATGGCGCTCGTAGTAAACCAGTAACCAGGTCTTTCTAGAGTACTAACCTTTGCTTGAAACGTGTCAAAATTTTAAGTCGATCGGACCAGGAAAAAGGTTTTTTCCAAGTGGGTGCCGCGATTGCTTTCGATGGAACAAAATCAGCAACGAGTCGATGATTCAGAAAGCTGTTTATCGCTATTTACTCGCAACAAAAAAGATTTCTTGCGGAAAAAAAAAAAAAAAAATGGAAAAAAAAAAAAAAAAGATTTGGAAAAGCGTTGGAACGATTGTATCACCCTAAAAGGTGATGAACAAAAGGTGTTATGTTGATGAATAAACAAAAATTTTGCAAAAAAAATGTTGTTTTCAATGTTAGACTCGGGAGTTATTGATCGATGTGTTACATATGAACCAGAATACCTGAGAAGGATGATGAATTTTTTTTTCACAAAAAATTGAAACATCCGATACTGATTCTGAATTTATGACGAATCATTTGAACAAGTTTCAGAAAATCTACGAGAGACCTTAAATATTACATAACGATAAATTTGCTTTAATATCCTCTGCTTTCAATAGATTCATTGAAAACTCAATTTCTTGCTACGAACCTAAAGAAAATATAACAGTTGAGGAACAATCATTTCCATCTGAAACTAGATGCCCATTCTTACAATGCATACCAAGTAAATCTGATAAATTTGATATTGAATTTTGAATTGTGAAGATATAGAGGGAAAATACTTCCTAAACGCCATTCCATATTTAGGAAAATATAATACAGACCTAACAACGTATCACCTTTAGACTATTTCGTTTTACGTCTGATAGAACCATTCTTGGATAAGGACAAGAATGTTACTACCGATATTTTTTTTACTTCCCTTACTATTGCTGAGAAATTGAAGACACAAATACTAGCATTGTCTGTACAATGAAGCAATTATTTAAAAATCTCAGACGCCGCAAAATTTTCAAAGCATCTACTTTATTCTACATATTATTATTAACACAATGATTCAAACTTGACTATGCATTAATGTAAAAAGAACCCGAATGTTTTGTTTCTAAGAATTCTACACCAAAATGTTAGCATAAAAGATAGTGAAAAGAAAGTATCCGAAACGGTGGCGTTTTGTGATTCTACAAAGTATGGTGTAGACATTCTTGACCAAAGGGAGTGTAACTATTCAGCATAAGCAGGAAATCGAAGATGTTCAATGCACGGTTTATACAATATGTTGAATTTAGCTTCAATAAACATATGGGTTCTGTAAAAAGAAGCTACAGGAAGTACAATACCTAGAAGATAATTTTTGCTTTAACCTTCTGAAGAACTTCAACAAAATCATGAAATAATCAAAGCCAACCCATGCACTATATCTTCTATATTGTTATGTGTAGTAAGAACAAGACTGCACATATATGTTGTAAACGTAAAGATATGTGTGCAGTGATTGTAGTGTATGAATAGAAAGTATGATTTGTGTTGAATGTAACAGGTATTTAGTTATTTACTAAAGGTGAACAAAACATTCATCGAATCATTTTTATATTATTAGATCAACTGTACAAAATACAAAATTACATATTTCAAAGTGATTTCTATTTACCGCCCTGCTGATTTTAGAAAAAAAAAACTTAATTTGGTAACATTTTTTTTTATATGTAAGTAATGGTTTTTCTAAAATAGTGTGTTTTTATTGATTCAATATATACAAATACTTAAAAATAAATTCAACAAATTATAAATAAAACTCTAATATTGAAATATTTATAATTTTTATTCAAAAATACGTTTAATATATTTTATTTTTGATTTTATTATCTACCAGTCATTTTGCGTGCCTCCATCTTTTTAGTAATAGAACAATGTCCGTCTTTCTAATGTTGAACAATTACACTGTCCTCTGATCAAGATATTTATACAAAATGGATATATCAGTCCATTGAGTTTTTAGTATATAACTAATAAAATTACAAATTGTTAGATTGAACAGTTAAAGAATTGTAAGTAGGAAATGTACACAGAAAAATAATAATGAATTTAAAATTAATAAGAATGGAAAAAATACTATTTTCAACTATGAACTAGTAAAGTTAGAACATTAACCTTTATTTCAGTGTAACTTATTCTGAGTGAAATTTGTGCTACCTACGATAATAGCATACGATATTTAAATAAAGAATAAAAAGTAAATCACAATATTCTCTCGACAAATGTATCTAAAACTGTTCCAGAGCTAATAAAAACTTCATGTTTTTCTTCGCTTATTTACATTAAAATTTCCAAGAATAAGCTGAGTTCTGTAAAAAAGTAGACCAATAGATCAAACTATATTCTTAATAAATAAATACACTGTATAGAAAAAAAAATCCCTTCATCTAAGTAAAAATTCCCCATATACAAAGGGTAGCATTAAAATAACTAAACTGGAACTGTAAAACATTTTATATTGATGTCATACATATTTAATTATTATCAACTTCAATATTCACTTATCCTCTATTCCTTCAACTATCCATCCGAATCTTCTTTTGTTCGAAAAAATTGTGGAAGTTTTATGTCAGATCCTTCAGGACGCGTTTCTTTTCCCTTTCATAGTTTCAACATATTGGAATTATTTTCCGTTAAATACATATTTCATCTAAGTAAACGAAAAGAAGCTGCATGGCTCAAGAACAGGCAAATAAGGCAGATAATGTAGCAATGGGATGCTGCAATTCGCTAGAAACCACTTGACAGACGATTTGAAAAGAGACGCCTTATTGTCTTGGTGGAAACTTTTGCACTCGGAAGTTTGTCAATTTGTATAACAGGTCAATTGAAAAGTCCCCGGCTTACCATAGTAAAACACATTTTTTTGGCAAAATTAGTTGTTTTTTATTCAACATAATTCCCTTCAAGGGTGATACACTGTTTATTGCGACCCTCCAACTTTTCGATACCATTTTTGTAGTACGATTTGTCCTTTGCTTCAAAGCAGGCCTCAGTTTCGGCGATCACCTCTTCATTCGACGAACATTTCTTCCCAGCGAGCATTCGTTTGAGATTTGAGAACAGGAAATAGTCACTGAGGGCCAGATCTGGAGAATACGGTGGATGAGGAAGCAATTCGAAGCCCAATTCAGAGATTTTTTCCATTGTTTCACTGACTTGTGACACGGTGCATTGTCTTGGGGAAGCAGCACTTTCTTTTTCTTCAAATGCGGCCGTTTTTCGGCGATTTCGTCCTTCAAACGGTCTAATAATGCTATGTAATAGCCGCTGTTGATGGTCCTTCCTTTTTCGAGGTAGTCAATGAAAATTATTCCATGCGCATCCCAAAATACAGACGCCATAACCTTGCCAGCCGACTGTTGCGTTTTCCCACGCTTTGGAGCGGGTTCATCGTGTGCAGTTCACTCGGATGACTGTCGATTGGACTTCGGAGTGAAATGATGGAGCCATGTTTCATCCATTGTCACATATCGACGCAAAAACTCGGGTTTATTACGCTTGATCATCTTCAAACACTGCTCCGAATCATCAACTCGTTGTTTTTAGTCAAAAGTGAGCTCGCGCGGCACCCACTTTGCACAGAGCTTTCTCATACCCAAATATTCGTAAATGATATGATGTACACGTTCAGTTGATATCTTTAGAGTGTCTGCTATTTCATTCAATTTCCATTTACGGTCATTCAAAATCTTTTTGTGGATTTTTTTAATGTTTTCGTCGGTAACAAACTCTTTTGGGCGTCCACTTCTTCGGTGCTCTTTTCACCACGTCTAATCTTAGCATACCAATCCTTGATGGTTGATTTTCCCGGGGCAGTGTCCGGAAACTCGGCATCAAGCCAAGTTTTTGCTTCAACTGTATTTTTTCCCTTCAAAAAGCAATATTTTATCAACACGCGAATTTCCTTTTTATCCATTTTTTTCACAATAACAAAAGTTGCTTCACTCAATATGCTATAATTCACAAACTAATGATCTGACAGCTGTCAAATTTATACACGCATCCTTTGAGGGTTAGGACTAACTAAAAAACATTTGGATTTAATTCTATTAGCGCCATCTATGTGTCAGGCCGGGGACGTTTGAATTGAAGTGTTAGTATCAGCAATTGCACGAATACTTAACCGACGGTCAGATCGAACCAGATTACCTATTTTTTTTGATACAGCCCTCCATTTTTGAAGTGGAAGAGTGAACCGGTTCTGAATCTTCTCGACCTTTCTGAAAATGTTTAAACCAATCAAAAACAAGTGCGCGCGATAAGCATTTATTGCCATACAATTATTTTAATAAATTATAAATTTTAGTAATGGTTATTTCTAAGTATTATGTGAAATTTACTACAACTTGTTGATTTATTGTTATACTAATTATTTTTCCGATGAAACAAAAAAAAAACAACTCTTATGCAAAAAAAACAACTATGCCTATACGGGTTTGCTAATAGATGCGTGATTCACTGTATTCGAAAAAGGAAAAATATACGTTCAACATCTGGGATTTGGGTAATGCGTACTTCTTCTCTAGTAGCGTCAGTATTAATATTTAATAGGCAGAACCGGTATGCTTTAAGTTTAATTTAATTACTGAAGATATCTTTCGAGTTTATTAAAATGGGAATAAACACAAGTGTTGTTTTCTTGACACCACCAGGCAATATTTTTATAAAACAATAGGAATTAAAAGCAGCAAAATCTACTACTCACAGTGATTGCTAATAACAGTTAAAGTGAGCAAAAAAAAATGCTATTTGTAGAACAACTCATACTATTTAGAATTACCAGCAGCAAATTCTTTATTCTACTCAAATTGTAACAAAGTAAGGGAAATATTCAAGAAGCTTGAGGCTTATTCGTACAGAGATATAAATAAATTGTTAGAGTTCGAAATTAACTCTTACAGAAATCTAACTAAATCTACTCTTGATTTTCCAGAAATTAAACTACAGCACTGACTATACTATTTTTCTCATATACTCTTCTATTTTCAGATGCCAGTATTTTAAGCTAATTTAAACGATTTTCCATAGTAATTTATGCTAAAACATGTAATTTAATTCGATTTCATTTACCACTATTAATATTTTTTCTGCACCTTATAAAATTTTTTTTACTAAATGTGTTAAAATTTAATTTACAAATAAATACTTATTTTGTTTTGAAATTTACTGTAAATACCTAATAGTAAAAAAATAGTTTCTTTTTAAACAATATATATTCCTGCTATTTCTCATATGTATCTACACATTTATATTAAAATTTAGATAAAATATTCAAATTGCTTTTGCAATACCATTTTGAAACACCTCGAACAAATTTGAATATTTTATTCGCTAACTGTGACAAATTTATACTACCTATGTCTTTAGTTTATTTGTATGTCTTTAGCAAAAATTTATTGACTGGTAAATTTTCCAAATGTTATATGATAGATAATAATGATTCATAAAATTAGTTTTTATTATTGTTTGTTATTTGAAAGTTTATATTATTGTCTTTCCTTTAAATATTAAACTTTGTTCTTTCCTTTTTTCCCTTTATATTGTTTGCTGAATCGGCTTGTTTTCCGTTACAATATTTTCAGCAAAAATGTGGAATATGATGACATTCCTAGTATACAGTGTTTTCTTTTCTTACAAAACTTCTGAAAATTTCACTACAATTTGAATTTTTATAAGTACTTACTTAGAATATTCTCAATTTGTATTTTTATGAATTAATAGCAATTGATGCGATGTATCAATTAATATTTACGTGTTTTATATACTTATTTATCTTAAAAATAGTAATTCATATCATTATTAATAAACATGTTAGCGTTTTTTATGATAACCTAAGAAATATTTTATAAAATCTACTCGAATATCTTGGTAAAACCCGCAAATTCTCTTTATTAAAAATATTAAAGCATATATGTTTTAAACAGGGTATTATGTATGATGACTTTTCTCAGTATCACTTACAACTCATTAAATATCCATTTTAATTATATGCGGTCCATCAGAAATAAAAATATTTTTTTTCCATTTGTAATGTACTCCAACTGGATATAAGAGGTTTTGTAAAATATATAATAACATAAAGCCAATTTTAAAAAATACATTGATGAAATATACATTGTTATATTAGTAATTACATATATGTTAACAAATAGAAAACATTTAAGTGTATCAATTTTTCCACACATTATTTACCTTAGTGTATGTGACTAGAATTTCATAAATATTCACAAGTAGATCTATCGGGGAATAATCTACACTATTTATTTATTGTTCCATAATCGAATATAATTTCTTTTTTTATTTATTCTGTAAATTTTGAAATAGATTACATTTGAAAATGCTAAACTTAAGTTATATAATTATGTAAAAGAGAATATAGAAATAATTGAAAATTAATAAGCTATAAATAAGCGCGTGTTTTTATGTACAGATTGTTAGTGAATATATATTGACACATATTAAGGTTCCCGTCTACCGGCCATTTTGGTTTCGTGAATGTATTGTTAATCTTATGGAACTTTTACTTTGCTCCCCAATATTTACTTTTTGATCTATTTGAATGAAATAAAATGTATCTGAAAGAGTAAAAAATAATTAAGGCTTCTGGAGAATTACTTTTTTTCCTCCAATTTTTAAGAAATATTTAAAAATATTTTTAAAGACCGGAAAACTCACAAACGAATTATTAAAATAAGGGTAAAATATTTTTAAAAATTGGAGGAAAAAAGTAATTCAGTTGTTGACTTCATTGTTTTTTGCTCTTTCTGATGCGCTTTATTGCATTCAAATAGATCAAATAGTAAAGACTTGAGAACAAAGGTATAAATTCCATAAGATTAAAATTGCGTCCACGAAATCTAAATAGCCGATAGCTTGGTTTTGGAAATATTTATACATCAAGGAAATAAACAGTATAATGCTGTGCATATTTCATTTTAAAACTTAGGTTGTTGTTTTTTTATAAGTAAAGGTTTATAATCTTAAATTTATTATTTGTGAAAAAAATAATGTTCTTTAAGAGAAAAGGTTATAAAAATATATTGTCATCCAAACAATCCAATTACACTTTTACGGAAGATAATCATTAAAATTACTGCTTAAATAATGGGGGTCTGGATATGAATATTAAAATCGAATATAAAAGCATTAAAATGAAGAATAAAACAATCAAACTCCTAGTTTGAAATGATTTTTTAATAATATAAAAAGTGCATAGTGAAAGTATATATTATTATAAATT
>BMAW01088207.1:65844-90839 GCA_019974015.1 Nephila pilipes
GAAAAAACGATTTGTTATTTTTAATTTTTATAGGAAAATAATTATTCTAACTCTTTCATTTGAATCTGCAATTTATGAAAGTATGAAATAACATGATGAAATTTTTCAAAATAAATATTTGTTTTAGAGGAAAGATATTTGTTTTACATACCATCTACCCTATTTATTTGTTTTTATCCCTACTTTGCGTCATTTATCAATATTTTCTTAATATAAACGTTGATTTTTTTTCCCTAGAAATTGAAAGTATCTAATGAAAACTTTTCGATTTAAATTAATGTAAGCAAACCCTAAAACAAAAATATCTAAATAAAATAAGAGAAAATTTAATGATGTGAAAAGAAAAATAAATCTTAGTTCATTCAAAAATTAAAATTTATTTTGAATTTTGTCAGAAACTGCAGCCTTGTACATGGGGATTGAAAAAAAAATATTATTTAAATACCACATTTGAAAAATATTAAAGATATATGTAGAGTATTTTATTTTTTGTTATGAAACATATATAAGATGCATAAACAGTTATATAAAAATACTTCGACGGTGTTGTTTTTTTTATAAATAGGCAACACTTTTTTTCTAAATCTTGAGATATTTATTTCAATTTACGTTAAACTATATTTTGGAGAAAAACAGAAATCTAAGTTCTTCTTACCTGTTTAAACGAAACCAATATATATGTTGATATTTTATTAGAAAACTTAACATTTAAAAAAATGAACGAAATTCATGATTTTCATGAGTAATTATTGCGTTTGCTCTTTTATTTTACACTAGTGTGACAATTTTCAGGGTTTAATTTTCATTTAGAAGATTATCAATATATTTAGGTTGATGCAGTGAGTTGTGAAAAAAAAATTAATATTTAATTTATATTTTGCATTTAGATAATAAAATATTTTGTATTTAAATATTGTGAAATTTGTATTTAGGTATGGAAATCAAGTTCCATAGTATTATTAAACATGAAAAACTAACCTCAAATGGAATTTGTCGTACCGTAAGAAAAACAAAAGACAAACATATGAGTTAATTTCCCCAGACCTCTCAACACATCTCTGCTACTCGTTCATGGCGAGTTATGTAGTATACTTGAAAGATTGTCTCAGGGGAAATCCGGCTTCCCTTATAAAGGCGTTGCGCTACCTTATTATTATTAGTAAGGCACCATGACCTATTTATTAAAATGTTTTTGTTGTTATTTTTTACTGATCGGTAGCTACGAACTTTGAGTGGAAACAACTCCCTCGATAGTTATATATTTTCTTTTTCTTTTCTTTTGCTATTAATTAAGGAACTTTCCAAATTCTACTTTCATTGTCAGTAAAAACCATGACTAGGTATACATTTTTATTTGGAAAGGAACTCTACGTATGTTTACACTCCTTCGATCTTGACATGTCAAAAATCTAAAAATATATTTATCAATCCGAATCTATGGCTTCTCAATACCTCAAAATATTTATGCTGGTTACTAAAATCCCTATAATAAAATTCACAAACTCTCCTAAAAAGCATTGCTTTATTTTACTGGTCAAAACTTCAATAACTATACTAAAAAACAACAAAGAATAAAATCGAAGACAAAAATAGAAACTAAACCAGCGAATGGGGCGTTCCCTTTTATGCATGATAGAACATAATTTGTTAGCCAAACAACTTGTGCCATCTGTCAACTTTAATACAAAATTTACCTATGCTCACATGAAAACGTTCAATAAATCATTTGACCATTGGTCAAGGGCGCAAGAGCCATATCAGTTCATGCTATGCCCTTCTGGACAATCCAAGGGATAGTTGTTCGATTTGAAAAAAAAAATGTTAATAAAATCTGTTGTGAAACCGATCTCCTAACTGAAATCCCTGCAGTTACCCTGAAAGTTAAGTAAACTGCTTACCTAGCTTTCATTGGATAATAATTATGAAAATGTCAATTTTCAATGCATGAATTTTTATATAATAAAATGATAAAATGATGATTTTTGTAGCAAAGAATTTACCTTAAGATTATTTTTCTATTCTATTTATTTTACAATAAGTATCAAAATAGTTAAATAAATGAAAGATAATAAACAAATAGAGATAACAAAGTACTTTCTTGTAAAAGCCATTAGAGAAATTTAGGATTTTTAAAAGATTTTTATACATATTATTCAAATATATTTTGATAAAAAAAAGTAATACAACATTACTTTTTTCAGATATTAAAATTCATAAAAATGAAACAATTTATCAAAACTAGCAACAATTTACAATTTTCAAAACTATAAGCAATTCTTCAAAAACTATTGAATCTATATAAAATAAATTAGTTGATATTAAATTAATCACTTGTTTAATAGTTTTGAATTAAGAGAATATATTTTCAATAAAAAGAACTACATTGTGTTATACTTATTAATTTTTTGTTTTTGTTATTCTATAATCTTACAAACTATATATGTCTTTTCACCACTTTTTTAAATACAAAAAGAATAATAATATTTACCGAAAATTCTAAAACATTTATCACTTCAGTTATGATTTTGATTTACTTAAAAAAATGAGAATTTGGGGTTAAGAAACATTATACAGCGTAACTCATAAAGTCTTAAGAATAACTATTATTTAAAAATCGTACATCTAAATACTTTCAACATTCGTACTAAGAAATTTAAGCCATATCCTTTTCTGATGTATATATATATATATATATATATATATATATAAAATATATTTTTATATTTAAATGAATCAGCATACCATTGATTTATTGTAAACCCTAACAAAAACTGAATACTAAAAAATTAGTCTAATATGTACGAAACACAATAATGTTCTTCATTTTACGAAATATTTGAATTGAAAACATTTTGGAAGGCTTAAAATCTTTGAAAATAAGTTACAAAATATTTTGAAGTAAATAAATTTATATAATAATAAGAACTTTAGAAAAAGAGTTTGAATAATCTAATAATTTTCTGGAAGCTCCTGATTTATACACATAATATCACTTGAAATTATTTTTCAAGAAATTAAGAAAGAAAAGTCAAATTGATTAAATATCTTGAAAACATTATTCATTTAAGAATTCGTAATAATTCATATTTTGTTCTTTTTTCGCATAAATACATATATTTTAATTTTAGCTTTTTTCTTATAAAAAATAGATTTAATGCAAACTTTTTAGAAACGAAATATTAAAAAAATTTATGTTATGAATATACTGTATAAATACTATACTATTTAGAACACTTCCTAAGACATAATTCAGTCAGTAATAAAAGTACACACTCAAAAGGATTTATAAGCTAAATTAGAGAATAGGTATATTTCTTTGTGAAAATAAAAATTTGATCAGCAAATGGCTTTTAAGAAAATAAATGTTCGGGAAAAGAAATTCTTTTTTTATAAAATCAACTTTTTTTTAAATCAATAAAGAGAAAATGCTTAGTTGCATTCAATTTTCTTGTGAGTTTCATTTGTGTAATAGAATGATTTTGCTTACCTTGAATTTATTTTATTTATTTTTTTTTCTCATTTGGTTGTTTCTTTTCATAAATTTTGATCAAATGTAACAAATGTTGCTTTGAGGAAAATTCGTAAATACCTAATGAAAAATTTTCGAAAATTTAGAGAAGTTTAAATTTCAAAATGCATTATTTCTTAACAATTTCATTTATCATTCAGAGATGTTTTATTACTTTTGAAAAGTTTAAGAAATATATAAATTATTTCAAAAGTGATGCTTTAATCTTCTAAATAAAAATTGTATTTCGAAGTAGATTCAGATATACAGTTATATGTTTAAGAAAAATTTTATCTTTAGCAGCAAACTTACTATTTCTTATTTACTTGGTCTTAAAAAAAAAATTTTTTCTGCAGTAATGGATCATATTTTGAATTCATCAATTACCAAAGAATTAGATATGTATGGATGAAACATTACAAATACATTATTTTTGGTAAAGTGTAAAATTCATCAAAAGTTTATTTGAAAAATCTGAAACTAGTTCAAAGAATTTCGAAAACTTTTATTCGATTCACTTTTTTACAAAATATAAAATTCATTGCAAGTTTATCGGAAAAATTTAAAACTAGTTCAGAGAATTTAGAAAACTTTCATCCTGTCTTTCTTTTTCGTAAAATGTGAAAGCCTTCGTTGGTTTACTAGAAAAATTTGAAACCAGCTCAAACCATTTTGAAAACTATCATCCTAATCTCTACACTGCACATGCCTCTACTTGATAATCAGCTTTACAATAGAATATTTTGGAATCAGAATGAGGCACATCAATTTGATATTTAAAAAAAATAAGATGCATTTCATATTTCTAAAGACGCACATATCAAACAACTGTCTCTCATCTTACTCTTTCTCTACTCATTCTCTCTCTCTTTCTTTCTCCATTACAGTGATCTAGATACGTTTTATGAAATTGAAACGCTACGCAGTCTGTCGAATACACTACTGAAAATCAATTTTAATCTTACATTTCTAATATACATTCCTACCACATTTAAGGTATCATTCAGTTTTCAACAAAAATTTAAAGTTTAGTACGTACAAATATTTTAAAACATATGTTCAAAAAGAATTAATCTGTATGATTTTATACATAACTCCATTTATAAGAAAATTCCTACTGCTTAAAAATTCAGTTTTAAAAAACAATTTTGTGTCATATATATATATATATATATAGAGAGAGAGAGAGAATATTAAAACGTTTTTATTCTATTATATCCATCCCTATAATACTCATTTTTAAGTATTTAACTGTTTAATGTAAATCTTATAAGACTATATGTAACCAGTTTCGAAATTAATAGTTAAAATAATAGGGATAATATAAATGAATTTGAAACATTTTTAATATTCCAGTGCTCTTGATCTTATAATAGTAGTACCTTTATTTTTCCAGCACTAAGCTTTCTTTTAATTCTTGTATCTTTGAGAAACATTTAATGCTACAGTTTTATTTGAAAATCATAAAATAATAAATCATAGTTTCGTATTGACAATAGCAATATTTAATAACAGAATCATATAACAATATAGCGTTTATTTCATTATTATGAAATCAATAATCAAACTCACATGTTTAAAATGCTGCACCTACAGTTTCTCTAGATAGAAACTAAAAGACATTGCCAAACGCTCAAGTTATTATCTCTGTATAAAAAAGCGATCTAGATGTGGGAAATGTATTACATCTTCCTTGACGTGTGGCACTACAGAAACAGATAATGTCATTCTTTCTGTTCCGTTAGGACTGTACATCCATTCAGAGAGTAAACCATTCTGTGAAGCTATCTACTATGTCAAAACACAATGAAACTGTATTCTTTTTTGGCAGAAAATATCAATTCAAAATCCTGACAGGTACTTAACTTGTCAAAAAGAGATACACTGGATAAAGCACTCTATTTCCTGAAAATGTAGTCTCAGATATTTGAAAGCTTTGACCTATTGTACCAAAATTACTATGAACAAAAGGTGATAAAATATATAAAATATTCAAATTGCGATTCTTTACCTTATGGAATAATCATGATAATAAATACAAAACAGAAAATATTGGAAATGTAACTCATTTATAAAATCGTACTTTATAAAGCAGTTTTCCATAACTTTTATTCGAAGTATTTCTGTTAATATTTCATAGCTTGCAGACAGAAACTGATATCATAAACTCTACTAAATGAAAATAAGTATCACATAGGATTGATTAATAAAAAGTACTGTATCAATCGGGAAAAAAATTTAAAAAACACATTATCAATCAAACTAAAAATGCTCAATTTATAAAATTGAAACAAGTTTTACAAACAATTTACTTAGTAAAAGTTTCTCAATTTTTAAAATTAATTACATTTTTGAGTTGATTTTATAAGAAAATATACTATTCATTGCAAATTTAATAAAATTTAAAATTAATTTTATTATTATAGTTTTTTAGTCATCTACAATATTTAAAGTCAATAAAGTTTCTAATTAAATGTCTGAATTATCATTTGTATGTAGCATTGCTAAAGAGTCTTAATTTATAATTTATACTATACTGGTGTCCAAAAGTCAGAGACTTTGCATATTTTGTCGTATCTCATGAAAAGAAATGAACGGATTGTAAGAATATTGCTTCATAACAAAGATGCAAATCTAGTACGTCGATTACGCAAACATATGCATGTATGATAGTGGAACTAGTTGAAAAGCAACATTTATAATCGCACTTGCCAAAATCTGCATTTCGTTCGCTAGTGCATTTTACCGAATTTCTTAGTCTTTTCTTGCTTAAATTAACGCTTAATTAACTTACTTAAATAATCTCTAAAATTAAAATTCAGACAGTAAAACTGAATAATGACACAATGTTTAGAAGGTGGAATTGTGGGAATTGTGGGTAGACTAGAATCACGAGAATCTCAAATCCAGATTTGTAGAGAATACGGTTTAACGCCTAGCGTCGTCTGCTACTTGTGGAAACAGTTTAAGGATATTGGATTCATCGAGAGAAAGCCTGGGTAAGGTCCGAGAGCCATGACGGCAGGAGATGATCACCATTTGTCCATTACAATGAGGCGTAACAGGAATGCTACAGCTTCTCAGGTCTCTCATGAGTTGTAAACATAACATAAAGTTTCACGAGTGACTGTTTCTAGAAGACTTCATTTGAGACGGCAGTTTGCAAGCAGACATGTTGCTCGCATCAGGATCAGTTCTGCAAACAGGAGAGAGACGGTTTAAAATGATGCAAAGATCATACAGACTGGAGCATGAATCAGTGAGTGACAATTCTTTTTATTGACGAGTTCCGGTTCAGCCTAATCAGTGATTTATGCCATACTTTCATATTGAAAAACCCAGGACCACTCTACCTGCCCTCCAATGTCCATGAAATCTACCATTATGGCAGCGGAGGCTTAAGGATCTGGATCAGGCAACATTTTGGATGGCCATACACACCTCCATGTCTTTAAAAGAGGCACTTCGACTCTTGAGATTTAATGGGAAGAAGTATTCGAGCCCTATGTCAGGGTTTTTAGAGTTCCAATTGGTCCCCATTTCCTTTTAATGGATGACAACGCGATGTCACATAGAGTACAGCTAGTTAAAGAATTTCTGGAAAGTGTGGATATTCGCCCGATATATTGGTGAGGGTGTTCTCCAGACTTCAATCCGACAAAGCATACATAGGAATCTTTGGGAAGGGCAATTGCAATTCGCAAGCCCCTTCCGAGAACCATCAAAGACATGAAAACAGCGTTTCTGAACGAGTGAGATCAGTTGCTATAGGAACTCATAAACTGCCTTATTTCCAGCATAAAATCACGTTTCGAGTCCTAAGTGGGACCATACTCCCTATTAACCCATTTTTTGTTCTATTCTGCAACTACTGTTTCATATCTTGCAACTCTGATGAGAGTTACTCACTATCATGTGTATGTATTAAAAATGTTGGATGTTTATTTTTTGTAATATATCATCCTCATGTACACACCAAATTTCATTAAAATCTGTCCAGTAGTCCTAGAGATAATCTACCAAATCGGAAAGTTCTCTTAATTTTGAACACTAGTGTATATGATGGGTTCAGTCAAAAATTGAAGATTTGTAACTCTTTTAGCCAATGATTAAGATGTGGGTTTTTGTTATTTTAGGCAAATGATATAAAATACTACTATTATGATTAAATTTTCAAAAGTGTTCATTAACCACTTGATTATATACTTACGTTATTAATTTCAAAAATTATGCAATAATATACATGTTTAAATAATTGTTCGCAATGTACAAGGCTATTCTTCAAGAATCGATATTATATTAAAAGCATGATTTTGAATCATATTATACTTATTACGAAGTAGAATGCACATATAAGTAATGAATAGTACGACGGACGATAGTTTGTAATTCTTAGATTATATTTTACAAGGGAAAATGCATGTAATCTGATTTATCTGAAAACTGTCCTTATTTATTGATGTGGAATTACTTTTTACTTTTACTCCTCCTTATTACCCACATTTACGATAAAGATTACGGCTGTCTAAACTTTACGTTACTTAATTAGGTTTGACTTAATATATTAATTGGAAAATGCACTGAAAACATTACTATTTTAATTAACAACACAACACATATATTCATCTTTTCTATAACTGCCTTGATAATTCATCTACTATGCAAATTGTAGAGAACTAAATTTATAAACTAAAAAAGTTAAGATAAGTAATGATAAATTAAAAATATAACGAATGTAAATTTATAAATTTTCAAAATTTATTTAATTTAAAATTCGTATTCATAGAATTAAATACATAATATTTCATTCCGGTCCAATTAAAAAAATTTCATTCAAAATATATTTTAAAATGTATTTGAGTATCATTCTTATGAATCTTATATAAATTATTTTGATGACCTTTAAAAATTAGCTCTTACGTATTGTAAAATTATCTGAAAAAATGTCAGATAATATCTAATTTTCATATTCCAAAATGTTAAATGATGAAATAATTTACTTAAGTGTAATAAATTCAAAGATGAACATATATTTTTAATTTGAATTTATTCAAATGTATCCTACTTTCTTAAAAATTTATATTCCTTTCTCTTTAAATGCACATATTTTAAAATGGGGTTAACATGCAAAGTTGCTTATAAAGGAAAATTGAGAAATTTGTTTGAAAATGAAGCAAATACAACAAAATGCATTTATTAATTTAGGAATAGTGTATTGAAAATTTTGTAGAATCATAACTATTTATTTTTATTAATAATACTTAACAGCCAGCTCAAAAGTAATTTCCTTACGAAAATTCATATTTCTAAGATTATTCGTGAACGTATTTATTACACATAATATATAATCAGATAATGTCTGTCAATACAGTGAGTTTATATTAAGAAATAACAAATCAAAACTTCTCGTACTTAATTCAGTGTGTCAGTTTTACATGTTTAGTATCAAACTTTTTGGGCAAAAGCATGAAAAATTCCTGTAAATCAGACTTTATCATCAATGAATTCAGAATCAATCACATGAATACGTCAGTTTCAACATCCATTCATAATTTATGGTACATCAGAACTAACATTTCACACTAATAAACATTTGTATGATATGTAATATTCCATTCTGCATCTATCATTTTGAATTATATGTATTCAAGTCATGTTATGCTCGTATAACTGCAAGCTTATGAGAGAAATACAATATAATATTTTACAATGAGTTATAAAGATAAAAATTCATACAAGATATTGTTTTCCTAAATCACTTTTTAATCATGACAAGGATTAATTATTCACTTAAGTACAACACGTACATGAGGTATATGTAATAATTTACTCAACTAATATGAATTTTATTACAAAAATATAAAATATTAAATGCTTAATTTTATAATTACAAAAACAATGTAAGTTATTATTCCTATTCTAGCCGGTATTTATTAGAAATTAGACATCTTCCCTTTTTACAAATATGCAGGTTTATGTCGCCATATTTTATAATCTCATGCAATAATGTCTAATCGAAACACTCGGAAAAAATTACTTATAACTATTAACAAGAAATTCCCAACTTTAATGGACTTCGAAGTTAAATATAAATTTTGTAGTCTTAGGATTAAATATTACTGAATGATTTTATCTCAATAAAAAGTACTAAAACACTTGCAAACAATGTAAAACTAATCCCATTACTATATATTTTTGTTAAAAAACTTAAATGCAAAGATATCTTACAGTTAATATCAGAGCTGTTGTAATAGAAAAAAAGGTAATCATCACCTAATTCTCTTTACTATAAAATCATTTATAACAATGGCAAAAATAGTTCAAGTTTTTTTTTAAGTGTAAGCAAATTTTTATATAATATGTATGATGACCTTAAAATTATTGAAGTTCTAGTAATGTCACGCTTTTATGAAGTTGAACTGTTTTCTGAACTTGTGAAGACTTTATGAAGAATTTTGTTCGCAGTTGTTTCGTATATCTTCTTGTTAAAAATGATTTTTTTTTACATTATTCTTCTATTTCTCATACTTTTCAAAAAACAAACTTAAATAATTTAATCATCATCTGAGTTATAAAATTACTTTAGATGAAAAATTGTTATTTTTTTCTATGAGAATTGTAAAATTGCATTCCTTCACGCCATAATTATCGTATTTCTGTCATACCTAGAACTGTTGGAGTGGGTTATAGCTAACCCATGGTCTTTAGTCATGTTATTCTTAATTTTTATGATGATATAGACGAAAAATAAAGTATTTCATGAATAATACAATGATTTTTAAATAATAATAATTTATTAAATTTAATTTCTAGAATATTATGTAATATGAAATTTAGTTAAAAGGAAATTATCTTTATAAAAAATTAAGTCTGTAATAGCAAATACAAACTTTTAAATTTTGGCAGGTTGTGTAAAATGAAATATAAAAATATCTTTTAAATAACTTGTACTTTAATTTAAATCTTATAATATTCATACAGGTTAGTAAGATATAAAATCACAATAAAAACTAAATATGCATAACATTTTACTTACATTACATTGATATTTCTTGAAACATTTCACACTGAATGCTATAGTCTTTGTTTCTTTTTTTTGCTTTGCATAATTCCCATACAAATTTTGAACATCTATCGCACAAAATATTAGTTTTATTGCCTTTGCATTGCTTAATTTGGCATCATTTACCTTTGTTTGATGTTTTTAAGGTAGTACGTGAATGGATAGGGGTCCTGGTTCTTTTGCGATTTATTTCTTCCTTAGCTTCTATGATAATTTTAGAACATAGTCCCTTTTGCTCATGCTGGAACCCGTGGTCTCTTTAAAAACTATTCTTGCATTAATTCGATAAATCTAAAAAATTGAAAGAAAATATGTATAAACCATCTCCTTGACGCAGATTTCACGGAATACTTTCTTACCATCTGATCTACAACAACGACTCCAAATTTTGTTGAATTGCTGAAATTTATTATTTCAAGAGTTTTAAATAATTTCTAATGAAGAATACAACTTGCTAAGAAAAAGTACATTTTTTTGAGTTTTTTACATTAGTACGAAACAGGAATGGTATTATTATGTATCATGAAATTTGTTGAATATAATTATTTTTTTTTTCTTCGAGTATTTTGGAACTTCTATTTTTGATCTACTGATTGTTTCGAAGTAGCTCAAACCGTTTTCTTTTAGCTTTCTGTAAGTTTTAGAGATGTAAAAAAAATTGACACTTGTAAATTTTGTCCTGTTTTGAGACTAAAAACTAAACTTGTGACATTGGGCTATTCGCGGTTTTTCTTCACTAACCTTGGGGACTTTTAATTGAGATTTATTGCTTTCGCTAAACAACCTTTGCCCAACCAAAAATGAAACGTGATACGTAAAGTTTTTATGTAAAGCAGTTAGAAATAAAGTGAAGTGGTTGAGTTAGGAAATCTATAAACTCCGACTGAAAGTAGCAAGTGTGTCTGAAAGAGAGGCTGAAGGAGTAGAGAGGTTGAAAGAGAGAGGCATTGGGGGAAGTGAAGCTGAAGTGCTAGATAAGAGGAAGGAGGAAATAGAGATTGAAATAGAGGATTTGAGTAAAGATTGTTGCTAGAAGTATAATTTCTGCTGTTTTCAACAGTTGATCCGGAGTCTGAGTTGCAGCCGAGGAAGGATTAGTGGTAATATTCTGTTAGCTTACTTTTAGTGGGTTAATTTGAGGTTAATAGAAATATCATCCGGGAGAACATAGGGAGTTGTTGTCATAGTAAATATATGTTAATAACTTGTTTAAAGATTGTTCTGGTGACTCGTTGATTATTTGTGTCGTAGTGTTTAATAATTGAATCTAGTGATGGCACAAGATGAAGCCCGGGTAGAGCGGGCGTCACAACCTAAGCGGAGCATTTTTTATCAACACTTTGATCATTTGATTTCGAATCAACTTTTTCCTAAATATGGAAATGCATTGATTATGTACTTTGATCTCACGTCCATAACCAATCAAAATTTGATACCAAAGTTATCAGGTTTGTTTGGCATATATTGCAACTGTCTACAGCTTGTCCTTGACGAAAAGAGATGCTCATCTACAGTAATGTTTTCTCCTGGTTTCTAACACAAGAGATAATTTCCTATGAATGAATTCCAAACATCTGGTATTAGTGGAAAAATTTGTCAGCTTTTAATTTATCTGATCTTGAAATTTTTGGTCAAAACACATATCGCATACTTTCCAGAAATATTTTCCTACTCATTGTTGAAAGGAAAAAATTGTGTTACCAGGTCTTTGAACAAGTTTAGTGATGGAAACCCCTTTTGCAGCAAAAGCTCCTGGAACAGACAATAATGCAATAAAAGAGCCCGCAATTGAGAAATGCTCCAAGTCTCATTATTTAGTTTCGATCTTGCTTCAACTTCTGTAAATTTCTATATGATATTGAAAATTTTATCATTTATGAAAAGTCTAAGAAGTTATACGACTGCTATTATCAATATTTCTTTTGGAATATGGTGTAGGTCCTGGATTTTAATTTAGAATATTTTGAAGTGGTTAATTGACCAGAATAAATGGAACACTCCTGATATGTTTCCACTTAGTTCCATCTTTTGCTTCTTCCAAATCAATTAGAAGTCGAGATTGATATACTTTACTTTTTATTATTTTTCTTAACACTTTTACAAGTCTTTGTTGTTTTATGAATTCCTAACTTACACTTACTTGGAATGTTTTCATTCCGCACGCTGTCACTTGAACTAGATTCCGACGATGAGGTTATATTAACATTTTCCCCAATATTTATTTCGTCACTTATAACAAAATTTTCATTTTCATCATCAGGTGTATTTTCGTCTCAAGAATTATTTCCTGAAAATTCATTTAGCAATTTCAAAGCTTTTTCTTTCGAAATACCTCTTCTGCTTGGTGACATCACTAAACGTATGTGAAACTGGAATACTACTTATTCGGGGTTTTTTTCTACTCAGTTTCTAACAAGGAAAATATTATTTTTACTTAATGTCTAGTCTATATGAGAGTTAAAAACATTTTACATAATATCAATACATAGATTCTTTAGTTTCCAATCTTAAACCTCACACATCTGCCTAACAGGTACACGTCAAATGTTTGAATACAACCACTTCTCATTATCACTCTTTTGCAAAAAGAAGGTGCATTACATCTCCTTATAAAATTATTTTGCAACTGAAAAATGTTGAGTGGAAATCCTGGTTGAAATAAGAGAAAAGATATTCACCTTGTTCGGATCATCTATGGTCCCTCCATTGTACATACATATAAATAAAAAAAAATATTACTTAGAATTCAACTAAATTCGTTTCAGGACATTAGGGTGAAACCTTAGGAAATGTCAAAACATTGAAAAGCCTTATTTTGAAATGCAATTGCGAAATGATCAAAAACTTACTTCTTAGGTCACAGTTGACCCACCTTGATAATTCTAGCTTCAAAGTGTTGAAAATCGTCACTAATAAAATATGAATGTGTTTGTGATTTTAAGATTATTGTAAAATCAGAAAGTTAATTTATATTAATCATTTACACTAACTCAACATAGAGAATCCATTACCAGGAAGCATTCACCAAAGCCAGTCATAAATACGAGAATTGGTGGGTATCGAGACGAAACGCAAATGTGCGAATTTCCAAGACATTTGCATGGCTACAGGAAGGGAGATAAAGGCCGAATGGTTGGGGCAGAAGTCTTCAGAGGAAATTGTAGAGTCGGATAATTCTAGGAGGATGGCAACGACATTATTTTCGGTAAAATGATATATTTTCTTGTGCAATGATCGTAGACTCCTAACAGAAGATAGGTCGGTACGTCGTACCGAACAGCAACAGGCCAGAATGCATTGACTTTAAGTCCAAAATTGAAACAGAGAGGGGACATAAAATGTATAATGTTCAAGTGAGCAAGGGGAACGTCGGCATATGTCCCAATACACGGATCATATGTTAAGGCGGCATGCCTTGGGACGTTACCGCAAATGACAGAGGCCGACATTTTGCACAATGTCAACACATATATGAATGTACCGATGCCAGCAGAGACTGCATGTCTTTGAAAGATGAAAATTGACTGGCCGGCCAGGAGGCTATTGCAACTGAAATCTGGTGCATTCCCGTATCGAACCATGGTTTTGTACATATACTTCTCGTAACAACTAATAGAAGTTTACAACTCTTTGTCTTTTTGCTCAACGATTCTGGTGTTATTTAGTAAATTTCATTTTATTTATAGCACGTCTCCCCGGTGTTGCATTTTCTTATGGAGGTGTGTTTATCTGATGTGCACGGCAAAACATTTTTTCCAATCTTCCTAAATAATCGTTTCAAAATATGATTAAAGAATTCATTTTCATTAAGGAGCTATATTTAAGGAGCTATATATTTTTTGATAATTTCTTCGATGTGTATAATATATCGTAAAATGTTGTCTACTTGAAAATAGAATTTCCAAAAATTCTTACAAAATTCCTTTCAGATTTCTTTACAATTTTAAAATGATGGGTTATTCTGACTTGAATTGTATATTGATAGTAGCTAAATGAATTTACAATCAATATTAGTAAAAAAGGAATTTAAGTAATCACGTGCTATAGTATTTTAATCACCATGGGGTATCAACGTATGTGTTTATGTGCATGTCTGTGCACATTTGTTTCAAAATAATTGTGTAATGAGATACTTAAGAATTTTGAAATGGCTTTAAAAAGAGCACAGAAAAGTATTTATTGAATATAAACATTTATAACCTTGTTATAGACTCTTCAATAATGTCTAAAGATACAAAATTAAGCCTTTTACCCGCATTTATTTATTTATTTCAAATGTTACTATGTGTATTCAAAATCCTCCACAGGAGCTAGAACTTATAATATAAATATGCATTAATCAAACAATTTTAAACTGAAATTCTTTGAATCAAATTTGAAACTCGTGTTTTATTTCATATTTGCAAAAATTAACACTAAGTGAGATCACTCAGTGGGCTCCGAATCAAAAGATAATTAAACTTTGCACAAGAATACAGAACAATATAAATAACAATAACAATATTTTACAAAAAACATTTAAAATAAGTTTAAATGAAAGAAAAACATAAGGTGTCAAATTGATCAGTTAATAATGAGGAAGAAAGTTTGAAATGGAGGAGAGAATCAAGTGATTTCCTTGTCGATTCATCTCTCTCTCCACCTCTTGCTTTCCAGAGCTACCTTAAAAAGTGGTAGCAGACCTTTAGTTCATTTCAGTTGGCTTACTTTCCCAGAATGGCTGACTCGTTCTCAAAGTGGTAGAATGACGTCAAGCTAAATGATGAGCCATCACAAGTCACCACAAATTCAAGGTTCAAAATACTTGCCATCCTTTTGGAATCCTTTTGTAAATTCTTTTATCTTTTAATTTGAGTATACATTTTGTTTATTTTTCATGAAACACATATTTAGATTAAATAACATGTTTCTTAATTTCAAAAGCATTAAAAAAACAATGTGATTAAAAGAAAACAAACATTTATTTTTCAAAATTTAACCATAATAGATTTATGTATTTCAATTTGATGTTTTTAAACCCATGTGTGATATTTTCTTGCCAAACCTCAGTACAGATGACGCATGACTGTTCTCACATTAAAGATTTGTCTCATTTTAAACAAAATGTACTTACTAATTTTTTTTTTTGCTTTTATTGATTGATTGTTTGTTTGATAACTTCACTCTTAGAAGCAACACATGAACTATTGGCGACAAACTTCGGAAATTTGAGTCTCGATCATTTGACGGAAATAACATCTAAACCAAAACCTTTCTCTCCATACTTCCACACCCCATCATTAGAAAAACTCTTAATCTATACAGATATAGAGTACATCATCCCTATTTAAAAGGAAGTTTTTAATGGCCTCAGGATAGAAATCTACAACTCATTTGTTACTGGGAATCAAAAGTTAAATCTGTAACATTTTAATTCAAAAAGAATCGTTATTAAAATTCTGTTATGTTTTGTTATGTTTTAAAAATAATAAATTTTTCATTTTATTATTTCGAAACGTAATCGGATTAAAACTGATTTAATAGTTTCGTCAAGTAAGAAATATTCATTTTTCATCATTTTTCTTAACACATTTTTTCACATATCAAAGCCGTTTATAGGTATAAAAAAGCAATTTTATGAGGTATTATTATTGTTTTTTTCTTTCCTACAAGAGCATTTAGTATTTAAGAGCATTAATGTGTATTTTTACATTCATAACTCAGAATTATTTGATATTAGTGTTATTCGGTAGAAAAGAAACATTAAAAAGTGTTATTTGCGAAAAAAGCCGAGTTAAAAAATGAAATATGAAAGTCAATAATTTTTTATTAAAGCTAAATAAATGATTGAATCATGATGCAGAAAAAATATAAGTCTTGTTTGCTCAAATAATTTAAAGAAGCCGTCTTTTTTTTACCACTCGAAAGTATTCTTCTTATAAATGACTCTTAATTTTTACTTTTATGTGCTTTTAAATTCCTTGCTGGAACGTTTATTATAAGAAATTTCAATTAAATCCTTAGACATGCAAATAACAGATTTTTTCAAGTATTTTTGTTGCTAAAAGAAATATTTGAAAGGGAAAAATTGTACTCATTTTCATATCAAAATATGAAAAATAAGGAAAATTATATTTTTTAAGTACACTAAATATTTTTCTTCAGTTATTTTAATATTCATGAGGATGTCCTTTCAACTGTAATTACACCAATATGTATTAGAAGTAGAATAATGTACAAAAAATCTGAAAATTAAGTATCAAGCAAAAAAACACATATTAAAATTTCCTTTAATGGAGTCATTTGTTTAATCGAAAAAATTCTATCTCATTTATAAAATTTCATATTATACAACGAATGGTTACACAAAATTACATTACTTTCGTAAAATGTCAGAAAGTTGTGTTCATTCATTCTGTTTATCTAATTATTTATGGTTTATCTATTACTCTATTTCCCTTCTTTTTCCTTTCAATTATAATTCGTTTATGTATCATTATTCTTTAATTCAATTCCTTACTCAACTTGTCATCAGATAATTTACCTAATCACATGTCATTTAGTAGGTAAAGAAATGTAAATGTACTCAGTTTGAATTCCCAGAAAGTATTCGACAGTAGCGAAAAGAAAATCAAGTATACCCCAATGTAACATCAGATAATATTGGAAATCTTACACAGTTTCTGATGCAGATTCCATTGGGTGCTTTTTGAGATATTTTTCAAACACTACAATATATAATTTGCAAATTTGATATCAAATATATATATTGAGCAAAATTCTATTCAAAATATTGGTTGTAAATATATTTTTCCTTTCACATGTATACAACCACAAAACGAATAAAATGTCTGAAATTTTAAAATTTTCAACGCAATCCATGCAAAACGTTGCTCAATATAATTCATAATTTTTCTGGTCCGTGATAAAATTATATACTCCCGTTTAAATTAAAATACTTTTAAACTAAATACCTGCAAATTTGCATATTATTTCAGATTCATTTCATTTATAACATTCATACTATCATGATTTTTACTAAATGTTCAAAATGTTACGTAAACACAGTACTCGTGTATTTTAAATCTACCATTACACACACAAAAGTAATATTTATAAAAATATGAATGGTGTTTTGAAGCAAAATAATGATCAGAAGTCTATATCAATCAAATACTTATCAGTACTTTTGGACTTGTATAAAACACTAAGATTTAATGAATTAAAATGCCCTCGTTAAACGGGAAAAAGTTTCTTTAATCCGATACACTAAAACTAATTGCAGTTAAATATATGAAAAATACTCCATCAAAACGGTTTATCATAATCGGTAACTGCGAGTAATAAAATAAAGAAGCTGAATATTTTTTTTATAGGTTGAAAAAATAGATAATATAAATAAAAAAAAAAACTTGAGTGATTGAAGAAACTCCCAAATATATTAATTATCTCTGAATCCCTTAATTCAAATCCCAAGCTAAAATGAACTAAGCCATATCATAGAAGAAAACCTATTTAAATATTAATGGGTGCCGATTTTGTGGAAGAGAATTATTAACGATACTAATTAAGACCAGAAAATGAAAAAAAGAACCAAAGATGAGTTTTTCACCTAAATCTTTCAACGCTTATCATTAATCTAAAAAGCATAATCTAAGCCTTCTCTGTAATGAATTTGATGATGGCTCTATTCGCCTTTTACTTTTTTCTTATTTCGTCTAACCTTAATATCTTTCTTATACCCTGAGATTAATGTCTGCAAAATCTTGTGTAATTATTCAAGCAAAAGAGAGAAAATGGGTGTTATGGTTCAAGAGAAGACCACAATACAGAATACATTTTTTTCCTTGTGGGACAATTCTAATTTTGAATAAAAGAAAATTAACAATTGACTCTTTGAAAGATATTTTTTCAATTAAAAAGGATAATTAAATCTATGACTTTTCTTACTCTGGCTTAGAAATATTACTTCAAAGTTTAATCAATGATGAAAATTCCTCATTTTAAATATGTTATAATTACGTTTGTGACTGTGTATTATTTGCTATTTCCTCTTAAACAACCCTGGAGACAATGTAGTTTAAATTGTACATTAAAGGCTTTGATTGCATATAAATCCACAGCATAATAATATTATTTCTCCAATATCTTATATTCTCATTTATATTTTTTAAATAAATTTGTGCGTAAGTATATTTAATGATTAATTTATGAACTTAAAGAATTATGATTTACCAACTCTCAGATGAAAAGGTTTTTCTTAGTAAATATTGAAATGAGGTCAATAGAGTAACAATCAAACAACATCCCTAAAATAAATGCAAATTGCAACTAAATTCATTTTCAAGTTTATAGATTTAACTAAATATAAATTTGATATGTTTCAAGAAAAAAGCATTTATAATAATATTAATTACAACAATCTGTACACTAACGACTACATCTAAGATCACCATTATGTACAGAAAAAATGTTCACGGCAGTTTTAGAGTGTTCGCTTGAATATCTTCCAAAATCTGAATCGAAATCGTAGAATTGTCATAACAGAATAAAATCATTCTAAATTACAAGGTGCGAACCTTTTTTTTATAAAAAAAAAAGTCATTTAAAAACATAGTTGTTGATTGGTTACAAGATTGGTTACCGTTCATCGGTATCAAATTTGTATTTATTCTGGAACGTTTATGTACTGTTGCGAACAATGATTTCTTTACTCTAAAATGATTACGCAAACGTTATTGAGGTAGATTTAGTAAGGAAAAAATTATTAGGATTAAACAAATCTGTTAAGTTAATAAAATAGATTAAATAAGTGATTTATTTATTCTATTTTACGGTTTTCCCCATATCCATAAAATATTTCAAATAACTTTATGTATTTTACTATTTATTCGGAAAGAGCCAGGGTAATTGTATTCCATATTAAATAAATAAGCCTTCAATACTGATTGATTACAAGAGAATTTAATTATTGAATGATTTTATGCACTATGAAACTCAAAAACACAAGGCTTGTTCAATTGACAGAGTATATGCGCAAATATTTTGCTAGAGTTTATTAGTTACAAAACAAGAATAATTATAAATTGGGCAATAATACATAGACAATATTTTAGTGAGTAAATGAAGTGATATTGTGCGTAAATTTACTAACTAAAAGCTATGTCGTAAGCATACAGCATCCGGAGACTCGTTTTGGGACAGTTTATCAGTTTATATTGATTGAAATAACAGATGCACTTATCATATAGTAAAAATAATTGCATATTGATTAAAATAATTATCCTATTGTTTCCCAATATCATGAATACTGCTTTGAAGGAAGGTTTTGTTTGCATGCGGAACAATTCTTCATTGCAAAAAAAGAACCTAATTTTCATCTGCAAAAGAAAATTCATATTCAATATCACATGTATCAATTGTGATTCTGATCTTTCAATCAAATATTTACTTGTAAAAAAAATTATATATTTATATGCTGCATACTAAAGAAAAAAATACCTATTCCTTATGTGAGATTATGTTTTTAAATCTTATACAAAAATGTTTTGGGATTACTTTATTCACAAATGTAGCATTTCAATCATTTTTTCTTCTTTTAAACTCAATGAACATTACTCAATGAACATATTTGAAAAGAAATGTCACGCTTTTTAATATGCTAAGAATTTGCCTTTGGAATAAGATACATATGTATTTATTCTTAGTTTAAAAAAATTAAATAAAATATCATGAAGGAAAGTTACAAGTTACATTCCAAAGGAAACTGATATCACATAAAATTCTTTTTACTATGTGACAAACATCTGAAAAGATATTTTATGATAAAGGTTTGCTTTCATTCCAATGCGACGAGATATTCACTACAAAAGAATCGCATGTTCTTGTTGAAACATTTTGTTTCTTACTTTTACATTCTCTTTCATATATAGTTTCTTCCATACAGACTTGCGAAAATAGGAGGGAATTCTATATACAACCTTAGACGTAGTTGAAAAGTGCATTCGTTGCATCCGAGAGAATGAGCAATATTTATTTTAATATTTTCTTTCTAATTGAAAAATACAAATTTTCACTAGTGAACTTATGAAGTCGAAATAAATAAAGTGAACTTAATTTATAAATTTTAGTTTATGTGTTCTGCGTGATATTTATCATGCTTTCTGATTCTAATTAGTCTGGAAGATGGCTTTAATAACCTATATTGCTAATTGAATTTATTTATACTGATTCTTAAGATATTAAGAAAACTAACTGTGAGTGTCATTGATAAGTCCATTAAAATTCATTTTTAAACTCATTTTTCATCGCTGTAACTTTTGCAACATATCAATACTTTTATGAGTATGTTATCGGATTATGTTTTAATTACATACTCGTGATATTTTACTAAACCTAATAATTCCTAATTACTTTCATATTTGTTCCCTATGATTTTTTGAGATTCTTAATTAAAGCATCATTAATCAATTTTTAAAATGTCTTATGAATGTTACAGTATAATTTTTCCATGACTCTTTCTTACAATATTTTTCTTCTTTTGACGGAAAAAAGTTATTTAGGTACAAATATCTTAAAATAATTACAAACCTTTTGAAAAAGATTGATTTAGTGAACAACATTTTTTTTTTACATCTCCATACATATATATATATATATATATTAAATATGAAACTGACCATAAACATTGCGACACCATGAATGAAAGCGAATACAAAAAAGGCATTTATTTAACATAAACAGTAGGACCTAAAGACAAAATGATGGAAGTTGCTAGCAGTTTAGAGGTTTATATGGGTGCGAAATCAGTAGAAATAGCTACGAACTCTGGCAGCTAAAACGGCCTTTACCCCTTTAAGCATAAAGTCGAACTGATCTTGGAAGACAGAAATAAGTAGTTCGTTCCATACTGCTTCAAGTCAATGCCCCCTTTCATCGTCCGTATTAGCTGGAGAGAGGCAGCAGACCAGTCACTTAGCAACCCATGATCACATGTTTTCAATGAGTGTCAGATCTATGGACCGTGTAAGACCAGGGCAACAATCAAAACAATTGTGTACTGAGGAACATAACACAATGTGTATCATGTGCTTTTGCATTATCTAGTTGGAAGAGGGAGTTTGGCAGACCTTTAAAATGGGATCCTACTACTGGACGTATGATGCAAGAAATGAACTTATCTACGTTTTAATTACCATTTATCCGAACAAGAGATGAGACCGTGTCGTGCACTCAAGGGCTTCTCAAACCATCACACTAGGTACCTGCCTCTATGCCGATATCGAATGCAAACATGCAATGATATGTTCCCTGGCTTCTACTGACACGTAAATAGCAATCAGTATACTTATCGCTGTACCGAGGTTCGTCTAAAAAGACGACATTGTGCCATTCCGGTGTCCATTTTTGTCCTTCGGTGCACCAGAGTTGCCGTCTCTCACTATATACCACATACACAAGAGAAGAAATAATTATTATTCTAGGCTGCTTCAAAAGACGTCTAACCGTACAACCGGATACTAACCAGTACATGAAGGCTGCAAACATGCCCATTTCTTCAATAATGGTCCGTGATGTGCTTGTATATTTTTGCAGATCTGACTTCATAATATGTGGGTCCTCTCAGTCGGTAGATTAGGGATGGTGTGGAGATCATGCATGCCCTTCAGTATGGCCTTCAGCAACCCATTGATTCCATATTATTATGACAAAGGATGGATTTCAACAAGTAGGATGGACAATATCACGGAAAAATAATTCTTACTCTCAATAGGCGTCATTCCTACCTCTAAAGAAATCTAATACTTGCTGATAAACATTTCTTATTCTTATTCGAGGCATAACATGATATTCTGAGCAAACTCAGACCTTACAATGCGCTCTTTGAATGAAAAATCCAATACACAACTTTTCTTTTATACATAGCTGCAGTTATCTTTTCTCCCTCCTGGTTCTTTTAAATGTACTGGAATGCTAATTGTTTGCATATCTCAACCTCTTTATCATTTTATGTGATTTGACGTTCATTAGATCTTTCGTTCGTTTTGTTGTAATTTTAAAGACTAGCAATGTATAAAAGAGTGCAACAATGTGGTCAAGCTAGTGTGTGTGTGTGTGTGTGTGTGTACATATATAAATGCCCCCCAAAATAAAAAAAATCAACCATGTCGTCATGAACTATACACATTGTATAATTTTTCAACTAATTTGTAATCGATATTGAAACATTTCTGGTAGTTTGCAATCAGTTTCAAGATACCATTGAGTTAAAACTTCTGCTCTCTGATGCAAGGTGCTATCATAGAGCCTGCTCCACCTCAGCATTGTTTTGGATGGATGTAAGGGGAACGAGTGCACTGTGTGAAAGCAACGTCTGATACTTTCAAGCGTCTATCTACTAACACCATATCCTTTACTCTTGCAGAGTTGGTTTCGTTCGTGGATTTAAGCGATTGCGACTTTGATTTTCATCCACCACACTCCGCCTTCTTTCACTGAACATACAACACCAGAGTTTAACTATTTGACTGGACATAAACTGTTCACCATATACTGACTGTAGAAGGTCATGGATAACAAACACACTAGTCCCACGAGCCCATTCCTACCAGATAGCACTTTTAATGTTGACCACACCGTCAGTCACGTCTTGGGTACTCTGGTCTGTAGCAACTATGTTATCTTTATTTGTCGCCATGCGCACATGTCGCCATTTCATCTCCACTGATGCTACTTCCGTCGTTGAACCAGTAACTTGTGGAGATTCTCAAGGCGGTTGTTTGCTTCATTCTGGTGTACCATGAACATTTCTTAAAACAGGACGAAACCTATGTTCGGAACATCCCTGGTATATACATATATATATGTATATATATATATATATATATATATATATATATATATATATATATATGCTGTCTGAATTCTTTTTAGATCCATAGATGTCATAAAATGCTGTGCACATTCACAATCAAGCAAAATAGATAATAGCATGCTTTTTACTCAGCCTTTATTGACATGAATAAAAATGACATTTGCTTAATTTATAAGAATTTCAATTACATTTACTACAACCCAAAGTATTTGGATATATTTTCTATATTAATGAACTATGGGTTTATTAATGTTAAGTTTCACACCCCACCTCCAAGACTTTTATGTAGAAGTTTAGGTAGCAATATATCATCAAATAATAGTTTTTTGTCATCCTTTAAATCCAGGACAAACAGTTTGTCCTTAACTTTAAACTCCCTCATATAATCCTCTAATAAATTCTATTGATATTTACACCAATAATTGTGATTCGTAAGCGGAAAAACTGTACAATGGTTCTTCTTCACTTGAACGGTGATGAAAATATACCGACCAAATGATTGTTTGTATATCTGTTATGTATGTTTTTATATGCCTAATTACATTTCCAGATACACAGTTATCAAGCCATTTATATTTTATCTATCAATCTCACTTCTCACCAATTAACTTCCTGTCCCTGAGTTTGGAGATAGTTTCTTTAAATCTTCGCAAACCAGTCCATATTCGTTTTAGGTATCCCCAACACATTCTACTTCAGTTACTAGAGTGTCTTATTCATATAGAGTAGATGCCGCAATAAAGAAAAAAAATCGAATAATCGTCTCCCATGTTACGAAACATGTCTTTCCGAGGGATTACTTCCTGACTACTCTTCGGTAATATTCTATCCATACCGAAAGTTTTCAACATACCAGCCGAGACACTGTGAGTTTTCAAACACTTCTTCTAGTGTTGGTTTTTCCAATATTTATAGGCAAGTGAACTTATTCATCGTTTCCAAGAATCATATCCCTTGCAATAAGAAAGTACCATAACGGCAAAAATCACCTTTCCAGTTCTGTCGCCAATAACTGCACATACCCTAACATTAGAAGAATAATCATGAGTTTTTCTAAGTCCTATTCCCACTGATAATAATATCGTAGGAAATTATGAGTGTCACCTCTTCCAAAACAGCACTTTGCTTTGTTGCTTCTGCAATTTTCTTAGATGTTTTTTTGCAAAGTATTCACAGTATTATTATAACACTATAGCTACTTTTGCAGGAAAGTCTAAGAAAGAAAATTGTCACTGAGGCATAGCTTATCCGATTGCTCTCATTTCATATACAAACCATCTATTTATTTCAGGAATGAATATTTTTTTCTTTCGCTGAACATTTCTGAATTTCTAAATGATCATAAGACAATGCAGTTAACACATTCCATTGCATAAATGCAAGATAAATATCTAACAGGTTTCTCTGTTAGTGTGATATTGTAGCATAGCAAATACCCGTAAGTCTAAATAAAAAGTAAGAGATTGAATCTCAGCAGGAGATTTTATTAATAAGAAGATTTAAGAATAAGTTAATTATAAATTTGCCATAAGTGGAATCAAAACAAAATAATTTCAAATTTCAAAACAGAA
>BMAW01088209.1:0-18253 GCA_019974015.1 Nephila pilipes
TTTTAACCTGCACTATATATCTAACACTTTTATAAAGAAACAATGTAAGTACATTAATATTTTGCTTGCAAGTAAGCTAAAATATTAAAAAAAAATTTATAGCTTTACACGCATGATTTCTCTTTCCAATATTATTGCATGATATTAAAAAAAACTTTTCGAAAAAAAAGAAAAAATTGGGGTGTATCTTTTTTTTTTTTAAATTTTTATTTTTGGAAAGTTAAGAACCTTTTACAGATGAACCTTTTTATGACGCTTTTCGTAATGATTGAATATTTATTAAAAATAAGGACATTGTTCCAATTTTCTTTGTTTGATTCGTTGTTAATGGGCATTTACTAATTCAGTATTATATATTTGTGTGTATAGATGTTTATATATATATACTATAAGGAAAATCTAAATATTAAAAAACAATTTCAAAATTGAATTGATTATTTAATTAATTAAACAAACATGTAATTAGAAAATAACGACGCGTATAAAAGCCTTTTTAAAATCCCAAGAAGTATGAAATTTTGTCCCATATTTGCAAAAGTGCAGTTGAGCCCTCACACTTGGCGCGATTTTCAGAATCAGCAAATCTGTGGGATTATGCAATGTGACGTCAACTCCGTGCTGCGCTAAATATATGCATTATGAAAAAAATATTTACTCTCTTTTTCCATTAGATCTTTAGTATAAAGCACATGTAGTTATCATCTGACAGGATGATTGAAGAGTGAAAACATCATTATCAATCTTTTATCTATCATGCATCGCTCAATCATAACCGGTTTTCCATAAAACACGATTGAACTTCGTTTATACGCCCTTTCCAACTAAAATCTTGCTACTCGATGAACATCGCACATTAAAAAAAAAAAATTAAAACCCACTAAAAAACCCAAAAAAAAAAAAAAAAAAAAAAAAAAAAGAAATCTCTCTTTCAACGAGATGTATAACAATATTCCTCTCTTTCGTTCTGCAAACAATACCGTTCACATCTGAGCTCAGTTTCCCTCGCAACTCACTGATCCATGCATCTTTCAAACAAGAACTCGAAATTCACACATAATCGCAATCATGCATATGAATCAAACAAATCTCTCTAACCCTTTTTTTCTACAAAAAATTACAACAAATTCTCTCCAAGTTATTCTACAACGACATTCGTAACGGATCGACAACGAGCGCAGAAATTGGAGAATCATTCTAATTTTACCAGTGAAACTTTCAAAACAGCATCACCAGATAGTGTGTGGAAGAAGATAGCCCTGTTATTCGAAAAATAAATAAATAAATAAAATTCGCACTAGCGCATTTAGCTCTAATGGCCATAGTGAAGGATATTTTAGGGTTGGCAATTATAACGCCAATCCGCTAATTTTGAGACGGGGAAATTAAAGATTACCATTAGTGGCAATTTTTCCCCAAATTAATCATTGTCGTCCGATTCAGCGTACTTGCCACATAATACTGAAAAATTGTTTTGATACATTATTTTGGTACTTATGTGTTACAGCGGTGCCCATCAAATTATAATTACGCCAAATTGTCGCAAAACTCGTGAAGCCTATCTTTTGATACAACCTACTTGGTGGTATTTTTTAGTCGCTTGGCGTTTAATCATCGGTGGCCACTATACTAGACAAGTACGACTGTTTTTTTAACAGAACACTAAAAAACTAGCATTTCCTTTGTCCACGTTATTCCATATTTCCTTTAATTAATGGTGTTCGTGGAAATTATTTTTAGAGTGTAGTGCATATCGTCCTGACTATGTAAGAAGCAATTTCAATTGTATAGAATGACATTTTTTTTAAAAAACACAATATGCTCTGCCAGTTTTATTTGACCTATTTCAAACTGTTCAAGTATAGGTATAATTTTATGAGGTTAAAAAAATTACAAAATTAAATAACATTTGAGAAAAAATGAAGATACTATGAGAATAAAAATTCTTACTTGTCAGAATCTGACGTCGTTGAAAAATTAATAAAAATCAATTAATGATTGAAAAATCGGTGATGATTTGAACCATGGTAAAAAAAAAAAATCGAGTGTAATAAAATGAAAAATTCTGTACATATCAGATTATACAAAGTTATATTTATTCTTCGTTCTCTTTTTTAAAAAATATTAGACTTCAAAGTTACAAACATAGTTTTATAAATGTATAAGAAATATTCAAAAGCATTTCAAGAGTATTATTTCTTAATGCATTTTTAAAAGCATCATATGATAGTATAATAAATTATCCAGAAATATTTCGATTTCGAGAAAAATCATAAGTCCCTTTCCACCTCCTTTTGGTACGCCGCTACCTGTAACAATTTTTCACTCATGAATATGCTCGCTTATAAAGCGGGCTAAATATTATAATTTAAAATAGGATTGCCTTTGTATTATCAAATTATTAAATAATGAATAAATTATTAAATAGGACGTTAAACATTCACCACTAAGTAACATTTAACATTTTGAGCATTGTAAAAATGAAATAATAAAAAATTTTGCCAATTCTTTTCTTAATTGATTTTGTAAAAAGAATTCAGTGGTGTTAGAGTTGCAGAATCATTTACACATTCGCTTATCGCATTAAAAATTAAGCTGTCGCTTCCAAACGATGGCAGAAAGAGATTTGGTCATCGTACTATTTACTAGAGATATATTTTGTCTAGTACGTCGAATATTGTAATACATTTACCATACGAGCCACCCAATTACTGTGAAAGATTGTTAAACTCTTTTCAAAAGAAAAAAAAATTGTTAGGAGAGGGGGGTGCCGGCTCAGGTGTCGTCCTCGTCACTTGACCGTGGTTCAAAATTACGAGGTCCGTCGCCAATAGCCCTCGTGTTACTTCTAGTGCGACGTTAATAAAAACTAAACTAAACAGAAAAAAAAAATCGTTTTCTGTATCTTCATATTTTATAACAGTTACTAAACGACGAAATGAAGTTCCAAAAAGATTTATATTCGCTAGTGCCCTCACCCACCGACGGTGAAATTACTTTTTTTTATTAACTTTGTTGTTCGGTTGATACACAAGCTATAATCTCAAATTCGTACTGCAATTAAATTTCTTTTTTTTTTTTTTTAAACATCATTTTTAACAAGTTTCTTTTCATAAGTCGGAGCTTATACGGAAGTAAGAATTCGTTTTCATGACTTGAACTGGTTACGAAAATATTTCTTGTCTCGTAAAAAATTATTGTAATTTGCATCAATATGTTTATCGTAAGGTGAAGTATTTTTTTTAATAGCGAAGTTGTATTTATTTAGTATCAGTCGAGTACCTATCTTCCCGTCATGTTCACTACTTAGAAGAAACTGTTTCACTGACACCAAACGGCAAGTTGATTTCATGAAATTATTTTACTACTGTTATTTCATTTCAAAAATCTTATATTTGACCGAATTATGAAATTTTTTAAATTCAGAATATAATGCGAAATATACTGCTGCAACAATTCAGAAAAAAAAGGAAGAAAACTGTTAATAGTGAATTTATTTCACCCTCATTGTGAATCTGAAAATTATTTTTTATTGACAATTTTTTTTGGTTTCTATCTTTAATTCAGGTTATATACTGGTAGATATTTAATGAAAAAAAAAATGAAGTTTCATTGAGGCTGCGACATTTCTCAATGGCAAATATTTGAATATTGAAGTTTTTAAAATTATTATAGTTTGCATATTTAAATTGCCTTGTAAGCAAAAAAAAAAAAAAAAAAAAAAAACCTGTTTTGGGCATGGCATCCTTTTATCTTTATATTAGATTGTAAAGGCGCTCAAAATAATTTGCGTCCCCTTTTATTTGAAACGGAATACAAATGTATATTGATATTATTAACATGAAAGATATCTTAAATATTTGTATTAATAGTATTTTACTTACAGCAATGGATTATAGGTTATAAATTATTTATTCAGCGTGAAATTGTTTACATTTTATTCTGACACTCTTAAAATTTACTTCGTGATGCAATAACGTACTCAGTAAGCCTCTTTATATCTAAAATATATCAGACATATGAAGTGCCTTTCTCATAAAAAAAATGATAAGGTATCACGGGTATTCCTCTTATCTACTTTTCTTCATTCATTAATTCCAACTACTTCATCTCTCCGAGGGGCGCCATCTGCTGAACTTTTTATTCACCACTTTTTCCTGCATTCTGAGCAAAAACGATGACTCGCAGACGCTCGTCAACCATCTTATGTATGCAAAAATTACAAATAAGTTAATTTTAATAAATTAAAGGAATTGTTGTACTTTTCAGTACATTACATTAAGCAATTCATTTTGGTGTAGAGTATACATTCCAAAAGTTTAGAAATATTTCATTCTCAAACATTACGATTTTTCTGAGCATTATATATGTCAGTGTGCTATTTCTCGAAATAAAATCTGTTCTTTATTTGTGATATAGCGATGAAACGCGTTTATGTTTTGCGTTACTATATAAATTCTCAAAAAAAAAAACACCTTCATTTCATATTTTTGGTAAAAAATATATATAAAAAAAATCTTGAGGATATAGTAGTATCAATCAATAGTAGAGGATATAGTAGTAAAGAGGGCACGCTTTCGAAGGAGAGTAGACTGGAGTCATCGAAAAAAGGAAGACACCCTTGTTGATGTCTCGTTGCCAAAAGACGATTTATGATTCTGAAGAATATTGTTTTAATGTTACAACATTTTTAATAGTTTACATAAATTGTTAAGTTCTTGCATGAGGACATGGCAAGGCCGGGCGGGATGTTGAAGCATGTGCGTGCCTCCTACCCGTCCTCTGTTAAAACTAGACAGAAGCTGAACGATTTTCAGCAATAACGGACTTGGGTAGCTACTGTCGTGTTGACACCCACAATAACTGTACTTATGATTGAACGATTAATTTTTATTGTTAAGTTTTAATACTATCCATAGCACAGTTGGTTGCTCCGGCTCGACGGACCAGTCCTTTTTGGACAATTTTTTTATTAAAACTTAACAATAAAAATTAATAGTTCAATCATAAGTACAGTTATTGTGGGTGTCAACACGACAGTAGCTACCCACGTCCGTTATTGCTGAAAGTCGTTCAGCTTCCGTTACAGTTATTGTTGGTGTCAGTGCGACAGTAGCTACCCAAGTCCGTTATTGCTGAAAGTCGTTCAGCTTCTGTCTAGTTTTAGCAGAGGACCGGTAGGAGGCGCGCACATGCGTCAACAAATGTTGTTGTGAAATGTCTCTTCCAGTGTGTGCAATAATTGTTAACGTGAAACGTCAATATTAAATATGCTGAATTTCAAAGTTTAATTCTTTAATTAAAATAATTAGTAACATCGGCCATCCCACAAATCAGAAGTGGGACGACATTTTTTTAAAAAACAAAATACGCTATGGTAGTTTTATTTGTCCTGTTTAAAACTGTTCAAGTATTGGTATAATTTTATAAGGTTAAAAAAATTACAAAAATAAATAACATTTAAGGAAAAGGAAGATACTACGAGAATAAAAATTATTACTCGTCAGAATCTGACATTGTTGAAATATTAATAAAAATCAATTAATGATTGAAAAATCGGTGATGATTTCAACTATAGTAAAAAAAAATTCGATCATAATAAAATGAATCATTCTGTATTTATCACGTTATACAAAGTAAGTATATAGTAAAGTATACTTCTTTTTCTTTTTTTGGAAAATATGTTAGATTTCCCAGTTACTGACTTATTTTTATAAATGTATAAGAAACAGATTCCAATTAAAAGCATTTCAAAAGTATTGTTTCTTAATGCATTTTTAAAAGTATCATATGATAGTATAATAGAATTATCTAGAAATATTTCAATTTCGAGAAAAATCACATGTAACTTTCCACCTCCTTTTGGTACGCCACTACGTGTAACAATTTTTCAATCATGAATATGCTAATTTATAAAGGGTGCTAAAAGTTATTATTTATATTATGACTGGAATATTTTTACCTTCCATCAGATTATTAAATCATAATTTAATATAAATAATCAAACAGGATATTGAACATCCACCACTAAGCGTACTATTTAACATTAGAAACATTGTAAATGTGAAATATTAACCTAAAATGCAAAATTTGCCGGAAAATTTTTTAGTACCACTACTTTTTATAATAATAATATAAGAATATATTTGGTGATACTTATCTGTAAACAACAATTTTAATAAGATAGTTATGTTTTTTGGGCTTAATGAGTTAATATCATCGTCTTGTAGGTTCTTGAATTTTACAAAACGCAGGGATAACCATAGCAAAAAAACGCAAACCACCATGTAAAATCATGCTGTACAGATTTATTTTATTTGTGATTGGAGTAATAGTTACTCATTTTTCTTAAGATATATTTAATTTATCGTTCGCTTTGATTTTAGGGCCTGAAAAGAATATAGCCAATAACTTTAAAAAATTTTTAATCTGTTTAAATTTTTTGTCAGCCTTTTTTATTTTTTTTTTAATATTTGAAAAGAACATCCTCAATAGCTTTCATAATTTATTGTCTATTTTACTATTTGCTCTTTTTTTTAATACTTAAAAAGAACATTGGCTATTGTAATTGTATAAATATAGATTACTTAGCATTGTACTTGTCTACGATTGTTCCAATCAGATAAATTGATATAGACAACTCGTAAATTGTTTGGAAAACCCAAGACCCTCATCAATACATTTTTGTAGACCTGTGAAATTTCTGTAGTGCAGACATATTTTAAAAATAATCAAGCATGAAAAAGGTGAAATAGGATCAATATTGCATTATTAATCTCTACATAGTTTAATCAAAGATAGAACATGAACTTTACTTGATGATGAATGGTGAAATCCAAAATGATGTGACTGACACAAGTTCTTCCATGCATTGTTATGTGTGCTGTGCAACACTAACAATGATGAACAACCTGAAGTGAATTAAGGAAATAATTTCAAATGCTGACCATTAAAAAAAATTGGCATTTCTCCTCTCCAAGCTAAAATAAGATTTTTCAAGGGATATTTCTTAAGAGCTGGATTTCAAAAAGTTGTCAGCAAAACCATTTTCACAAGATAAAAATGAAAGAACCAAATTTTTTTTAAATGAGCTGGAGCTTCATATTGGATCAGGTGGAGCAAGGTGCTGGAACATATAATGATGGCAATATGGCACAGATGTTTTACAAGGATCATATGCCTACATTAAAAATCATGTGGTCATCAAAGATTCGCAGTTATATTTCAAGCAATCTCTTCTAATAACCTGGTTCACCCCAGAAAATCCAGATTTTCCCAAAAAAACATCTGAGATTTATGTCAAGCTCTACTGGTGGTATATCAAGCCACCAACTGTGCATAAAGTGTTGATCCATGATGTGAAAATAATTGAAAGTTTTATTCTTCCAATTGGGAAAATTCTCACAAGAGGCTCAAGAAGCTCTCAACAAAATTTTTCGCCAAAGCAATGAATTCCTTCTTAGAAAAGTGTTCTGAAAATCTACAAATTAGGATATTTTAAGTAATATCTTAATCAGCTCTGGTGCCAGGATTTAAACACTCAAACCACAGTGATCAAGTTGTTCTCAAAAACTGAACTAATGCTCAATGTGTCACCGAAGATGACTGTACAGCAGGCTTTTTGAATGTTGTGGGAATATGTCAGGAATAAAACAAGATCTTTTTCAGGAGTTAATTAAGATTGTGTTAAATATGTTGCATTCCCAGAAGAAAGGAATCCCATGATGGAAGTCAACTAAAAGTACATCATTTTAAGAATTTCATTGTTTAATTGTATTATAGTTGTGCTATTTTAAATATAATTTAATTTTTTAAATTTTTTTTGTTACCTTTTTTTAATATTGTGCTTCATTTATTGAGGTTGAAATTAACTTAAAACAATTTTTACACTTTCTAATTCAATTTTTGAAAATTTCAATGAATTTTATCTTTTATTACCTGGTACCTGCGACTTTGTCCACATTGAACTATTACAAATCTTTCAGTTTTTAAAAGTTTATTTAAAGTTAAAATTTTGATTTCTATTTTTTTTTTTTCATTTCGTTTATTACATTTTTTAAAGAAATTATAGATTTGAAAAGTCTCTTCTTGTCTTATCTCTATCAAATAAAATAAACCAGTTTAATAAAATTCAGCTATCTACATCAAGCAGTATGAAGTGGATTTTAATGAAAGAATGAGTCTACTGAAGATTTTAAATATTAGTACGCATATGTATTTAAACCTAATCAAGTTTCAAATGCAAGCAAATTTTGCTGTAATTGGAAAAGCAGAAAGAAAAATGACCGAAAAATATGTTTATGCTCCCAAGTGATTATTTTTTTGTTGATATAGTATGTGCAAGGTTTAATGTACCTGTTTATGTTAAGAGTATATGGTTTCTATTTCTTATGAAACTAAATAAAATCAAACAGATTTATTCTAAGAGCACTAGCTTCTTTCGATTTGCACCCATTGTCAAGCAAATATCACTATTCGATTCAGCACAAAAAAATACATAGATTATCATCTGGAATAAAATTGTTATGGAGAAAAAACTGTTTGAAAATACCACATCCAGTAAATTACCCCTTTCATCCCACTGTGCACATGCATGAAAGCTTGTTTTTTTATATGCTACACTATTATGTTATGAACTTGTGTTACTCAAGGTGACCAGACTTTTGAAATCAACTTTGAGAATATAACAGTATGGTGTTCTCGAATTTAAAAGTCTATTTTTCTGTAGTAACAAAATTTAAAAAACATTGTTAATAAATATATATTAATATTTTTAAAACAAAACATATACCTATCCTTTAAGGTCCCTCACATGCCCTATTTATGGTTTGTAGACTGAGGTAAGGAGTTAGTTCTCCTTAAATTCTGAATTCTCTTTTTATTTTGTACTTGTTAGTTGCAACAGCAATTGTAGCACATTGAGTGGGTAATATCAATTTACCTCTATCAAGCTTTTTAAATTATTTACCTGGTAAATTTATTTCAACACTTTTTTTCTGTTTGTAACCAAAAACAACACATGACAACTTTCTAATCTGAATACGGCATCAAATAAAAATTCTAATCAGGCATACCTTTAAATGAAACTATATTTATTATAAATTTCATGACTAGGTTTTAGTGTTTTCAAATTTATTTCATTATTATCACTTGCTAAAAGCACCATACTTTTAATTCTGTGTTTCCTTTCACTTTTCAGTCATTGTAAATAGCTGATATAATAGTTTGCAAACCCCCCACCCCCTCATTTGCCTATTGGAATGAAATCTTCCTTCAAGTTCATCATTTTAAAATTTTCTAGGAGGACATAATCTATTTCATATTTTTCAAACATGTATGGAATTATTTGAACAGAAGTTTCAGTTGTATTTATTAGTACTTGGAAAGTTTGTGATGACAATGCCTAGGAAACAGGTATTGTCTCCAGTGTTTAAGTCATGTTATCACTTTTGCCAAAAATTTGACTCGAGGAGAATCAATATCTCTTATAGAATTCCTATTGTCATTATTAAATCTTTCTCCTTCATAGCAATGATGTTATATATTGAATTTTGGTTATTTTCATTTCCTGTCAAATAATATATTATTTTGATTTATGTTTTCCCTTCCAGCAACCTATTTGTTCAGATATTTTATTATAAACTAATATATATATAAATAAAATTTAAGGTTTCTATTATTAAAATGTTATTGATAATTATAAACAAAATTAATACTAAGCAGCATTTGGCAATTCACAGAATTGTGATGTGATTTTTAAATTGTGATGAGCTTCTTACAATGTTCAATTAATTTCATACAATTCTGCACATAACAAAATGACCAGTGAAACATGTGAATGTACATGGGATTGAATAATTAGAAAACTTGACAAATATTAAATATTGCTTATAGTTCAAATTTGGGATCGATACTGTTTCACCAATATATTTTCCTACATTAAAACTATTGGTAGTAATCTACTGAGTGAACAATATTAATGTCAATGAATGATTAATTATATGGACAACATTTGATATTGTTGGCCTTGTGAAAAAGGAAGGCAGTAATACAAGGAAGATGAACCAAAACAGACTTCCTCTTAAACACAGAATACTTCGACCTACCACGAGCATCAGAGTTAAAGGTTCAAGACCCAGTTTGGACCTTTTGTATCATGTATTGTTCCTGAACAATTTTAGGATCAGAGTTGCAGTTATCATATTATTAGAGAGAGGTTCTGAAGAATGAGAAACTATTACATAAATAAGAAAAAAATATTACACTCTACACATATAAAACACAGGCAGAGAAGGAAGATGTTTTTAGATGAGATGTTAAGGGAGGTTTTCAACACAGGTTCTATTTCAAATACAGTAGAAATAATGACAATTTTTCTGTAAAAAGTGACCACATTTTTGAATGTGTAATCAAATTAGTGACCTGATTTGCATACAAACATAGTTTGCTTTGGTGTAAACTTTTAATATATTTATTGGGTTATGTTAATAACATTAATTACTAAGAAGTGGAGTACTATGCAGTGATCAATCAGTGTTATTTATTATTGATTTATAATACAGTAGAAACTGCTCAAATTTTCCTTCTTAAGACATTCTATTTCTGTGGTCTCAAATTTTCCCATATATATAAAATCATAACATTTTCCATTTAAATTTTTTCCCACTTAAGAAATTTTTCTCCTCCGAACCTCTTTTTCAACTGTATTGTGAAGCTTAATTTTTAACCCAATGGAAACAGGGATTACAAAAGAAGGGAGGAAACACACCTTAATGGACTTTGTTCAAGGAATAGGGCAGTAAAAAATTATTTTTGGAATACTTAAAAGGTCCTCCATTGCATTCCAAGGCCTGTTAACATTTAAGAGTTGAAGGTCTTCAGCCAGTGGTCCAAAACCCAGCTGCAAGCCATATAACTTACGGGGGAAGTACCCTCCCAATTAAAACTAACCAAACGAATTTTATGGTGATAAGTAAACAGAAACTTCACATTAATGAAAACATGTACAAAAGAGTACATTTTCACAATGAAAAAAACTTTGTCATGTTTCCTCAGTCATATTCATTTTTCTAGTTCTTAGATTCAAATTGCAGGCTAGAATTAGTTGAATATGCTTTTCAACTGAGTATATTGTCTGGAAACATGAATACATTATTTTGAATTATTAAATAAAAAAAAGTTACTGAAGTGTATTCACTGAAACAGTTTTATTCTTTTGCTAGCTTTTGTATTTCTTAGAAACAGTGTCTTTTAAGTGATCCAGAAAATAAACATGACTCTTTAGTGGAAAAAGTGACCCCGGATAACTCTGTGTTAAAAATGCACAAAAAGAATTGTGAATATATTAAGGTACTAATGATTGTTATTAAAAAATGTTTTTTTCACTAAGATTCTTCAGTGGGACTGTGGGTGAAATTTTTGTGTTCCAATATAATATTTAGAATTGTATTATTGTCTTCATTCTGTGAAGTTACTGTGGAAGTTTTGGTCAGTTTCCTTTTCTTTTTTGCATTTGAGAATCTTTGGGGTATTATATTTTTATTAGGTGGAATATCTTTATTAGTAGTTGGGAAATGTATTTCTTGTGCATTTAATATATCTGCAGCTGCTAGTTGTGGTGGTATTGATTTTAAAATCCTTTCTAACAAATCACATTGCTTATCAGATTTTAACGAATCTATTGGTTCTAAACACTTTCATTTTATTTCATCCTTTCTGTGCTAAGTGAGAGGGTTTGTGATTTTTTTTTTTTTTTTTGGCTACTTCATTCAAAATTAATTCATTTTCATCATCTATAATAAGGGAAGATTCATGAGGTACTGTAGTTGTATAAGTTGTATTTTTAATATGCTGGTGTTTAAATAATGTATGTGTTTGCACATATTCCACCTAATTGATGAATCAATGCAGCTGCATATATATTGATGAATGCATATATTACATTCAGTGCATTGTATGTGACATGTACAAGTTTTATTATTTTCATGTATATTGTATATTTCTGTATTATGTGTTGATGAAACTGACCACCCATTCTCATTCTCTATAACTAGTAAAGATAGTGTTTCACTTGTTTTATGTCCGATTCTTAAATCCTGTATCTTACTTGTCAATTTACCTTTATTTGATGTAATTAAGCGATCTATCATTTTATCTCTTACGAATCTCATTATACCGTGAATAGCCTTGTCTAATCTCTTAACATTTTCCCCATGAAGATAAATATATTTCAATGTTCGGTGCATTCGTTCTATGTGCATGTTTGTATTAATGCCACTGGGAAGTCTATAACAGTATGCCCAGCTAGATATATTTTGTAAATTATACGTTTCAAAGTAATTTGAAAATTCAATAGTGTCGGGATCTCCTTTAAGAAATTTTATTGCTGCTTCTGTCAGTGTTTGAAAAGTATAAATGTCTCATTCTTCTAAGAGTGATCTGATAATTTTATACGTTTTTGCCTGTTTTTCAGCACCTTTTATTTTTTTAAAAAATTTTCTCCAGGCTCTATCAATATGCCATGCACAAAAAAGATGTTTTTGTGGTACACCCATTTCAGACTTTCATGCATTAAAAAAAGATTCTGCCATATCAGACATAAAAACTTGAGGTTGTAATTGACCAATTTTTTGTTTAATACACGAAAAAAAAAATTGATAGTACTGGTTGATCGCATCGATTAGAAATTAAGAAAGCACATGGGAATCTTTGGCGCAAATCATCTATTATTAGTAAAGTTACGAGTTCAAATCCATATCCATTTACTCCACGTGTACCATCAATACATATACAGTCAGAACCAAATTTTTTCAGAATCTCCCCTTGTGTTTCTGTCATAATTATCAAAACAAAATCATTTTCTTTTAGAAATGAATATTGCATACAAGTTGATCCTTGGGTTTTATAAAATAAAATACATGGATTTTCAAAATTTTGCATTTCAAGCACCCACATATCCACACTGACCCTGTCATTTTCATGTTTCACGGAATTAGAAGACAGATTTTTTGATATTATGTAGATCTTTTTTTGTAAATGAACCCTCTCAAGCCCAGCATCAGTTATGGAATTTCTAATTTTATCTAAAATATTATCCAGAGGAATTTTTGCTGCTATTTTTGAGGCAATATTTTTCCTTTCCTCTGCAGTTAAATGTGTGACCTAAATCGTTCTGGTCCCCAACATGTACTTTCTGATATGACACTATACATTTGCCATCAGTATGTTCTGTTACTTTTAATGCAGCTGGGCAATAAGCATTTATTTTATTGCTGCCAAGGATTTTTAAATGACGCAAACCTTTACTTTCCGACATAAAATTTCCTGAATGATGGCATCTGAAAGTTTGAAATGCAGTTTAGCGTAACCACCCGTTGGCGACAGGAATTGATTGGCGATATTTTGCCAACTGTGGCTACCATGCTTTCTCTCTTCTGCGGTGGCTTTAGCCGTGGCAACCCTTTCGAATAAGGCATATGATACATGATTTTTGATTTTCAGTAAGGCGCTTTTTTTAAAACGTTTTTTCTGAATTTCACTTGGTGTGTGTGTCATCAAATTTTCGATCGTTAATTTAACCAACTTCCCATCAAGCTAGAACTCTGAAACCTTGGGAATCGTTCTCACTCGCCTAACAATGCGATATTTAGACATTTGCGACAAGTTTTAGCTAGTATTTTCTTCAATAATGCAGTTTATCCCAACCACTTGGCGCAATTTCAAAAATTGGCACCAAACTTGGCGATTTTTTTGTTTGGCTGAACGTTAAGTCCGTAAAACGGACCAGGGTAGCCACATTTGGCAAAATACTGCCAAATAATTTTTGTCGCCAAGAGTGATTGGGTTAAACTGCATTCCAACCATTTAATTTACCGGATGAATTAATTTTAGTTACTTTTAACGTTTTTATGTATTTCACTTGGTGTGTGTTTTTTTCGTTATACAATCCTTGGTGTCTGTTTTTTTTTTTTTTTTCGTTATACAATCCTCGGATCATCTTTTTTTCACTATTTATGTTTTCGCCGGGGCTACTCTTTCGAATTTGCCACATTAATCGGAATTAAAGTCCTCCATCTTTTTCCCCCCCTTCAGTCTGAATTTCTTTTTTACAGGATTCATTACATCTGCGCAATCTCACAGTCAGGCAGCTGTTTCGGATGTTTTTTTTTTCTTTTAGCCAATCACATACGGTACCTTTTTTAGCCTCCGTTTCTAAAGCGAAACTATTTTTCTTTTTTTTTTTTTTTTAATCTTAACCAATCATGGGTTAATCGTTTGGCCTTTTCCATTGTGTAGTGCCTACTTCTCACAGTTTCTAGAATTTTCTTTGTCCGTTATTACGGTGTACCAGTTGTGCAGTTCAGTCGGAGTACATGTGGAGACGGGGACACAATCATTCTATTCAGGATGAAACCTACAAGGAGTTTTTGAAAACCGTTATTACTGTGTACCCGCCGGAAAATCGAGACGACCCTGAAAATTATGTGAGTCAAAAAATTCCTACTTCGCGGACTTCAGGCTCCGCTATAAAAATCGCCAAATTTAGCGATTTTTCAAATCTCGCCAAGTGGTTACGCTAAACTGCATTTTCACCAAAATGATTCATGCGTTTTGTTTTATAAGTCTCAGAGTGTCACATCAGCAGTGTATCCCGAGTTAAAAAGCAATGATTTTGTTTCAATAATTATGAATGATGCACAGTGTGAGATGCTAAAAAACTATGTATCTCACATTTACATAGATGGAACAAATGGTTATGATTTTGAACTCATAACATTGCTAACACTTGATATGAGACAAGGATTCCCATGTTCCTTTTTTATATCAAACCGAACTGATCATTTTGTGCTTCAAATATTTTTCGCAAAACTTAAAGAGAAAGTTGGTGAAATTTGCCCAACTCTTTTTATGTCCGACATGGCAGAGTCGTTTTTCATTGCATGATCCAACACATTTTTAAGCAAGCCAAAACATAGACTATTTTGTATCTGGCATGGAGAAAAGATCTGCAGAAAATTCAGTCTAGAGAAATGCAGTTAGAAGTTTATAAAATTTTGAGAACATTAATGGAAGAGAAGGATGTTGATGCATTTAATATAATGTTTAATGAAGTTATTAAAAAAAATTTGGAGAATGATATGACAAGAGAATTTTGTAAGTATTTTGTTGAAAAGTATGCAAATTGTATAAATTCATGGGCATACTGCCATCGTTTACAATCTGGTTTGAATACAAATATGCACGTTGAAAGCATGCACAAAACATTGAAATACATTTATTTGAAAGGAAGAAATGCAAAATGGTTGGACAAAACAATTTATGCATTAATGAGGTTTATAAGGGACAAATTTGTTGATAGATTAATTGTCATGAATAAGGGAAAATTAACTTCAAAATTGAAAAATCTTTGACAGCGTCATAAAACAAGCCTTTCCTTGTCAATTGCCATGATAATGGAAAATGAGAGAGGATATATTGTCCCATCATTATCCTCGCATGAAACTTATCTTGTTCAAGAAAGTAATATAAACTACAGCAATACATGCATCCATAATTATTCATGCACCTGTCTAGATGCAAGTGTAAAATGGAGTATGTGCAAACATATACATTGGGTTTGTCGCCATAAATTTTCAGTAGTTCAGGCAGAAAGTTCAAACATAGATAATCTTAGTTCTCTACAAAGTGACCTTCTCATTGACAAAGAAGAAGAAACCAGAAACAGAGAAGCTGACATTATAATAACAGAGCTATGCAAAAAATGAAAAGTCTTTAAATGCTTTTATTTTGTCAGAAAAGAAAGAACAATTGAAAAAAAATTCTTGAAATCTTAGACAGTGTTTCCAGTGAAGAGAAATTAAAAATTATAGAAAATTCTATAAAATCAATCCAACCAACATTATCAGCCACTCTTGCTATGAAGGAAAATCAATTTCTTGCTACAGAAAATAAATGTATTCAGGCTAATAAAGCTGTAGAGCCACAAAAACAATTATTTCCAACTAGAAAAAGGAAAAGGACTGCTGAACATAGAGCTGCTAAACCGAGTGAAGAAGAATCTCATAAAATTGCTTTATCTTTAATAATGAATACAAAATAAATTTTATCTTTACATAATTTTTTGTATTATGTCTTAGTACCAAACAAAATTAAACCACAAACTATAATATAAAATAAAAGTGACCTGTTAATCAGTTATGTGCAATAAAAATGTATATTATATATGAAATGTCATTTAATCAATTTTCATCTTTAGGGGTGTCCTATAACAGTCATTAACTTACTGTTTCTTTTAATTTCAGAAATGTAATTTGGGGAATCAAGACTTAACATGAAACACTCGAATTTGTGCATGTATAATGTATGTGTGCCTGTGTGTGTATTTGTTATTACAAATTATCTAAAGGTTTGTTAAAACATGGAACACCTATGGTAAAGTACCTTTTCTTAATTATTCAAAAGTAATTAAAATTTCAGTTTTTTAATTAATAAAATTTGCAATTTTCTGATTTTTCTTAAAAGTATTGCTTTGTGTGTTGCGAAAGTTGTATAAAACTTCAAAACTGCAATAATTTCAAACATTTAGATCAATACTGACAATATTTTTATACAGAAATATATAATTATACTTTTAATGGTAAAAAACTGCTATCAGCTTGTCACAAGCCAAAAATTTTTAGTATCATACATAGGTATATGGATAAGGATTTAACATACAAACTGATCATAAGCCACTTACTAGTATTGTAAATAAACCTATATGTAATATATTTTTATCTGGTTGAAAGATGGCTGTTAAAATTATTAAAATATCAATTTGAAATGGTTTATGTAAAAGGAACTGAAATGTATTTAGCAGATACACTTTTCAGTGTATATCTTAAAGATGAGGTAAATAATGATCCAGATATTTTATTTGTTGTTCATACAGTTAAAGAGCTCCCTATGAGTGAATGTAGAATTGCTCAATTTAAAATAGCTATTAAGTCAGATCATGAACTGAATATTGTGTATGATTATTGTAAAAAAGGTTGACCTGATCATATTCAAAAAGTTCCTGCTAATGTGAAACAGTACTTTAAATTTAAAAAAGGTCTGTTTATTGAATTTGGATTAATATTTAAAGACTCTAAAATTGTTGTACCATCTATTTTAAAAAATGATACTTCATGAATGCTATTTTGGTATAGAGAAAAGTAAAAATAGGGCAAGAGAGATGTTTTGGTCAGGAATGTCTAAAAGTATTTAGAAAAATGGTATTTGAGAGTGAGGTGTGTCAGAAATTTCAAAAGGCTAATGTTAAAGAACCTCTTTTAGTTCATGAAATTCCCAAAGGACCTTTTGAAAAGATAAGAACTGATATTACGACATATGGAAATGCTAATTATTTAATTATCATATGTAATTTTTCAAAATGGATAGAAATAGAAAGGCTAATGAACAAAACTGTAACAGAAATTAATAACTCAACCATGCTTGTAACTTTTTTACGTAATAATTATGTAAAATAAATAGTTTATTTCTATAAAGATAAGATTCTCAGTGAATCATTTAAGAATCGGACAATTTCTATAGTACATAATTACTTTCATTATTTTTTGTTTTAAATTTAAATTCATATAAATCTATTCATAACAATGTATATCTAAATAAAACAATGAAGAGTTTGATCATATTTTATAATAAACTTATATAAGACACATATGATATGACATACGTAGGTATGCATGTTTATGATAATTATATCAGAATTTTTATATGTTGGAAAAACACTTCAAATAAACTGTAGTTTTTAAGTAGCTATTTACATTAATATTTTTCTAAATGTAGATCACAAAAATATTATACAGTGATAATTATATATGTGCATTTGTGAATAATTTTATTTAATTTCTAATGAAAAATACAGCAAAAGGAATGAAATATTTTATTTTGCACTATCATTTGCTTAAAATTTGATGAAATGCACTCTGTATATATTTTGATTTAAACTGTAGTTATTGTTAGCAATACCCATTTACCAAATATTTCTCTTAAAAACCTTGCAGTAATCTCATTTAAAGGGATAATATGTATTTAAGGATAATCTGCAAACTTTATTGCGTCAAAATTAAAAATCTCTGTTACCTTATTTATAAGTATCAAAGGTTAAAGGGGGAGGGAATATGTAAAGTTAAATAATTCGATATAAAAACCAACGTTTTTATATGGTGGCAAAGTTTATTAGAGAAAATTATTGAAATATTAGTTAAAACTG
>BMAW01088211.1:0-56033 GCA_019974015.1 Nephila pilipes
ATTTTATTATTTGTTCATTTAAATTTATATACTTAAATGCAAGAATGCAATGACAAAATAGCAGACGATATTTTATTCTGCAATTTCAGGAGTTTTAAAAGAAAATTTGAGAAGTCTCTAGCAAAAATAACGCTTAACAATTTTAAATGTTAAAAACTATTAACATTCTAAACATTAAAATTGTCCTTTTCTATATTTAAATATCTGTTATCTAGCATGTACCTACATGGAACATTTTATCTTTGTTTTGCAATTATAAGCGATATTTTAAGAGGATAAAATTACATTCATTTCCTGAAGATATATTCATTCATAAATATTTAAAATATTTTTATAATTAAAATGGGAACCTTTGAGTAATTAAATAAAAGATGTTCCTAAAGCATTTCGTTGTAAGTACGTTTCATAAGGATTAGAAAGTTTATCTTCAAATAGATTCCAGAAAATTTATTCCTTTTTAAGTTCGAAATTTCAGTAAAGTGAAAAACTAGTATCAATAAAATACAACTGCAATAAAGTGAGTGAAAGAATGTAAAGATATGGTTATGCAGTGCCAAACAAGATTTAACTGTGGTCTAGACGTTTTGAAATTGAAAAAAAGACAGATTTGGTAGACGAGGAGAGTCGAAAGTAGAGAAGAATTGCTAGGGTAACCCGGGGTGCGTCGCCCGAGTTTACCAAAGACAGTAAACCCCATGGGAAAGAAAAAGATCCCTAGGGTACCTCGGGGTCATGATGCCCGTACTTATCTAAGGAAGGCGAGGTCCCCTGATATAATCCCCAGGGGCAGGGTGCCCGGATATACCCCCAGATACTGGGTACCCATTTTAGTCGCCTCTTACGACATGCATGAGCTACAGTGAGACTATTCTGTCATTCCCGGTCACCAGAGGTCACAAATGCAATAAAGACGACTGGTCATATAGTGAAATATTTTTTAAAAATGTTAAGCAACAGGCAGCTAGAAATATTTACAAATTTAATAAATTTTAAGAACTTTGTCTACGTTTCGAAAGTTTAGTTTAGTTTTTATTAACGTCGCACTAGAAGCAACACGAGGGCTATTGGCGACGGACCTCGTAATTTTGAACCACGGTCAAGTGACGAGGACGACACCCGAGCTGGCACCCCCTCTCCTAACATCCACACCACGCCAACGGGAGGACTTTGAGCCCCGACAGATTTAACGTGCATCAGCCCCGGCTACACGGCGGGTCTTTGGCGGCCAAGGATCGAACCCGCGACTGAACGAAAACCGCCAACCGCTATCCACGACCTTGACCACTAGGCTACCACGGCCCCCTACGTTTCGAAAGACAATGTTTTGTCAACGTTGACAAAATTATATTTACCACTTTTCGAAATTATGAAATTTTTTACTAAAAGCTAGAATACATGAAGGTTAATCATAAATTGTTAAGCAGTTTAGAGATTTTAAATCAATTACTTGTCATTTAAACTGAACAACATTTCAACATTTTAAACTCTTTAATAGGTTCTCTTGCACAGTTCAGAAAGTACTGCTGGTTTTATTATTTTTAAAATGAGCACCTTCACTTTTGGTTTTAAAATTAAAGTGAATAAAAATGCTAAATTTCATTTTAAAGAGATTTTTCTGCAATTCGACAGTTTTGTTTTGAGAAAGTGATATTAAACTACAGAATATTTAAAGACTAATTATTACTAAATACTTACGGGAATTTCATTATGATACAAAAGTTTCTTTGAGTAATTTAAATGAGATAGTAATTATAATACAATAATACAAGTTCTATTATGAGCATTTCGTTCCAATACACTTAATTTTGTTCTTTAAATGTATTGAATAAAAATTAAAAGATCAAGTTATTTTTTGGACTTATGCAGCCGCAAGACCAGCTACGAAAATAGTCGAGACTTGTTTTTATGCCGTTTATATGGTGCCTTTTTGCATGATCTTTTTTATGTAGTATAAAAATTCCTTCAAAAACACAATATGAATACAAATTAATAAAATGTCATTTAAAAAGTAACAGACGTTGCATCTTCACGCTACAACAAAGTATGTTCATATTGCATTACCAATTGTTTAAAACATAATAGCTTGACCTCTATTGAGGTTCTCTTCAGTCAACACTAAAGAACTTTAAATTCTTGCAATCGATACCATTTCTAAAAGAACTAGGAAATATAGAATGAGCTTCACCTTGCATTCTGGTTAGCCGTTTGTAGTCGTCATGATAACCAAATGATTGTCACAGAACAAATTAAACCATCAAAATTATCAACTTTGAATGAATGGATGCGAGGAAGAGTCTTTAAATGACGAAGCTGAATTTGAACTAGTTGTCCACAAGATCGCGTTTTTGACCTATGTAAATTTTTAAATTCTCGCACATTATATTTAATGTATAAATATTTAATATATTCCCGTGTGTAAATTAGTCCCGTAATAAAGATATTTACAATAAGGATTAGCTGTTTTGTTGCTTGAAAGTTACTTCGCAGTTTATTGCTTCTGTACTAAAAGCTCCAATCTCTTTAATAGCAAGGTCGAAAATTTGATTAAGAGAAAGATTGAGTTTTTTGCCCCAAGAGCCAAATCTGGCAATCTGCGCCAAACAAAATGCATCTGATCCTAAGATACCTCGTAGGTGCGTCTCGCGTGTTTTCACAAAAGGTAGCAAACTACATGGGAGGAAAACCATTAAGATATCCAGAGGAAATGATCGAAGTAACTAAAGTCAAGCCCCACGTATATCAAACGCTTAGAAAGTTGTTTTTAAGATATGAATATGTAGGAATACCATCTAGAAACTAACAACAAGATTGTTAAAAAGTGCTTCCGTTTCCGCTTTAAGTTATTTAACTATGGTGTTTAACGTATAGGGGCATCACAGATTTAGAACCTTTGTTGGTTTTACAGGCGTATAGTCTATATTTGACCATTTTTTGAAAAACAAGGGCTATTAGCGATGGACCATGTAATTTTGAGCCTCGGTCAAGTGGCGAGACTACAATTGGAAACTCCCTCTCTCAACTTTCGCATCACGCTATTGGAGAACTTTGAGCCTCAACGCTACACGGCGGGTTTTTAACAGCATTAATACTCGAACCCACGACTCGACTAAACGCCGGTCACAAGTTCGTTACCATAACCACTAGACTATCACGAGAAAACTCCGGTTAATATACATAATCACTTCAAAAGAAGTTTGAAATGCTTAATAATGTTCATTATACTGGAAAATTAGTTTTTAAAAACACAGTATAATTTACGTACCATTTAAACTCTTCTAATGTAAAATTTACATTCCGATAGTAGAACGCCGAAAGCCAATTCAAAATTTACAAGCAAGTTAAACGAGTTAATACAGTTTGATTTATGCTATCAGTTTCAAAATTAATGAAATTAACAGTATTAATCATAAAATCGTGTCATTTCATTTCAAATGATGAGTTTCATTTCTGGTATAATACATTTAAGTGGGCCTTTTAAATACTTTCTCTAATTACACACGAAATCGTCAGATTTACGAGTTTCAAGAAGCTAATGCTTCGTGTTAATTATGCATAGCATTTAAAAAATTTAGATTTCAACTGAAAAATTTCGAAAAAGGATTTTGGAACTCAAAAGGGAGAATGCCAGTCTCAACTTCTCGGTTTCAAACTTAATAAAAATTCTCGTGCATGCGAGTGATTCGACACATTTTTGTTAATATACGAGACAGTTTAACCATGTTTCTTAACCTTCAAGAGCAAGTTTCTCTAATTTTAAGCTTTATCAGCATCCGGAACTAAAGCTATTTAAAATGTTTTTCAATTAGGCAATAAAACAATTCCATCTTAACTGAATATATCAATTATGACTAGTTAAAGGAGTTTCTGAAATTCCCGTTTTTTAATAGTTTTGTAATAATTATATTAATGTTATCTCTAGTAACGCTACTTTTTGCGATACCTTTTAAAAAATTTTTTATAGGAGACTAGCGCATTAATTTGTTGTTGATGGAAAAAAATCAGTAGATATAAATGCGAATTATATAAATTGTATTATATAATATCCATTTTGCAACTGTTAAATTCAAGTTAACTTGAACATTTTTGGAAACAATTTAATACAAATAACACCAGGTATATATATTCTGATAAAATTTAAAAGCAAAGAAACGTACGAAAAGAAAGCTTGGAAAGAACATAATTCAAATTACATCGACGCAATATTTTTCGCGTTAAAAATGTCGCCAAAAAGTTTGATCAGGTATAGTATAGATATTATTCCTATATGTGGCAAGACAAACCTCTAAATCTGTTCACTCCTACCATCAATTTAATTTTAGCTGAATTAACGTCATAGTGTTGCATAATGGCTACTAGAGACAATTTCATAATTCTTAAATACGATGATGATATTTGACCTGTTATTTCCTTCTCGGAATTTCCACATTTGAAAAGAGTTTAACAAGGAGCTCAAATAACATTAATCATGAGGTTGCTGGCCAAGGGGGGAGGGAGGTAGGATAGAAAAGTTAAATGTTCAACCCTTACCCATGACGGGTTATTTTCTAAATAGTGCAATTCTGAATTGTATGTCAAACAGTAAGTGTAACGTGTTCTTTTATGGAATAAATATTTAAACCGAATAAATACTAGTCAACACATTTGTGTATAATTTGGTACTTGTATGTCAGTTGCCCGTCAATTTTGCTAAATCAAAAACAGTCGCCAAATGCCGTAATATGCAACCAATAATGAAACATTTATGCACATATTCGATAAGAAAAATGCCTCGTTTACAAGTTCTTATCGTAATTTTTGCAAAAAAAAAATTATTAAAATTTGGGACGCACTTTCGTTGGAAGAGAGCATGGGGATTAATTCCAAAGTTCCATTAATTTAATGTTAAGGCTCCTGTCTACCAGGCCTTTTGATGTCATGAATTTAATGTTATTCCTTCGGTATCCGGTGGTTTTCCCGACCCCGAAGAGGGGAAGAGAGTTGATGACCTTGATGCGGCAGCGTTGTCTCGAACCCTGGACCAGTGGATCCGAAGAATGCGCTCCAACCAACCAGGCTGAAAAGACATCTTTGTTAGCTGGTTAAGCAAGGCGTTTTAACTTCTAATAGTGTTGTAGAAGAAAGACTCGGCATTCCTATGGAATTTTTATTTTCCTTCTTAAGCCCAGAATAACATTTGAATGCAAATAAAATGCATCCAAAAGAATGAAAAATAATTTCTGTAGAATTACAATTTCCCCTACGATTCTTAAAATATTTGTACCTCTAATGATTCGTATGTGGGTTCTCCCGTCTAAAATTATATTAAAATATTTTCAAAAACCATGAGGGAGGGGAAACTAAGAACCCAAGGTAAATGCTAGCAAGTGCTTCGTTGTACGAGTTCAGAATAGAATTGAAGCTACTCTTTGGGAAGTTTAGTTTAGTTTAGTTTTTATTAACGTCGCACTAGAAGCAACACGAGGGCTATTGGCGACGGACCTCGTAATTTTGAACCACGGTCAAGTGACGAGGACGACACCTGAGCTGGCACCCCCCTCTCCTAACATCCACACCACGCCAACGGGAGGACTTTGGGCCCCGAACAGATTTAACGTGCATCAGCCCCGGCTACACGGCGGGTCTTTGGTGGCCAAGGATCGAACTTGCGACTGAACGAAAACCGCCAGTCGCTATCCACGACCTTGACCACTAGGCTACCGCGGCCCCTACTCTTTGGGAAGATATAAAGCAAAATATTAAGGAATACACTATTTTTTCAGAATCTAGGAAAGCATAAAATAGACGAATCGAGAGCTGTACCCTTTCGAAATTTTAAAGTCATTCACCAGTATAATTTCATTTAGCCTGATACTGGAGTACATACATAGAACATCGGGAAAAAATACGGGATTTGGCAAAATGGCGAAACGAAAAACATCGCGAGACTGCCAGACAGCCCTTTTGAATCCTCTTTAAGCGAGTTTATTGTCACACTCTCAAACAAAACGAGGGCGTTAGCGAGGTATCCTCCAACTTATTATCTCAGTCAAGTGACAAGGACGATACCTGAGCTGGACTCGTACTTCCACATCATGCCATAGAATTTGGAGCCTCGAAGGTCTTAACGTACATCAGTCCCGCTATACAGCAGGTCCCGAGTGACATCGGCCCTTCCCCCCCCCCCCCCCCATGACTCGACGAAAACAATGTCGGCCATGAGTTGTTGACTATCGTATTTATGCGGTAAGAAGCCGATCTGTAACGATTTTGAATCTGATCGAAATTTTTGGCTGACTGAATAATGTAATGTTACATATTTAGTTTTTAAAAATTTTTGAAATTTGTTCAAATGGTGGAATTTAATAAAATTCAATTTAAATTTAGTTATATGTAAATACACTTTGGCGGAAATTCAACAACTTATAGGTCGACGTACTAATACGTTATGTACCCTCATTTAGTTTTAGTTTAGTTTTTATTAACGTCGCACTAGAATCAACACGAGGGCTATTGGCGACGGACATCGTAATTTTGAACCACGGTCAAGTGACGAGGATGATATCCGAGCTGGCACCCCACCCCCCTCTGTCATGTACCCTCAATCTTGGTGGAATAGCAGTTTTCTTACACTCTAGCTTAAAATTTTTTGGGGCATTTGGATCTTGCCCACAACAGAAAATTTACCTTCATTTTTTTTTACTTACTCGAATCAAATTCGATAATTACATTTTTTATCAGAGGTCGTAGAGTTTAGTTTTTATTAACGTCGCACTAGAAGCAACCCGAGGGCTATTGGTGACGGACCTCGTAATTTTGAACCACGGTCAAGTGACGAGGACGACACCCGAGCTGGCACCCCCTCTCCTAACATCCACACCACGCCAACGGGAGGACTTTGGGCTCCGAACAGATTTAACGTGCATCAGCCCCGGCTACACGGCGGGTCTTTGGCGGCCAAGGATCGAACCCGCGACTGAACGAAAACCACCGGCCGCTAGTCCACGACCTTGACCACTAGGCTACAGCGGCCCTCAGAGGTCGTAGAAGACGAGTGCCCAGCGTACATGTTCAGTGTCGTTTTGGTCGAGTCGTAGAGCCTTTAAAGACCATCGTGCTGCAGGTTTGGTGCACATTAAAGTCGTCGGTGCTCATTTTTTTTCTTTGGGATGATTTTCCGATGAAATTTCTGTTCAGTCCAATCATTGGTGCGGTTTTGAAAATCGCTAAAAGTGGAATGTTCCACAGGCTGAGAAGAAATTAAGGTTGCCACTTATAACGGCTATATTTAAACAGAAATCTATGGTTGCTGCATTTAGTGAATCATCACCGGTAAATATTTCCGTAGCCAAGGGTAGACCTAAGCTGCATTTCAACCTGGTTTTGATTGCTTATGAATGCTTCAGTTAAAAACACTAGGGCTATTTGAGACTATTTGAATCCCAAGAACTGATGTTGAAAAAATATCAATAACTATTTAAACAAATGAAACATTTGAAGTTCTATTTGACAAAATGCATGCATAAAAAAAATGGGAGACGTAATCTCTGGTGGAATCAAGCTTCGAACGAATTTCAGAGAAACACCAAATTACGAGAGTAGATCTAATATAAACAAGACTTTAGAATAAATTTTCTGAAGGACTGCTATTTAAAATTGCGCGTTATTTTACTACACATACTCTTTCAAGATACGTTTTCTTCAACTCATCGGGAGTTATTTTTAACTCTTGTATGAAAGTGAGTGACATTTAGCGTTTATGGAGTTAGAACCAAATCTGACTAATGCTGTGCTGAACAATGTATCTGGTCTAGATTTTAGGTAAGAAATGGATCCAAAAAGGTAAAAATTTGTTGACTACAAGGATTGAAAAGGACGGACTTCTGAAATATCCTGGAGAGAAGGGTTCGTCCATGAGAGTGATTATTCCTGAAGGCTCAGTAGTCGGACGAGTATAATACCCCCCCCCCAATTGTGCATAAAGGCCATTTCATTTAGTGAATGTGAGCGATGAGGCTTAATAACGCAAGATCCAGATGTGGTTATGCTTGTGTCAATTAAGGTCCAACTTATCTAGATGTTTCAGGAATGGAAATAGTTTGATAGGAGTCTGAAATAGAGAAGAATAGCTAGAGTATCCAAGGGATTTAATTCAATGAAAATTTCTTATAACACTTCGAAGGTTTATATCGAATGGTTGGTAGTCCGTAGATTCAGAGTTAGAGAGGTTATTCGAGTGTGCAAGAGAAATTTAATTTTTCTCGTTCTACTCCAGCTATTTGAAGTCTTGTACCGTCTTAAAGAACATTGTAGATAGCAATGGAAAATATCTTAACCATAACCAACTGTTTACAGCAGAAAGCTGCATCAATGATACGTCAGGCATGAAGAAAATTGGCATTCAAAACTCTGGATTCTTAAAATCAGTTGCAGAACTTCTCTCCAGGCCGATAATAGTTTTAGTTTTAGTGGAGTAGTTTCACTTTTTGGGCAACATTCCATACTGAACCGCTTTGTTTCAACGAGTTAGCGATTGAATAAATTAGCTAGATGCAGTTTGACTTAATTGGGGCCATTGTGCCGTTTTTTGGCGATGAAGCTTTTAATTTCGTTCATGCCGATTACCATTATACCTCACACAAAGTTAACCAAATAAATAACGAATTTGGCGTCTGGGGGTATATTGGATCCAACTGAAACAGTCTGTCGCTGTTAAAAAAAAAGCTCGTTCTGGAGATTTGAAGTTTATTTGGTCCTAAATAAACAATGTAATATTTTAACAGTATAACACTAGTTTTAATGAAGTATTTGGGAAGAGTTTTTATATATTCTTATCAAATAATCATTTTGCATCCAAGTTTAAGCTAAGATATGCTCGATTGGGTATTTAAAAACAATATTTATTCCAGTTTGTACAATTAATTTTCATTGAATAAATGACAGATCAACATTGACTTCTCATCTGTCAAGACTTGCTAATATTATAGTTTAATCGTTATACTGAATTGTTTTGTCTATACTCTTCATTAAATATGCATAACATTTAATAGAAATGGAGTACTTACGAATGTTTATCTAATTTTCATTTGCATAAAGTATTCAAAATGGTTTAACTGTTGCAGTTTATATTACTTTTGAAATAACCTTAAAATCCTTTCATGTAGTCTAGGACAGCTTTTCTAGCAAGTGAGAGCATAGTTTTGAATAAATTAAAGCGAATGATTTATAATAACAAAAACAATACGATTTTTAGAGTTTTGTTATTTTAACACTGTCAACATAGAAGAGTGTTATGATACGAATAGTAGTTTCACAATTTTTTAAATAAAAAACTCTTACTAAAATTACTTACGTTGCCGTCGAAACATAAACTTTAAATCCATGTTGTCAGGTTCAGGTCTTATCTTGTTGCCAATATAAAGTACAATCTTATCATAAATTACAGCTATTGGCAATACCATTACCGTAAGCTTCAAAATATCAGTAAACAAATCTAAATAGTCCATTGTGATCAGATTTAATGTTACATAAATTTAAAAAAATGACAAGGATTAGTCAGTATTTAAAATTGTCCGAGTAAAAACACAAACTTTATAGCTGGGCCAATTTATAAACGGCGTCTCATTCAATTTCAAATGTCTATTATAGAATTTTGTCTCTTTATCAGGTCCCCTGATCACGTGATTATCTTTATTTGCATGTATCTGTAAAAGGAAGTTTCTTTATGTGATAATGTTTTGTTATTACAGTTTTCCCAACTTTGTTGATTCAGGTGGCTTATTGGAATACAATTTACAGTCAACATTTCTAACATTTCGAGATCAATTTTATGGTTAACATTGAGTAACGAATTGAAAATTTTCTTTGTACCATTGACATTTGAGGAAATTATTAATTTGCAGTTATGTAACATATGACAGTTTTAACAATCAAAGAATAGTAACAACCCTGCGGAAAGATTAAAATTTTTAAAGTTTTTTTTCTGTAAGTATGAATATGTTGATGAAAGAAAGAAAGATCTTAATGTCATAAATTAATTGTTCACATCATGGCTTAAAAGTAAGTCAGTAGACTAAAAATTGCGTATTTTCTAGTCGGATCACTAAGGAACCATGTAACGGTAAAAAAAATTTTCTAACAAGTCAAAAATCAAACTGAAAAACCAAAGGCTTCAAAAAAATTGGATTCTAATTCTAATTTAGAGATTCTTCGTTCACACTGAATGCACTAGTTTTCTAGAAACTCTCCAATTACTGGATGTCAATCCCGATTGTGATGAGAAACAGTAAGGAATTAATAGATGTAGAATCAACATAGATCGATTTTCAATCATACCGAAAATTCTCCAAGGGTAATAATGGACCAGGAGCATGCTAAATGTTCTGGATTTCAAATTCCTTAAGACATATAGATTGGCAATTTGGGAAATGATATACCAAATCACACAGGTACTGCACTCTCAGTTAAATGTATATAATTCAATTATCATAAATACGTCATTTATAATAACTATCATGCAGCGGCAGATGCATATTAAATTTGTCGAAACTGAAATTCCTCAAAGTTGTATGGTGCGGATGTGGAGACTAGGGTGCCAACTCAGGTATAGACCTTGTCATCTAACCGTAGTTCAAAATTATGAGGCATATTGAATCTGTTTGGCGAATTTTTTTCAACCGATTAGTAATAGACAAACTTTCAATAAAATTTTAATAAAATCGATTAGTTTTGGCAGTCAGCTCGGGGCCGGTAATGCTTTGATCGACTCGCGGATTTGAGATGGGTTCCCACTACGGACTCGCCATATAGCAGGGATAATGGCATAAAATCTGTCGAGGTTCAGAATCATCACATTGGCGTGGAATGGGTATGGAAAGTGGAGTACCAGCTCGAGTGCCGACCTCGTCATCTGTTTATGGCTCGAAATTACGACTCATATTTGGCCGTATTTAGAGGATCTGGTGATAAGCAGGAATAGACAACTGGAAAAACAGTCAATAAACAAAACGTTCTTTGTTCAAAAAGTCAAGAAATGAGACAATTTTGTAGTCCATTATATCATTGAAAATACTAAGCAAACTTAACCAGGAAAAACTACTCGGCCTCTTACTCAATGTTATGACTACTCATAGCCATTGGGTAGCAAATTCAAGTCTTGTGAATTAAATAAAAGATTATATGCTGAAGCACATTAAATTCGTTGGAGCTAAATTATCTCTTATTAACGGGGAGATGGAATGCTTTGTGGGGTGCCGGCTCAGATGTTCGAAATCGTTATCTAAATCATGAAGGGCATTGGATATGTAAAATAGAGCATTAAGCTGGTCAAGAATGGACTTACCACTAAGTGTGTCTAAAATACTTACTCATAAATCACGACTAATGATATACTGGTTACAGCACATGCGTCAAATAGAACGGCTATCTCAACTAGAGATAGCCGAAGATGTCAATGGGAAGTATCAAAATGAATAGAATACGACGAGGAAAGATGTATATCAATTCACGAGGGAAGTCGTTCTTAACATTGAAATATCTGTATATTTATGTAACTATTTATGTAAAGAATATCACATTTATATACATAAATACTTTTATATGAGAAATTAATAATCAGTATATGTGTATTTACATATGAAGGTCGTTATAGAAGTATGTCTTGTATTAAAAAAACACTGCATTTATACATTTAAGATCTTACGGAATAATTTTAAGTATAACATTCTACACTCTGAACATGACAAAATTTAAATTCTGTGAAAAATATCTAGAAATTAATGTAATTCTTCATTTATTTGTCGACAAACAATTCTGAAGAGAAAAAGTATTCACATTCAACTTATGATAAAATAATGCTTTAGTAATTTCATCTAAATGTATAAAAATAAGGATCTGTCATCAAGAAAAAGAAAAGAAGTATCATGTTGATCAATGTTAATCTTTCTTGTAGAAGCTTGTAATCATCACTTAATATTTAACAATCCTGGAACAATGTCTAATTACTTTTTCTCGCTTTTTCTTTATTTGTAATAGCCAATGTAAAGAAAAACAAAAATGTAATATTAATTCTCAAGATTTATAATTAAACTTAAGGTAATTAATGTATTTTCGAGAAAGAAAAAGGAAATTCTTTCATGCCAAGTTTACATAATCCTCCCTTTTTTTGCTTTTTTTCTTTTCTTTTCTTTTTTTTTTTTAATATCTAATACCTTTTTAGTAGTTAAAAATGAAAATTTTAATGCAATTTCTCGGGTAGTATAATTACACTTAAAGTAACTGACGCGTCTTCGACAAGGAAAAATAAGTTTCTCTTATGCCTATGAAATAATCCCTTTTTATTAATTGGCTTTCTTCTACTCACATTGTAACTATGTGTAGGTCAAAACTTTGAGAGCTTTTTCCTCGCATTTCAAAGCGCTCAATTGAATTAAAATTTCCTATAAACGATTGTTTTGGATGACAATACGATAATTTTGCTATAATTAATAAAATTAGTTGATTAAAACTAATTATTTAAAGAATTAAATTTTATGTCAAGTTTCTCTCCATGTCATCAGGGTAAAGGGGTCATTGTTTAAACTTTCTTTGATAAACTATTAAGACTACTTAATGAATAAATTCAATTTGACTCAACGTTCTCTTTTGCTCTTAAATTTTAAGGTATAAAATTTATGTTACGCAAAGTGTGATGTTTGAAAGAAAATCCATGTTTAAAAAACTGGCTTTTTTACCTGTGTTATTACAATCAAAAACAATGAAAGTCATATTTTAACATTAAGATGTGCTCTTACATCACAAAACATTTCCCGTTTCAATATTGACTCGGGGTGAATTTCAGGTCTAAGTAATGGAATGTAACAATTCTTATTACTAATTTATATCAATCAATATTAAATAAATAGTAAATAAAAATAATAATATAACCTATTATTAATTATTTTAAATAAATACTTATCTGACTAAAGTATATAGTCATTGAATTTTTTTATACAAAATGAATGGATTGCATTTAATTCCGCGTTTTATTCTATCTTCATAAAAAAAATTGATATCTCGTTACATTTGGGACAATACGGTATGTATAAATAATTAGTAATTAATACCTGTATTTACATTTATGACGTGTTACCTTTATACGAGTAGGTCTATCATGTAAAATTAACCTGTATCTATAAGTTTTAAATTTTACAAATTACGAGTATTTATAAACATAAAATTTTATGTACTGAATAAAATTACATTTTCAAAATTTAATTTTGATGAAAAAAATTTAAAATTTAAATGTTAAATTTCAAATTTCCTTTAATTTTTTTTAAAAAATATTGAGCACTATATAAAGTTTGAGGGAATATATTACAAAAAAAAAAAAGAGTTCATTGAGTAGAAAATAGCATTATTTTATAATATAGAAAATATAAGCACTATGAATAATGTAGATTTTGAGAACAGTTTACCAGAATCCTAAAAAAAACACATTTTGAGAAAAACGCCAATACATGTGCTTTTCACTAAGATGTGGGACATTTGTTCACAAATTTAAAACTAACATTTCCATATATCTACTAATTAAATTCTCATAAATAATACGTGTATAAAATCAGCAAAGTTCCCTCTAATCTTTAACTGCAAAATGAATGGGGAAAAAAATCTTTTGAACCATTATAAGGTCTCACATTACCTTAACGATTGCTCGTTTCTTTCCATTTTAGTTGCTATTGACGTCAGAAGCGCCATCTATGTAAATTTGTGTAACTTTTTTGTGTTAATACTAGAAGAACCTTTGATGTAAATTTGTAATTCAGTTCTGTGAGAAACCGCTGTGTGGAGTGAGGCTCCGCAGTAAGGAACTAATCAGGTTACCAACCATGATCAATCAGGTATTTGGGGGAGGGGGGGACTTTAAGACTTTTAGGAATATTTTTTAAAATGCTATGTCACAAGAACACTTTTTTTTTTTTTTTTTTCAATAATCCATTTATTTTATTTTGTTTAATTTCATCACCATTTAGGAAATATGGATTTAGGAATATCTTTTTTTGAAGTAAAAAAAATTCATCCTAAAACTATACAGGTATTGTGAAAAAATTAATCAGTTCTTGAAATAAATTTCCGACATTTCATTATTTATTAAATTGCTCTGAAAATGCTTTTATTTCAAATTATCATCAAGTTTGACTTGTAGAAAGAGTTCTATAATTCGTAGTTTCAGAGAAAAATGTCTTTTCTTGAATTTTGAATCGACTTTAAAGCAATATATTTTCGGCGATTTCAAACATTTCGAACAAACTTCCCCGTACAAAAGTTGCTATGAAAACATCTCTTAAAAAAGTAAGAAAATGAAAATCTAGATCAATGGATTGTATTATTTAATAATAAAACTCTTTAATAAATAAAACGAGAATTAATAATAAAGAAAACAATTAAATTCAAAATAATATAAAACAAACTCTGTAAATGGCAGCACGAAAATAAATTGTGTATTCTTTAGCGATAATGCTTCATTCATCCTACAGATGGCAGCACGACTATGATTCTGTTCACTATTGTTCCTGCTATTATTCGTAATTTAAATTAATTTTTCTATGCTTACCAAAATTATTTCGATATGAAGCTGCTTTGAACTAATAAAACAAGTATCTTCTGTGAAAATTTCAATTAACATGCTCTATCATATTCTAGAAAACACATATTTGCTATTCAGTAACTCACATTCACTTTATTTTTTTATTACTGAAATGGTTTTGGGGCTCAAAATTTATTTCATTATTTTATTCACATGTAATACCTAACAAAACACCACATGTCGAAATTATTAATAATCAAAATATTTTCCTCATAAATTGATTAATAACAATTTGCATTTTTAGTTATGATTAATAAACTTTTTTTTTTCTGTGTTTGTTTTTTTATCTATTATTTTATTGCGAGTAAAAGACAAAAGGAGTTGCACAAAAAAATTTGATCAAAATGAATGATAACAGATGGCAGCACAATACCAGTAAAGAAATATAAAATTAAACCATTTCGTTTTTATATTTATTAAGCAATAATTTATATATGGATTATCAGCACAATTCGGATATCTAGTATTTGTAATCTTGTGCATCCGAAACCAATATTTTGCATTCATCACACAAGGAGTTTTGAGGTTTTTACAACATTTTTCTGAATTTCACTTGGTGTGTGTGTGTCATCAAAAAAAATTCATCGATCGTTAATTTAACCAATTCGTTAATTTAACCAATCGATCGTTAATTTAACCAACTTCCCATCAAGCTAGAGCTTTGAAATTTTGGGAATCGTTCGTACTCGCCTAACAATGCAATATTTAGACGTTTGCGACAAGTTTTAACTCATATTTTTTTTTTTAAATAATGCAGCTTAGCCCAATCACTTGGCGCAATTTGAATAATTGCCAAACTTGGCGTGGTTTTTTTTTTTTGCTGAATGTTAAGTTCGCTTCGCGGACCAATTTAGCAACATTTGGCAAAATACCGCCAAATAATTCCTGTCTCCAAGAGTGGTTTGACTAAACTGTATTCCAACCATTTAATTTACCAGATTAATTAATTTTAGTTAGTTTTAACGTTGTTATGTATTTCACTTGGTGTGTGTCTGTATGTATGTGTATTAGTGTGTCATCAAATTGTCTATTGTTAATTTAACCATCTTCCCATCAAGCTAGACCTCTGAAATTTTGGGAACCGTTCTTATTTGCCTAACACTGCAATATTTAGATATTTGCGACCAGTTTTAACTAATATTTTAATAATTTTTTAAATAAACTTTGCCACCATATAAAAACGTTGTTTTTAAAAACGTTGGTTTTTATTTCGAATTATTTTCTATTAATACGACTTGAATGAACATAAAACTCCATAGAAGATAACAACAAATAAATAAATAAATCACATTTTTTTAAAAATTATTGCATAAAATTGTTCCCTGCAAAGATTTTTAAAGAAGAATTAGCCACCAATAGTGCTAACTTTTTTCAATTATAATTAAATTATTCATTAAAATATTAGAATTAAAGCACTCGTTTATTCCTTTATTAAGGATTTCCCAGAGAAGATTTTCAGAAAACACTATTTTGAAAAGGGATCGGATACCATTTTGACTTGACCGAAACAACAGTCTCTTGAATGACTAAAAATTTAGCATGTGAAATGCGTTTTATATCCGCATTTTTTCTACTTGCTACTTTTTTAAATAAATAATTTGCTGAAATTTATAAAGTTTGGTTAACTGTCATTAGTATAGCATGCATTATAAACTCGCTAACATATATGAAATCTAGAAATCTATATATATGTATTATTTGAACAATATCAAAATCTCTTATAAAATATTATTTTCACATTACAAAATATTATATATATATATATATATATATATAACACATCAATCAATAACTCCCGAGACTAACCCAAAGATGGCGCTCGTAGTAAACCAGTAACCAGGTCTTTCTAGAGTACTAACCTTTGTTTGAAACGTGTCAAAATTTTAAGTCGATCGGACTAGAAACAGATGAGTTATCGAGGTTGGAGTAAAGTCGTTTTGTAGTTTGTTTAAAAAATGGAAAAAAACCGAGTTTCGTGTTCTGAAAAAACATTGTTTTTTAATGGGTAAAAACACCGTGCAAGCGAAACAATGGATTGAAAAATGTTACCCGGACCCTTGTCCATCAAAAGCAACGATTTGTCGGTGGTTTGCCGAGTTTAAACGTGGTCGTACCGACACAAATGACGCGGAACGCTCGGGTAGACCTGTGGAAGCCGTTACACCGGAAAATGTGAGTGAAGTGACAAAAATTATAATGAAAGATCGTAAAGTGAAGCTCCGTGAGATTGCTGAGATGACACAGATATCACATGGAAGTGTATTTACTGAAAAAGGTTTTTTGAAGTGATGTGAAAAAGGTTTTTTCCGAGTGGGTGCCGCGATTGCTTTCGATGGAACAAAAATAGCAACGAGTCGATGATTCAGAAAGCTGTTTATCGCTATTTACTCGCAACAAAAAAGATTTCTTGCGAAAAAAAAAAAAAAGATTTGGAAAAGCGTTGGAACGATTGTATCACCCTAAAAGGTGATTAACAAAAGGTGTTATGTTGATGAATAAAAAAAAAGTTTGCAAAAAAAATGTTGTTTTCAATGTTAGTCTCGGGAGTTATTGATTGATGTGTTATATATATATATATATATATATATATATATATATATATATATATATATATATATATATATATATAAATAAAATTCATCTGAGATGACATTTGGCATACATATATAGCTCTTTCAATCACGTTTAGTCTAAGATCTTCCAGATTAAAAAGAATTAAAAAATATAACTAAAGTATTTTTCAATCAGGCCTTTATTTAAATATTTTTGGGTTTTTCTTTTATTAACGTTGCACTAGAAGCAACATGAGGGCTATTTGCAGCAAACCACGTAATTTTAAACATCGGACAAATGACGAGGATGGCATCTGCACTGGCACCCCCTCTCCTAACTCCCACATCACGCCAACGGGAGGCTTTTGGATCTCGTTAGATTTAACCTGCGTCAGCCCCGGCTACACGACGGTCTCAGTAGTATCAAGACCCAAACCCGTGACTTGACGAAAATCATCGGATATGAGTCCGCGACCATGACCATTAGGCTACCACGGCCATCTTATTGAAAGATATATAAAAAGATAAGGATATAAAAATAATTCTTTTAAGTATAACAAAATAACATATAATTAAAAGATTGAGGCATTAAAATACTTCTTTAAATCTCAAATATAAGTAAGCAGCTATGGTATTTAATTTATCGTTAATTACCTAAATATCTTAATTAAATGCCTCAAGCTTTTATAAATTATGCATTATTTTACATTAAAAATATTTTTATGCCTTTTGGTCCATTTTTAAATAAAAGCTTTATTTAAAAATGTTATTTATTGCTTCTATGTACAAGGTTTTTACAGTAAGTATTGGGAAGATTTTGTACGGCCAATGCGATGGGGTGGAGGATGGTCACTATGGTTACACTGGGTTTCCGGAAGAGATCACGTAACCTAGAACAGCCGTGTTAGTTACTTCCGAAATGTTCGAGTGTGTACACTTCGATCGAAGCGAAAGTGTGTTTAGTGCTGGCGTCAAAAGAGAAAAGCCAGGGGCCATCGGACAGCGATGTGCCATCAAAATTTGCGTTACACAGTATAAATCTGTTACAGTGGTTTTTGTTATGATTTTGTTGAGTTATGTGAAAAGTTGAAAGACATTAAGATGGACATCGAGCCGGAAAATGCGCTGGGTGATCGATACGGGCCCAAATCGATAAACATGTGACCAAATTTCGAAACCTTCTAATATGTGATCGTCTTTAAGGGGTAGTAGGACCCTTAACTTTCGAAAAACGTGTCTAAAATACTTTAAAAAAAAAAAAAAAAACTTCTGTATTATCATAAAAAACAACTCAAAAGGATGAATTTTTTTTTTTGTGAGTTTGAAATGTTTTTTCATATGTGTTATTTGATAATTAAATTTAAAAATTATTTTTTTAAAAAAAAGTCATTGGCTGTATTTTGAAGGCTTGAATTTTCTTTCAAGGAATGTGACTTTTGCTTCACGTTAGACGTATAGTTAAAACATTATGCGAATACCACACAAAAATAGTCTCAAATTAAACTTAATATTTGCTTTCAGGTGATGAACTTATTTTACTTTCAAAATAATTATTTAATTTTTTTATATATAAAAGGCTCAAATGTAACAATCGTAAATTTTTGAAATTTTTTTTAAAATTAAAAAGAAATTTTTTTAAATGTTTTGAGGAATTGCTTTAAATTTAGGTTTAGGATCTAAAGAATAATAATTAGAAGATAAGAACAAAATTTTCATCCATTTCTAATGATTAGTATTTCATACGTTTTACATGAAAGTCGGAAAAAAAATCCTCTCAAATAATAATTAAGTCATTATTTTACAATATACATTATATATATATATAAAGCATTAACTTTGTTTAATTCACTTTGTAGGCCACAAATTCCATAACCAAAGCCTGTTGCAGTTGTTTCGACATTTTTGGTATATTAAGATATACACATATTTACAAAATATAACAGTATTATTGACTTAAATTTAGGTTTAAGTTACACAAAATAACTTTTTAAATGTACATAATCACTATCATTTATGTATAACTCATTCTTCTTTACCTATCTTGTCTAAAATGTAAAGAGAAGAAAAAAAATATTATAAAACTATAATTTGAATAATTTAAAATTTATTTTAGTTATTCAAAAATAAAAACCTTTTTAACTATAAAAAAAATATTAATTTTAACATTCTACTGTTACAAACGACAAGCTATCTACAAATCTAAAAGTAATCTACATTTTTGACTTCGTAACTAAGCTTAGCTTTTCAAAGTGACTTCACTTTGAATGGCTATATCTTTGTAATTAATAGAAATATCAAAGAACGGTTAGTATCATATTATTCAGGATAATCCAAATTAAATAAAAATATTATTTTTAAAAAAATCAATTTTTTGAAAGAAAGGAGCCTTAGCTCATAACACCCCTTAAGTGTTTGTGTTATAGTTGAGAAGTTGCATTTAACAAAATGCATTGTGTATTCATTTGTGATCAATGATTATCTGATTATCGAATGCGCCTACTCACACATTACTATTGTGAGTGAAGTGCTGAATAAACACAGCATCGCATCTCTCTGCCCCAACTAACCTTCTATCCAGATTTTGTTTCCACCGATTACCTTTTATTCTTCTGCCGCGGGTGGTTTTCCGACTCCGAGGAAGGGGAGAGAGTGCGGCAGCGTTGTTTCGAACCCTGGACCAAGGGGTCCGAAGTTGACGGTCCTACCAACCAGGTCGAAACGAAATCTATCGGGCTGGTTTAGCCGTAAGGCCTTTTAACTTCTGACATTGTTGTTGACGAACTGCTGCAGTTCCATGGAATAAAATAAAGCTTGAAAGGACATCGTTTCGAGGCGAAATGCTTTAACGGGGTGCCGTAATAACCATGCGATTGCCAACGTCCATAATATGTATGAAGATTGCAAAACGACACTGGAAGCTGAGTATTAATGCAATTATTAATTCATTGTTCATATATCCCCAGTAAATTTCTTTGTATGACTTCAGTCCCGATATTTATTTGACAAACCCTGTATTGAAATCCTGTTACCATTAAATAAGCCATTAACCTCTGATTTAAAGAGTTATATTATAAAGGTCAAGCGAAAATTCTAAATAAATCTAAATATAACTTAATTCTTTAAAAATGGTCAAAATCAAAATATTTTCCCATGATACGCAAGCAGAAATCAACTTTAATGAATAAACAATAATAAAAATTAAAATAAGTATTTCTTTGAACAAAAACAATCGGAAGATTTCTTATGGACAAAAGGAAATAAATAATGGTAAACCTTTTGATTGATATTTTTATTAATTTAAAGCAACATAATAATTTTTTTTTGTTACAAAATTTTAGAAAATTATTCATATTTTTGTAACATGTTTTTAGGTAAAAAGAATTTACAGTTACGGCAATCCATGTCGACAATCCTCATTTTTCGAATTATTTTTATTGTCTCCATGTTTTTGTACAGTCTGTTATACTAAATTATCCTTCCACGGATGCATAGTTTCATTGGAAAAAAAGTTAATTTTAATTTGTAAATAATTTTATTGTAATAAAAGGTAAGTAGTTTAATCAACGGAATCATCATTGTTTTGCATTAATTTTGCTAAAATTTGAAAAAGAGGAGTTCTGCCTTTTAAGACAACAATAAATATTTATACGCAATGTTTTGCAAAAAAAGATTTAACCACCCAAGGTACGCTTTTTTTATAATTATTATTAAATTACTCAATTAAATATAAGAATTAAAGTAAACGGTGAAAATATCGAGAAATGGACAATAGTAAACTTTTCCGATATTAAATTTAAAGGAAACGATAAATTATTAAATTGAACATATTTGAGCTAAATATAATTAAAATTAAAGCGAACGATAAATTATTAAATTGAATATTATCTCAGCTAAATTATAATTGAAATGAAAGGAAATTCGATAAATTATTGAATTGAATATTATATCAGCTACACGTAATTATAGTTAAAACAAACGTTAGATTATTAAATTGAATATATTTTGTAACGTCTGTGACATATCCACTTTCCTCGGCCTTCTTTAATGTTTGTTGGTCGAGCTACCAACTTTGACTCTCATGCATCTGGACTGCCCGAGCGACACCTGATTTCCGAGATGTCAACTGTTGGGGGATCGTAGCTATTTCGGCAGCTTGTGAAGATTGGGAAGATTCGCCGACGAGAAGCCGTTGGAGGTCGATGGCCCTGAAAGAGCGTCAGTCCCTGCTTGATTCCCGGTCCAGACGGATGTCTTAGTACCTCCTGTCACATATTTTTGTATAATAGCTGTACATAGTCACATTAAATATTTTAAACTTAAAAATCAGAATTCACCTATTTTCTTAACTTAATAAATTATCTTCAAACGGTACAATTTAAACTGAATGTAATTAAAATTAAAGCAAACGATAAAAATTTGAAAAGTGATATGGTATGCCAAAATTGATCCACCTAAAACAATAGCCCCTTCGGTGGCTAATAAATTTGACAGGATAAAAATTAACTGGTGGACAAAATTAAAAAATACTATCAAAATAATAAGAGATATACTAATGTTCTAAAAGAGCCAAAGCTTGTTAAAAAAATTTTCTTCTTTAAAATACCAAGTTCAATTCCTAATAGATATTTTATTCTTACACAAATTTATTAACGATAGGAAAAAAGAAATATTAAATGTCGAGATAAATTTCAGAACAAACAGTATGAATTCTGCAAAAAAATTTCTATTATATTTCTTAGAATTATAAACAAAAAAAACGTAATAATTCTAAGATAACAGTTCTATTTTTATTCTCGAAGTGTTTAGAACGACATCTGAGTGTGGAACCCCAGTCACCAAAATACTATACCATCCAACGTGAGAACAGTGAAAATCGACAGATTTAGCGTGTATCAGCTGTCTACACGAGGGGTCTTCAGCGGCATCCGGACTTGAGCCGACGACTCGATGGAAACAACGTAGGTGAAGAGCCCGGGACCATGACCACTCGGCAACCATTGCCACCGGTAGTTGTTCTGAATTAATTGTTACATCAATTATTTTTAAATTATATTGATCATGGCAACACATCCCGGAACTACTGGTTGTATATGCCCCGAATGTAAACTTGTCACTGTGTGTCTAAGACACTCATAAATTACAACTAGTGGTATACAGCTTATGGTGTATGTGTCATATAGACCGGCCATCTCAACTAGAGATGCAGTTGTCTATGGAAACTATCCAAACGAAATTCAATACACCCGAGAAAGATGTATGTCAACAGGGTAATAATGGAAGGAGGAAAACCTACGCTAAAATATCGTTTAGAAAATCTCTATTCATATCATCGCAATGGATCCAGAAAAGGAATATGCAGCGGCTCTCTTCAGCAATGACAAGAGTAAAAGCGCCTAATGACCCAAACACTTATTAACTGAAATGGTGACAAGGAATTCCTTCTCGGCTCGGTTGCTCAAGACATAAAAGAAAAAGACCTTCGCCCCGTAGCCAAAAACAAACGACCTTCCACCAGAGAATGAAAAACTCCCCCCTCTCCCAAAGGGGGGGGACATCTCAGCGCCAAATGGTAATTTATTCATACAAAAATACTAATGCTGTTCTTATAACATTAATAATAATATTATAAATAGTTCTTTAATTTAATCTTTCTAACTACCGATGTGAACATCGATGTAGAAATAATCTGCTTATTGACAGGAGTTTTTATTTGTGTTGATTTTCAAATAGAAGACGATCTCTGTATCAATAATACTTTCTTAGTAACGAAATATATTGTAATATAATGACAACTTCAATCTATTTTCGAAGTACTAAGAATTTTTTTCCTTATTGTCCCTTTGTTTTGAAATTAAAGGAAACATGTAAAGATTCTTTTTTTTTTTCTTGAATTGCTTCAAAGAATTGAAATGCTCATATGAAATTTTAAGTTATTAGAACAAAATCACCGAAAATTTTAAATGTATCATTCTCCAATTATCTTACCTTGAATTTTTATACTTGAGACATGAAGTAAGAGCTAATCTGAAATTGTTGATATATTTTAAGCTTGAATTTTTAAAGCATTCTAGAATTTTCTTTACGAGTGTAATTCAGACGGTACCTGTTTTTGACGATAGAGGACATTGTTAAAGCAAGTTGGTACAAGTTGAGTGCTGCTATCTGTTAAACGGCTACAAAATTAATTTGACACTGATTCATGTGTTACTTTTGATTTGGCAGAAACTCGCTGCCAAATCCTGATGATTGGTGCCTCATAAAACTGTCGTCGTGATTTTGCGTCGAGTTATCGATGAGGCCTGGAGTGATCCTTACACACCGGTAGCCGAGCAACAATCAAAACAATGGGTTGCTTCTACTGAATCTACTCTGAAAAAGACGGAGACGGTCTCATTGGCTCAAAGAAATTTAGCAACGATTTTTTTGGGATGCGAAGGACATCATACTCTCAGACTTCTTTGCAAAGGAAAAAGGATCATAGGACAATACTACAATGTGTTAACCTATCCCCAAAACGGATACTTTTTGAACCACTCTTGTAGGATGATTAAATTGACCTGCAGTATTTTTGATGAAACACACAACTAAAACCAATATACATCGTTACAAAAATTTATAAGGAAATCAAATGCGATATTTAATTAAATCTCAAAAAAAAAATCGAAAGTTAGTTGTTTATTTCTTTACTAATTTCAAGGAACTCTTGAATTTCCATTGATGTCTAGTTAAGAGCTCCATCTCCGGCATTTAAAAGCGAAGTGAAAGAGTTCTATATTTCGACAATTTTTATTAAACCTATCTTTAATATACAGTGTCTCACAAAAGTGGTCGTACACTTACAATTTTCTGTAAAATATAAAGTTATCGACCAAAAAAAAAATTAATATATCAGAAATGTAACTTTTAATGATATCTGCAACTTGTTCTTAATGGAATAACAATTAATTTTTAAGGCATAGGATAACTTTTATTTTGAAAAATTAATAATCAAAAACTACTAAGAAATTGCCTCACAAAAGTCCTTTCACGCTTAAAAAAATTCAACATAATTTTAACCATTGTATATTTTTTCCTTAATTTATTACTTAGTAGGATATCCTTTAGCATCCACAACAACTTGGTGTTATTATTTTGATAAAAAATATTACAAAACGTAAGAACAAAACTTTTTCTTCGAGCACAATGCATGAGTAATCCAGCTGATCTGAGCTTTATTCGAACAGTTTCAGATAAACTGGAGTAAAAAGAACTTTCAGCTAATTCTGAAGAAAGTTTTGTTGCACTAAAACGTGGGGTTTTGATAAATTTTCTAATAATAAATAGCTAATCAAGTTGAGTTTTCATTTTTTTTTACGTCCTTTTCTAGACTTGTTTTAAATTATACTTTCTTCTTTAAAACGTTTATCACATACTGCAATGCCCGATGAATATTTACTAATTTCGTAAGATTGCGAACCAATTTACCTTGACTGAAGTACAAAATAAACAATATTCGAACGCTTTTTGTTGTTTCTTCACGACTACGAGACATTTTTAGATAGCTCGATAATAAAAGAATATAACGTTTTGGAGAAAGCAAGCAAATATTTAATCAAATGATTCTTAGTTTGTCGCCACAAAGCAGAAATGAAAAATAAGTAAATCACAATATTTTTGGAAAAGGAAATCATTCAAAACTGTTTTGGTTACTATTACTTTTGAGACGTGTTTTTCCTCCACCTTCCAGCATTTTAATTCTTTAATAAATAAATTGAGCAAGTATTTAAAATAATAAAATAAACCTTATTTTAAATCAGATGGAGACTATTAAAACAAAATTGGACGATATATTCGAATTTTAATCTTAAGCTAAAGTAAGATTTCTACTACTTCTTTAAGCGTACGAACACTCTTGAGATACAATGTAAATACTTGCCTTGCTCACCCGAAAAAGTAAATTAGAAAACAATTTCTAAGCAAATATACGCAAAATACTGGCATTATCATTCAGTGCATTAATGCAGTTCTTGAAACGTAAAGGTTAATTAATTAAGATATATCACTGTCTTACTTGTGCGCAATAAATTCAAAGCTTCACTTGGAGTGTGAGCAGGTGTAATCTTTCCTAAAACTGTCTTTCTAGAGAAGGCGAGTAACAACAGGAAATGACCTAAATTTAGGTATTCAGAATCTATCGCAATTACACGAGGAACATGAGTATTCAAACAAAGAATACGAGAGTTCAATGTCGATTTCTTTGTTATGGTTGTTTCAGACGACACTTTGGTTTTTCAGAGAAATATCTTTATATAGATAATAAAGATGATTCATACAGGAATTCTTGTCAAGTAAATTCAGCACAAAATTTAGGGATGGAAATAAATTGTTGATTCACTATTTATATTTACTCAAAGCAAAATTTGCTTTGTGCAAGATATGCTATGTGTGAAAAGTAAAGTTAAATTCTACATTTGAAATATTTTAAATCTAATGCATAAAAAAGAAAATTTGCTCGTTTTTCTCATCGTTCACGCCTGCTTTCACTAGTAATGAGCTTTGTTTCCGAAAAAAAAAACTATGTCATAATAAAAGATTTTCTCTTAAAGTGTTTATTGGATTGAAATAAAACTCGCATTAAAAATTATATTTTAAAACGTTTTTCTGAATTTCTTTTGGAGTGTGTGTGTCATCAAATTTTCGATCATTAATTTAACCAACTTCCCATCAAGCTAGAGCTTTGAAATTTTGGGAATTGTTCGTACTTACCTAACAATGAAATATTTAGACATTTGCGACCAGTTTTAACTAACATTTTCTTTAATAATGCAGTTTAGCCTAACCACGGCGCGATTTCAAAAATTGGCGCCAAACTTGGCGTTTTTTTGGCTGAACGTTAAGTCCGTAAAACGGAACAGGGTAGCCACATTTGGCAAAATACCGCCAACTTGTCGCCAAGGGTGGATGGGTTAAACTGCATTCCAACCATTAATTTACCGGATGAATGAATTAATTTTAGTTAGTTTTTATGTATTTCACTTGGCGTGTGTCTGTCTGTGTGCGTATCAGTGTGTCATCAAATTTTCTATCATTAATTTAACCAACTTCCCATCAAGCTAGAGCTCTGATATTTTGGGAACCGTTCTTACTTGCCTAACAATGCAATATTTAGATATTTGAGACCAGTTTTAACTAATATTTCGATAATTTTATTTAATAAACTTTGCCACCATATAAAAACATTGGTTTTTATCTCGAATTATTTAAATTTATTTATACTTAAGGAGTGCCAGTCTGGTGGACTCTTTACTCCGTTTGAATTATGCCATGAAATCTTTTTAGAGGTAAAACAAGCATTTTATTTATGTGCATTAGCACATTTCATTTTACATAAGTGAATGAAAAAGAGAGGAAAGAAAGAATAGAAAAGATAAGATTGCAAAAAGGTAGAAATAAAGTTTTTCTTATTAATTTTTTTATTAACATATTATATCTGTGAAATTGATAAATATAAGTTTATTTTTTACTTATCTTATTATTTTTTACCCCTTCACTTCACCTAAAGATCGGAATCGATAGGAGAGAGAGAGCATTGTTTTTAAGATTATATAATCTTATTTTCTTATGAAGAAGTGGTAGGACAGGTAGTTTATATTTTCAATCTCGAAGAATCAAAATGAACAGAGAGTGGAGAGAGGAAGATAAAAGGGGTGGGGGGGGTACTAATAACTAAGATAATATTTATAATAAAGAAAATAAATAGATTTTTGATTGATTGATTGTTAATTAATGTTGAATTTAGAAGCAACACAACGGCTATTGGCAAAATACCGAAGGAGATCGAACTTATCCGAAGGGTTTAGAGCTACAAACTGGGTCCCAGGAGACAATCACCCCGCACTCAGCATTTATTGACAAAACAACATAAGATATAAACATAATTTCGAAATCAAAAATAAATAAAGTTTACAATATATTTGCAGAGCAGAAAATGTACATGACAGGAATTTTTAAAAAATCTAACATTAGAAATTTTATTGGGGTTATTAGCATCATTTTTAATCTAAATCAAATGAACGAGGTTGATATCCGATCTGGATACTCTCTCCAAACTTTTATGCCATGCCAACAGAAGGATTTGAAATCTCCACAGATTTAACAAGCATCAACTCCACTACACTGCTGGTCTGCACCTGGAATCTGCACAAATTTTGCCTTATAGTAGACTTGGCAACATTTGTAGACCAAATTTGTCACCAAAGTCACATCTACCTGCTCAGCCTTACTTTCTTTCGTATTCATTTTCTCTATTGAACTATCTTTTCTACCATAATAGTCGTTCTGCTGGGAAGACAAGAAAGTCTGAACTTTTCTTTACATTATATATCCAATCCATTTATACATATATATATATATATATATAGCATGTGTATATTATAATGTATGATATTAAACGCTTATAAGGGTATAGTGTACTACATAATATACCAAGTATAAATTTTTTAAGGTGTTTACCTTGTAAATTTGGTTAAACGGTATTGCAGGTAGCTTTATCAACTTTAGCCATACGAAGTATGTTTTTTTTTTTCAAAATTCATTTTTAATGAAATTGGGCCTACACTACCAATATACTACCAATATGATTTGAAATGCTGCGTAAAATGTAATTAATTTACGTATTGTAATCATCTACAGTATTGTGTAAGAATATCAATATAAGAATTATATTTCTTCATTAAAAATTGATCATTACAAATTAAAACAAGAATAAGCTGTGCTTATTTTACAAAATTAGGTCTACATAAATCTATATTTTGCTAAATACCAATAATAACATGATGACTCGTAGCTGCGGTAGCTTTGTGATTATGGTCGCGGATTGCGGCAGGTGTTGTTTTCGTCGAGTCTTGAATTCGAGCCCTGATGCCGCTAAAGACCTGTCTGTAGCGGGTTGATGCACGTTTAATCTGGTTGAGGTCTCAAGTCCTCCCTTTAGCATGGTGTGGAATTTCGGATAGGGAGGTGATAGCTCAGATGTCGTCCTCGTTACTTTACCGATGCTCAACGTTTCGAGATCTGTCACCAATATCTCTCGTGTTGCTTCTCAGTACGACGTTTTTTAGCAATCATTCACTCACATGACGACATGACGACAAATGAAGATCAAGATCTTTCAACAATATAGTTAGGAAAATAGGTAGAAATGGAATTATCTGCCGGAAACGCTTTTGTTCTATTATTCTAAAAGCAAATGGGCAAGGTCTGGATGATTGCATTTAACCATCAGGAAAAAATACCCCTGAAATTATTACCAATATCCTTTCCCCGAAAAGAAGACAATTTTAAATTTGTCCTTCATAATATATACGTTAACCCCCACCAATTGTGGTCAATTTACCAATGCTTCCATGCAAGGCGCTCACACAAGCATTGTTTCTTAAGTGGCGTTGTGAAATTGTCACGCTACTTTAGCACTGCCCTTTCCTGCTGCTTTATATTTAGACCCTTCAAGAAGGCAATAAGTGCCATTTGGTTTTCCTTGTTTGAACTACAAAGACACAAATTGGGGATAGTGTTTTGTCTTATTCCTACACTTCATCAAATTGTTTTAGAGGATGTTTATAAGAAACTTGCTTTTGTTTTCCGTCTTTTGTGTTTTTGAAAGTGGTCCTTAATTTTTTTTATTGGTCTGGTTATTGTTGTGGATGAGCTTCATTATAATGACTATTTCTTAGAAGTTAATACATAATTATTTATAAAAAAAAAATTTAACAATGGATGATCAGTAATTTAGACGACGTATTTCATTGTACGTAAATATTTTTTTCTCTCGATATAAGTTTAATTTTTAAGAAAATAAGAATAATCCATCATAAGTATTAAGAAATTTTAATTATGTTGAATTATCACAAAATATTTTTATAGTAATGACAACATTATGTGTTATAACTTTATTCTGTAGTATATTTCTAAAATAATAAATGATAGTATAATGTTTACCTCAATTTAAAATTGTTGTTTGAAATTGCAGGCTTACACGTGTTGTTTAAAACGCGCGTTAATTCTAAAATAAGAGATAATTGTTTACATTCCCTTATAACTTTAATGAGTAAAAAGGAAAAATTATAATGAACTAAAAGAAACACAGAATCATTAACAATGACATGATTTGCCAAATTGCAATCACTTAAATATATTTTCGAAGTTTAAAGCATATTATTGAATAGTCTTTTCAAAAACAGTTCCATCCTTCCCCTTCCTCTTAGATTTTTTCGTCATTGTTTTTGCAAAATTTCTTAAGAAGTTGGATTCGAAGGGAAAATGTGTGGTCCGAAACGAAATAATCTTTTTAAATTAATAGGCTCATTTCCATATTTCCTTTTCAAATTTAAAGTTTTGATATATTTTCTCTGCTGTGGAGTAAGGGAATAGAATATCGATTTTAAAATTAAATTAGCGTTAACTTTACAAGTATTAATCAAATGAAATTTTTTTTTATCTACTTAGGGGATGTATTCAGAGGATGAATGTTATGATTTCGGAATATTAAAAAAAAAATCGATTTTTTTTTACAAAGAAAAGAGAATTACTGCTTTTATCAAACTGTTCAAAGACCCTGTCCCGTTGATAAAATTAATTATAATTTCAATATAATCTCATTTGATTATCATCATATCAGCATTTGATATATATAACTTAAAAAACATCCAAAACGCATTCGGCCAGCTCAAATATATAATCTTTGCAATCTAAAAATTAATTTTTAATTCTGTTTATGGAGAAATAAATTTTTGCCTGAATTAAAATACAATATTCAACTTAAAATATTTTGTATTTCTGAAAAAGGACTTTTGAAAAATTTGAAATCCATGGTTAAATACGATAGCTTAAATCGAAAACAATTCATTCAAAAGACGTGAAATAAATAATACAGACGTGATTATGTATAGATCACAAAATGTCATATACATCGTGATCAGATAAAATTCTAAAAGACTTCCACAGTCGAAACAACGAAGATTACAGATCTCAATCTGCTATCGAGAGTCAACAGATTAAAAGAATCCAATCATTATCTTTATCATATCGTATTACAACGTAATAAGCAGACGATGTCTATCACATTTTTACATCTGCTTTTCTCTAAGGTTACGGTCGATGACTTTCGCCCGTCTTGGATTCAAACAAAACTATTGTTCTATTAGACTAATCCTGTAGAGATCATCAGCCTGGAATGATGATACCATTGACTCAGAATAAAGGAAATTAATCGCACGTGTAAAAATGGTACTAAACGATATGTGTCATTAATAAAGAAGGATAAATTATATTAACTTCATTTGAAGAAAGAGCGATAAAATGCAAAAGGTTAGGTGATTAAAAATGCATGTAGGAATTCAAGGGCTGGGTTGGTGCGAATTAAAACAGCTCACGACCTTGAAAAGGGTCATTGGCCTTTTAGTATTGAGCCATGATTGATTCAGAAGAACGACACGAAGACTTAAAGAGACACAGTCTCTTTTATTATGCATTCCTGGTCTTTATCGGAATCTGGACTAGAAACTCATGGAATCGGCAATCTTTTGTAACCTGTGATCATAACCACTCCTTTACCGAAGTGTATAAGAACTCAAAGCTTTTTTGATAAGTGAATTAGTCAGAATAGAACAATCATTTTTAAGAAATTAAGAAATAATTTAAATCTGAATTAAAAGTTCAGTTCTCTGTGAGTAATAGTAACATTTGTTTGTAATGTTGTTCACAAAAAGGTAAGATAAAGCTCGGATTTTTTCTTTGTTTTTGGTATGAAAACTAAGTAAATAATTTTGAATCAAGCAAAATGATTAAAAAGACTTGTAAATCTACAACGCAGTTTATTCGAATTCCTTTTGTTGAATTCACGTCAGGTAAATTATTACTATAGGCATTAAATATCGTGACTACTAAAAATGTACCATTCATGGAATATTTTCAGTTGTTGCCAAATTTGCACTAAATTAATATCAGTTCTAAGAATTTTATGAATAACAAGATCAGTTTGACGAAATAATACATTTAAAGCTATATGAAGCGATAACACAAGTAAAGCTAGAATGGCTACCATAAGATGCTGAATCCTAAGATATTACAACAAAATAACAACAAATGAGAATTAGAACTATGGAAATGCAATTTTCTACTCTTTTAAACACATTACAATTACGAAAATAGTTTTTTTTTTTTTATAAAATAGCAAAGGATTTTATTCAAACAAATATATTTAACACCAATTGAATGAAAAATATAAAACTAATCATCTGAACAATAATGTGAGAAAGTTATTAATCGAAATTTTCAACAGCAAGTAAATGTTTATTGTTTATTTTTGAGAATATTTTTGCATGCAAGAGGCGGAATAAAATATGTAAAACAGACTTTTAATTAATATTTGTAATAATATCAATGCATTGTACCGGATTCTATCTATTATCTGTTATAGTAGTAACATGAAAAAACTTTCATTAAATATTTCAGTGCTTTGAGATGAAGTACTGATAAAATAATTTTTTGAGTAGTCCGATCCACCATAAAACATACAAAATATATTATATGTCTTCTCGACTTACTATCACTTGCACTTATGATCACAAAAGCGAATCTGGTGGAGTGATTGATAGTTTATGCGCTGTTTTTTTTTTTTTTAATTTGCTTTGCAGAACGTGCGAATTATAGAAAGAGCCAGAAGAGCTTTCCCCCTATAAATAATTATTTGCATGTGTATATATGCGGAATTTCATTCATTTCATATATTTACGTTACGTAATGTCGGATTGAGTATTTATTTACAGTACTTAATTATACAGACATGTTACGTAATTTCAACATTATGTACAATAATTATATGTCCATAGAGTGAATTTTCATGTTTTATTAATTTTTAAAAACCGTATGAGTAAAAATAGGGCTAAAAATATAAATCCGATTTACGACCTATCATCAGGTCACCCTATCGACCAATTACCGTTATTCGGAACGGAACTCGGTCATAAGTTAAAGAGATCCTGTTTGGACCTATTTTGTGTTTAATATCTATTGTTTGTAGTTTTGTGTGTATTCAATGTCTTTATTTTCATTAGTACTTTTGTGGTGTCTTTGGTTTATATGTATATATTTGGTTTATGTATGTGGTGCTATTCCCACGCCATCAACCCAGAATTTATCTGTTGTGTATTGGCAACATCCTTGTTTTTGGAACGAAAAACTGGGTTTGGCGGGAGACGCCATTAGTTTATTAGTGTTAGTATACGAGCTCGCCGCACAGTATAGCTACAGGCAGTCGTTAAAATAAATTTATAGTTTGTTAAAAAATTTCTCATCTTTTTACACACGACTAGATCCTCTTTTGTTGATAACAAAACTTCACGTGGTCCAGAAGATTTACGAGGGGACCTCAAAAGTATATGTTTGAAGATAGATGACTTCTAAAAACAAGTTGTTGCTGCTATCTATCAAGCAGCGCCAAAAGAAATTTGGCACTCATTTGAAGTTGGTTTTGATTTGGCAGCCAATAGTTGGTTCAAGTCGGGTATCGGGTGTTTCCTTGGCGATCGGGAACTTTTCTGGAACGATAACGATTTTAATGTGACGATTTAGGTTATGGTAAGCTTACATTTTGCTTAGTTTTTTATTTGCAACATCTCATGACGTCACTGTTTACGTACGCTATTTTGGTGACATATTTATAAGTCGCCAAGTTTTAGCCACAATTGCTAAGGAGCACCCGATACTGGATTTAAACCCAAAATTTGAATGCTGCTGTGTCGAGTGGTCGCCATCGATGAGACCAGGATTCATCACTTTTCAGTGAAAACAATGTGTTGCTTCCGGTGAATCGTCTCCAAAGAAAAAGAAAGTGGTCAGATCAGACGGATCAGTTTTGGGGTTTTTTTTTTTTTTTTTTTTTTCTTTTTTGTATGCGAAGGGCGTCATACCCATAGACTTCTTTCAAAAAAGAAAAAAGATCAAACGAATAATATCACACACACAGTTTTAGTTACCTAATTTTCATTATTAACACGGGTACTTTTTGAACCATTCTCATATATTTATTTTTCTAGAAATGAAATAACTTGTACCCTGAATATATATATAGATATTTCTATTACGATGAGATATAACATGCCCTTTGATTAAACTACCTCTCTTTAAATAAAATCTGATTATTCACTTAATTTAATAATTATAGATCAGTATTTAAAAACAGGTCAATTTCCATTCGAAACTAATGTTAAATATGACTCGAGTATTTTTTTTACTAACAAATAGTAGTTTTTGAAATGTTTTCAATATCTTCTAAAACATTAATATTAATGAATTGGCACGGAATATCTCCAAAGCGAGAATAGATAAAAAGAACCCTCTTGTGGTTTGTCCTTGCTTCATTTGATTTATTACCCATGAATGAAGTGAAAGATCCATAGTCTCACAGTAGTCGCGCTCTGCGGGAATTCCTTAATTATCTACGAATCGATTATCTGTGTTAATATAATGCATGACCTTGGAGACTACAAGAACAGAGCATTTTGTTAACGCCATTTTTCCTTCAATTTTACGAGCGAAATTTCAATTTGCCTGTTTCTAGTGCAATGCAATGTTTAAATAATTCAATACAAAAACCAAAGTTTTTAAAAACAACGTTTTTATATGGTGGCAAAGTTTATTAAAAAATTATTGAAATATTAATTAAAACTGGTCGCAAATGTCTAAATGTTTTTCAGCCAAAAAAAATCGCCAAGTTTGGCAATTTTTGAAATCGCGCCAAATGGTTGGGCTAAACTGCATCATTAAAAAAATATTGAAATATTAGCTAAAACTTGTCGCAAATGTCTAAATATTGCATTGTTAGGCGAGTAAGAACGATTACCAAGGTTTCAGAGCTCTAACTTGATAGAAAGTTGATTATATTAACGATGGAAAATTTACTGACACACTGATACACACACACACACACCGAGTGAAATACATAAAAACGTTTTAATAAATAGCTTGCGTTGTATTTAGCTTTCACTAAAAAAGCCGATGGATTTAGTATTAAATTGCGAATGGATTTCATAAAATTTTAATTATTACTAAGAAATATCCGAGATATGTGGATAAAATTTATTCTGAATATTAACTGATCCTTATGCGCACAATGTCGCAAATTACAGCTATGAATGTTGATTTGTTTGGTTTCAGGAGGCCATAGATTGAAGTAATCTCTGATTGGTTGATTGATTGGTTTTATTAAAGTCGCACCAGAAGCAATACGAGAGCTATTGGAGACGGACCAAGTAATTTTGAACATCGGTCAAGTGACGAGGACGACACCTAAACTGACACCTCCTTCTCAAAGCCCCACTTTGCAAAGGGGAGGATTTGAGATCTTGACCAGATTTAACAAGCATCAGCTCCTCTATACAGTGAGTCTTTAGTGGAATCAGGGCTCGAAAGCATGAATCGACGAAAATGACGTCAGCCGCAAGCTCGCGATCATGACCACAAAGCTACCATGGACCCACCATGTAGCGTGGATGATGCATGTTAAATCTGTCGAGGTCCCAAATTCTCCCGGAGTGGTGGTGTAGAGGTTTGGAGAGGGAGTTGCTAACTCAAGTGTCGTTCTCGTGACTTGACCGAGGCTCAAAATTGCGAGGTTTGTCACCTCGAATTTATTCTCAAAGAGACGTTAGTAAAAACAATCAATCAGTAGCTACCTCTGGCACCTTGTGACAGTTTAGTGTCCTTTTCCGAGATCGTTAAATGAATTGAAACCATTGCTCTCCATTTCCGTGCCCTACAATTTAATTAACAATATGGAAAGTCGAACTTTCTGGTGCGTTACAAGGAGGGGAGAACACTTTTTTTTATTACAACAATACTTTTAAAATTTTCAATCAAAAATATCTGCAATTTTTTTTTATCAAATTGCGAGTTCTTGCAATAAATGTAATTCTTTAGTAGTAAATCATTATTGGTGTTAAAATTATGAGAAATTCAGTAAATAAGCCCTATTCAAATTAGACACACACAAAATTGGGTATACACTAACCATTGGAGGCCGCTGTAGGTCTATTTGAGAGTTTTAAATGTTTATATGACGTTTAATGACAGCGAAATTAAAAATGTTAAATGACCTTCAACATTTATTAAAAGTATCGTCATTTTAGAAGGGTTTTTTCCCCAAAAATGTTTCTAACATTAAATGAAATGAAATAAATACATTTTCATTTTTAATTTTAGCCCATTTTTGTTTTAATCAGAATGATATATTAGCTTTAAATTTCTCAATTGTGCCTTTGCTAAATTCATAAACTGATTAGATATGACTTAAAAAAACGGAGCTGAGATATTGTCGAATTCACTATTTTACAAGATGGAACTACCGTATTAGTTTGGAAGGTGCGTAATATAGATAAGACCTTGGCGTGGAAAAAAAAGATTACCGCCAATTGGCGTCCAAAACATGCATTGACGATTTTAACCATTCCTTCCTTCCAGAATTTAAACATACACATGCAAGGTTTATGAGTACTGACGGAACATCAAATTTTCAGAAAATTCAATCCAATTATCGCAATCACTTTCACATTAGCACATCTAAAATGTCGTAGCGAGTGTGCCTGGATGATATAATAATGCACAGACAAACTGCAAAAAGAATTTCAAGTGGTCAGACTAGTGTAAGATAGAATGAGTAGATAGCTACTTCACTAATTTACAAATCTTTAAGGTTTGTAGTATTTATCCTCATAAATAAGCATATATATGAATATTTATTGAACACTTCCAATTGTTTATATTTGCCCGAAAGCCTCGCAATATGGCCTCGGTCAAGTGACGAGGTCGACACTAGGGTTTGAAAATCTCACTTGCTGCTTTCACATTACATCAACGTCGAGACTCGAATAAATTTAACATCCTTCAACCCGCCCTCTTACGTTACAAAGTCTTGGTAAGGATTTTGGAAACCTGGACCCTTTTTCCAATACTTACGAATCTATTATTTTCTACTTGCTAGGTTTTCCTCGTTTAGTTTACTTTCACTTTCGATTTCCGATTTCTAAAAAATAATCTTAAAATAATAATAATAATAAAAGTGACCACAGTTCGTAAATTCGCTTACTGAACTGTTTAGAGCATAGTTATTACGCAAAACTATTAACTAAAAACGTAAATGGCTAATTACAACAAACATATACCGATAATTATAATTAAATGTATCGTAGAAAATCAACTTTTTTCGCTTCCAATAACGCTATTTTACATTTGCTCAATATGCGTAAGGTGTTGTATACTTATTTGATACAGTAACACATCAATCAATAACTCCCGAGACTAACCCAGAGATGGAGCTCGTAGTAAACCAGTAACCAGGTCTTTCTAGAGTACTAACCTTTGCTTGAAACGTGTCAAAATTTTAAGTCGATCGGACCAGAAACAGCTGAGTTATCGAGGTTGGAGTAAAGTCGTTTTGTAGTTTGTTTAAAAAATGGAAAAAACCGAGTTTCGTGTTCTGATAAAACATTGTTTTTTAATGGGTAAAAACACCGTGCAAGCGAAACAATGGATTGAAAAATGTTACCCGGACTCCTGTCCATCAAAAGCATCGATTTGTCGGTGGTTTGCCGAGTTTAAACGTGGTCGTACCGACACAAATGACGCGGAACGCTCGGGTAGACCTGTGGAAGCCGTTACACCGGAAAATGTGAGTGAAGTGACAAAAATTATAATGAAAGATCGTAAAGTGAAGCTCCGTGAGATTACTGAGATGACACAGATATCATATGGAAGTGTATTTACTGAAAAAGGTTTTTTGAAGTGAAGTGAAAAAGGTTTTTTTCCAAATGGGTGCCGCGATTGCTTTCGATGGAACAAAAACAGCAACGAGTCGATGATGGAAAAAAAAAAAGATTTGGAAAAGCGTTGGAATGATTGTATCACCCTAAAAGGTGATTAACAAAAGGTGTTATGTTGATGAATAAAAAAATTTTTATTCGAAAATATACGTTTCCAAAACCTTTTTATGACAACAATGTTTAAGTGAATTAATCATGAGTCTCTTGAAAGAGATTCCAGACAGACTGTACAGAGAAAAATAATTAACCATTTACTATCTCTATTTGATTATGAATGTATTTCCTTTTCTTATAATGTATGTAATGGAGTACATTACCGTTAATTGTAACTGTCAACAACTGAACCCCACCCAAAATTAATGTTTTTCTATCTTTAAGTACACAATAAACAACAGCCTTCACCGTGATAGGAGTAACACAATAAACAACATTTTAGATGAAATTCCCTAAGCATTAAGTGCATTATTTAAATATATTAACATAATTTAAGATATTAATTACTTGCCTTTTATACATATATAGTAAAAAGTAAAACAACCAAACACGTATACATGAAAGTAATATTTTAAATTACGATTTAATGTCCTTTGCATATATTACGGAAAGGAAAGGTTACGTGATGTTCACTTTATTAACAGAGGAATCCGTTAAATAACAACAAAAAAAAGAATAAGAAATTTATGTTTAAGAGAATAGGTGAAGCGAAGAATACATTTTGATGCGCAGAATACGTAAATGATAGTTAAATAGTTTAAATATTCTTCTATAAATAAAATATTGTAATATCTCTGAAAATAGGAAAGTGTTAAGTAAAATAAAATACAGTAAAATAAATAAATAAAAAAAAATCTGAATAATTTGTGTAAATTATTTTTAAAATTATGTGGTTTTTGAGTTCCATTTTATTCTCTAGCTATGTCCATTCATATAAAAACAAAAATAACATCTCGGAATATGTTATGATGGGCAAAAAAAGAAGCAAAAAAAAAAAAGATGAAAATTGAAAAGTACTGAGGTGCACAAATGAAGCACGTAAATTAATTAAAAAGTATTGCCAGCGGGGAATTTCACAATTCTTATTGTACCTAAAAGCTTCCCGTATCTTCTATGTTATGCGTTTGTTTTCTTTGTTTCCCAGTGTCGCTGGTGTGCTTAGAACCGAAGAAATGGCGACCCGACGAAGACGAGTTCGAAGCAACGAGATACCATTGCACCCGACCTTGCACCTTGTGTATTTCTTCTCTTCCCAGAGGTGAATCATCATCCTAAGAGACATGCATCAGTTTTGTTAGGACGTTGAGGTAAAAACTTTCATTAAAACGTAGTATCGAGAACAATCACCAGATTTCTTCTCTGACAGGATTGCCCTACAAGCCACACGTTGGTGTAATTGTGTGGAAAAGAATGGAGACCAGGTTGTAAAAGTCGATGGAGCATTCCATAGAGGACCCATGTAACTTACACGTTCAATCAGAATTGCAAAATTCGGATAAGAAATAAAAATTACGGACACGGAAACATTAAATGTCAAAAAGTGTCGTATATATCGCATAAAAATAAGAAATTATAAATATTTTATAGATTTTTATATTGAAAAAATCAAACTATATGCTGTAAATAAAAACTTTCATGAGTATTAATAATTTCCAAAATTTTTTTTAGCTTTTAAGTCATTTACTATTCAAAAATTAAGTTTTGGAGTTTGCACTGTACGCCCTCCTACCCTCCAAAATATTTTACATTTTAAAAATTCTATTTTTATTAATTGATAAGATAGTTTTCTTTTTATTTCGATAAAATAATTTGTCCTAAAATGCGTACACAATATATATATATATATATATATATATATATATATATATATATATATATTTATATATATTTTTATATATATATATATTTTTATATATATTTTTAATGGGAATGCAATAAAAGAAACACGAAAATCGTATATATATTAACTTACATTTCTTTCGTAAGGAATTGTGTTTGTTTCATCTATTAAATTTGTATTTAAGCAAAAATCTTCATACTCGTCACATATCAATTTCCCTAATGGCATTTCAATTGAAACTATATCTTCTAAATTATTCATTATTATAAAAGGGTGTAATTGTAATTATATCAAAAAAGTTCAAGTTTAAAAGTTTGTAAAAAAAAGGCTAATGATTATATATTTTCTCAACATCATCGATAAAGCATTTTCATATTAAATTATAATAACGTTTGATAATTCATTATCAGTAATATTTCTATAACAATTAAAATAGCAATTAAATTCACATTTTCATTGATACGCAAAACTAAACAAAAAATAATCTACTGTTATAAATATATATTAAGTAGTAAAATTTTAAGAAATGAAACTAAAAATGCTCCATTATATTTATTAGTAAAGTACTAATTATACGTGACATCTTAATTGAAATGAAAAATATACTCTAAAAATACTATATAATATATATCACATTTTTATGTATGGAAAATCAATGACAGAATTTATTTTTCCGGTATTCCTATCAAGAATTAAATAAAAATGTCCGTTATCACTTTTAAGTATTTTTATCATTCGTAGAAAATACATTTTTAGTTCAAAAATGTGTTTTATGTATTTGTGTCTCATATGTATAGCATATTAAAAACTTTCAATATCCATGCGGCATACGCATGTATGAACGAAAATCACAAAAGTACTAACATTTAACGTGCTGTAATTCATAAATTGAACCTTTCTATAGCGGGATAAGTTTCACTTCTGGAAAACTATAAGTTAAGGTTACTTTATATATATATATATATATATATATATATATATATATATATATATATATATATATATATATATATATATATATATTATATATATATTATATATATATATATATTCAACCAAGTGTATTAACGTTTGCCAACACTTTCAGATTTTGATTTATTTGCGCAAATTATTAAATATCTCTTAGTTATATAAAATAATACGCAAACCTATTAATATAATAAGAGAAAAGGAACTAAATCCATTTAAAAAACAGTTCAGTTAAGGTTTAATAAATCAATTAAATAATTTTTATTTTAAAAATTTGTGATTAGTAATTATTTTCTTTTTTAGAATTTTTAATGGAAACATGAAAGTAATTTCAGTCAGAAAATGCATGTAAAATAATACTTGCATTGACAAGTTATAATTAAAAGTAAGTATGATTACAACCTTCACTAAGTTTTTTTAAATAAAAATCAGTTGTCTCATAATGCTATATTTCTCTCTTTATTTCAAACATATATACGACTTGTTATCGAAAAAAAATTTAGAAGATGAATTAAATTGCAATATTATTTACTTGTATTATATCATTATAATATTAATTGTAGTTGAATTATTTAATGCGAAATTTTAAGAAGAATAACAAAGAATGAAAGATTCTTAAAAAAATGTAAACGAAATATCCTGTAAATTTCCAAATTCCCTATTCTACTTAACATTTATTAAAATTCAAACTATTTATTTTGATTTGTTTTTAATATACAGAATACATTTATAAAATAAAAAGTGAAATCAAAAAAATTCTCTCAAATTTTCATTTTCATAACTCGTAAATAATTTAACATCAAAAAAGAAATTGACTCAATTTATAAATATTACTAATACATACCTTCAGTCCTCCTAACCTCCCTAGGCTCCTTTGATAAATTTTGTATTCGTGTTATGACGTCAAAATAAACAAACAAGAACAGGAACAGTAACAGGGAGAACACAAAATCACCAGCAGTTTCAGTTTGTTTATCTTCTTCGACTCCTAATACTTCCATTTTTCCACCTGATGCGAAAATGTTCGCTACTAGAAATCTTGGGATTCTTTCCCCGATTTTTTCGGAATAAGAAAATTCAAGGTCGTCCACTATGACTTTCTCAACGAACTGCGTTTTCACAACCCGACATCACTGCCTCGCGATTGGTTCTAATAATTATGCGAAACCCAAACAATGGAGCATTTTCTTAAAAACTTTCTCATACCGACTTTGCACAGATATGTTTTGGAAAATTGTATCCAAAAGTGTTTTGTTTTCCTCTTTGTATTTCCCATTGTGTTCTTTTTCTACTTTTTCTTTCTTTTTATTTTTATTTCGGGTCGTTCTTGATCCTCTTACTTTGATATCCTTTTTTTTCTAAAGTCTGTTGCTTGTCTTTGACTCTTTTGTAATATAAACTTTTCGAGAAAATAATCCACAATCCCCGCTACTATAGAACAATAACGCCAAAGGTGAAATTTTCTATTCGATTCTTCAAAAGAATTTAAGCTTTAATTTCTGATTTTAGACCATACGTTCATTTAAGATATTCTGCATTAAAAGTTCTTGCTTCAATTGTTACTTTTCGGGGGAAAAAATCCACTCATTTTTTAGAATAACGTAAGAAATAAATTATCCAATTTCATTTCTCAAAAGAGTTTTTAAAGTTCAATCCCAATCTTCTGTGAGTATATATATTGTAATACAATGTTTGCTTTGATTGCTTTTCAAAAAAAATTATTCTATATTATTATAAATTACACAAAAGAGACTTCCATCACACACTAACAGGATTCACAGTTTTCAACACTAACAGAATTCGAAATTAAGTTATTTAGCTTTTAAAAGCAATTCCATCTTCTCAATGATAGTGTATACTTTCTTTGATAACTATTTTCCGAAAACGTATTCTCTCTTTGAAACTTCACCAAAAGGAAAAAATAAATTTTTCCTCTCAAATTTTAAGTAAACATACCACAATGGTTGGTTTTTTTTTATAATTTCCACTTCTCGAACAAATTACCCGCCGTAAGATTCACATATCCATTAGTTGAGCAAATTCAAGGGTTTGTAGCTGATCTGCCTTATGTAAGAGTATAGCGTAATGTATATATATGGAAAAGCAATTAAGAATAGATTAATTACATTGTTTGTTTTTCCTTCCTTAATTAGTGCTATGAAGAAAGCGTTAGTCATTTCCACATGTATGACACAGCTTACTTTAAAGATTATGTCGTAGTATGAACAGACAAATGGCTAATTTTTAAAACTTTTATAGAAAATATATGGGAAATGTTATAGAATGATGTTATATTATGGAATGTATGTTAAAATTTAATAATAAGATTTACTTGAAAAATAATATCTCTATGTAACTTTTATTTTGTAACGATATGGAGCTTATTTTTCTTCAACTGTCCTTATGGGCATCTCCTGGACACAACTTAATTCTAACAATTCAATTTCGAATAACGCAAAGTAAAGTTGATGCATAATGTTACGAAAATTTGCTTTCAGGGGGTGTTTGGGTGTAAAAGTCAAGTTCAACTCGGAGGATACGACAGATGACACTTTATTCGTAAGTCTTCTGACAACATACTGGTAGCGCAACTTGGATAATAACTCATACACATCACTTGCACAATTTAGTGACACAGATACAGAGAAAAAAACACGCATTAAGCTGTTATAACTGTGACTGTGCACAGTCACAGTTATAACAGCAACGTTCAACTCATCAGTTTATTAGTCCTCACTGTGGACAGCCTTCGCAGTAATATTCTGCACTTCCAGGGTAGGATCTAGAAATTTCAGGCAAATACACGCGTCTTCTTCGCAAATTCCCCCGGCACGCTCCACCCGGCAGATTTCAGTCGATCCCCAGATCGATCTCCGCAACAGAGTCTCCCAAATACGGACTCCAACAATTCCGCTAAATTCAGGCCGAACCTCCAGGAGATTCACTCACCCAAGCTATTCTTACAAAGCAGATTCATCAGACAAACTGATATCGTCTACAGACTGATTGATCCTCTCGATTGTAGCTCTTGGTGTATTTTTCCTATTCCGGCCAGGTGTGACGTCACACCGAAAATTCGGGAAAAGTCTGGAACTTTGCGATATTTCGTCTAGGTTCCAGCACCTTCGAGCACTTTTCAATTGTTGCAAAAGTCGCCAAGTTTTTCGTCAAGTCGCCAAATTGTCGCCAAATCTATCACCAAGATAAAAGGGTCATTGCATTGCTTAAACTCTGTATTGCTATAACTGGTGGCATCTCTGTAAATATATCTCCTCTTCCTGCAGCGACGCTCTTCAACGTTAAAAGGCCTTACTCAACCAGTCCGAGGAGATATCTTTTCGGCTTGATTGGTAAGCCCGTCGTCTTCGGACCCCTTGGTCCAGGGTTCGATTCTGCGCTGCCGTTTCGCGACCGCCACAAGTGGTGACCCCGGACAAGAACACTAGATGGCAGCACGACTGCCTGTACCTACTAATTGCATATGCCCGACGATCGCCGTTAGTGGTGACTCTGGGCTTGAGCACTAGGTGGCAGCACGGCCTACGGTTTGCATATGTTCCGATGCAATAACACTTGTCTCTGTATGTCTAAGACAAGCGCAACTAGTGATTATCTGGCGCACGTTTCGGCGCCTTCTGAATAATTTGGCGCACGTTTATCTCCATTCCGTATCATCACGCTGCGTTGATACTGGAGGGGGAGTATTGCAGCGACGCTCTTCAACGTTAAAAGGCCTTACTCAACCAGTCCGAGGAGATATCTTTTCGGCTTGATTGGTAGGCCCGTCGCCTTCGGATCCCTTGGTCCAAGGTTCGAATCAACGCTGCCGTTTCGCGACCGCCACATTCCTTCACAAGAGAATCGCCGCAGAGAAGTACCATCTTACGTTCGTAACAATAAATTGAGGCTATGATGTGGCAACCATCCTTCCTTATTTCATTCTACTTACATCCCTTTCTGTCTACTTGAAGTCAATAGGTACTAGACAGTAATTGAAGATACGCAAGAGCAAGATAAAATACTTTATCACTGAAGCATAAATAAGATCACTCTCTCTCGAATCCCATTAACTCGCCAATCCTAGATTATGATTTATAAGCAATTGAAAGATTCACTCGCTTAGTATTCCTATAAGCGTATTCTTTGATAGATTATAGAAGTTGTTAGAAATCTTAGAAAGAGACTTAACTGTGGAGAGCACCCTCCTTATCTGAAGAGTAAAGAAAGATATTTTAGATGTAATTGATTATTTAGGATAACTTTTCAATTTGTCACCCAATTTTCTCAATTCCTGTTGTACCTGAAAGGTTCATGTATCTTTTGTTTTCTTTGTTACCAAATATCAACTTTGTGCTGAGAACTGAAGAAGATGGTCCACAAGGAGGTTGAAGCAGTGATGCATCATTGCACCCGATCTTGAACCTTGAATTCATCTCTCCCCAAAGATGAAAGATGGGACCTTCAATGATATCTTAAGGGACATCACTAATGTTTCGCAGACGAGATGAAAGTTACCATTAAAGCTTGTTGTCGACAACAGCAACATGAACTCTTTTTCGACTGGTTTGTCCGACTTGTCACGCATAAGCGAAAATGCTTGGAAAGGGATGGAGACCATGCAAAAAGTGAATAGTTGCAACATAGAGAAATCTTTTATATTAAATCTCGTATAATTTACTTTTTCAACTGGGAATATTTATAATTTTTTTTAATCTCTTTATAAATAAGGCATTTTAACAATGATAATAAATCTTTAGAGACCAACATTATTTCCTTAAAGCGGAGTTTTCTTCCTCAAATCTTACATTAAATTGTTTTGATTGAAATGTAATTTTCTTGATTAGGATTTCGTTTTTTTTTTATGTTTAATGTTATAGAAGTAAATATGTTTTAATAAACTCCAGAAGGATTTGATGTATCTTAGGAAGCCTGAAAATAACTAAAAATAACTCAATGATAATGAATCAAACGTAAATAATTTATTGGTGTTTGTGCAACATTTCAACTATTTTTTATGGACGAAAATGGAATGGTTATGGTACTTGTTGGTGGGAAGTAACTTAGTACTACGATGAAGCCCCCCCCTCCCCTCTCGTTTAGAACGTCCTCGATTACCACTGATGTGTTATGTGATGGACGGAGGTAGTGTGTTGTTTTTTGTAAGTTTCACTTGGTATTTACTTGTCTTGTTTTTTATCTATTTTATTTTAATTTAATTTATTATCAGAATACATTAAGTTTATCAAAAAACTAAACTAAGAAGAAGGAAGAATGGTGTATACGTGCATAGTAATTCGGTAATACTTTTGAGCATGTGTTTATTGCTATTAATAAAACACATTAAAGAGTGTAGTATGCGTACAGTCTTATTATGTCTCTTCCACTTAACCTAATTTGCGAAGTAAACACATACGCATGTGTTTACTTCGTAAATTAGGTTACGCGGAAGCAATGGAAGATTTTTCTCTTTGTGCAGTGTGGAGTATCGCAAGAAAAAAACCATTAAATAAAATTTATTGCTTATCAAAAATTCTACAAATACTTATATTAAGGTTAGAAGAATCACAGGTCTTTCATTGTTTTGTTATTGCTATTGTTTATTAATATCGCACTGAGAAGCAACACGAGAGCTATTGGCGTCGGACCTCGTTATTTTGAGCCTTGGTAAAGTTGTAGCAGTATCCTATTATCCGTCTTGTCTGTCAATTTACAGTTAGTCGCAAGATCTAAATTCCAACTTATTTTCAAGCACATATTAATTAATTAAAATAGTCAGGTATATGCAAAATATCTTTATTTAATCCTTAAATAAGGGGGATGCTCTCCACAGTCAAATACCTTCTCAACGAGTACTAACAACTTCTATAATATATTAAGGAATACGCTTGCCGGAATAGAAGGCTAATACCTCCTAAGATTGTTCTGATAGCGTTGGGTCCTAAACTCAACAAATCTACTGAACAAGCAAGAGCACTCCAACGAACATCACACTAATGATGTTCTTATTAGCATATCCTAATTTTATTCTCATCTATTTTTGTGTCTCCCATCTTTCTCCTTCTCTTTTCTTTCTCACTACTCTTCAACTTACATATGAACTTTGCTTTGCATGTATGGAATATTAAAGTTATAAACTAAAATTTTCCGTAAAGAATTTAAGGAATCGACTTTTAAATATTTCTGAAGGAAAATAAGTAAACAAAGCATAGAAATATTTATCCCGTCAAATGCGTCAAGTGGGACATAGCAAAGAAATATTAATGTCAAATGCGGCAAAGCGTGCGAGGACGTGGTACAAAAACAATAAATGTTTAATTAAAAAAAACAATTATAAATTGAACCAATATACGACCAAAAAGAATATAATGCTTACAAAATCATACGTGAGAGTAACGTAAAGATATTTCATTATAACCACGAAATAATCAAAATATCTGGATAAAATTTATTCTGCACATTAATTGATCCTTATGTACATAATGTTACAAATTACAATTATTAATGCTGATTTGTTTGGTTTTAGGAGGCTGCAGATTAAAGTAATCCATAATATGGAGATTGTTCATTTACATCTCACTTAGAAACAACACGAGAGCTATTGGTGACTCACTTCGTAATTTTAAACATCGGCCAACTGACGAGGACGGCACATGCGATAACACATCCCTCTCTAAACTTCCACACCATGCCATGGGAGGATTTGGGACCTCGACCAGATTTAACGTGTATCAGCCCCACTACATGGAGGGTCGATTGCGGCATCTGAGCTCGAATCTATTTCTTGACAGAAACAATCTCAGCTGCAAGTTCACGACTATGACACTAGGCTACCGCGGCCACAGTTTGGAGAAGATAAGTGTTCAATCTGCTGAGTTCTACCGTGACGGCCTTCGAAAAGTCAAGAAAATCTGGGAGAAATATGTAACGCTTAATGGTGGCAATGAATATTCAGTATAATAAACGAAAATTAAATTTCTGTTTTGTTTATGTTTTATTATCATTATGCCTTTACGACAACCTGGGATAATAATTAAAACTTTATGAAATTGTGGGATACTTCAATGTGCGGCTTCCTAAAACCAAATAAATCAACATTAGTAGCTGTAATATGCAATATTATGCATATAAGGATCAATTATGGCACCGCCTTTTGATATTGCACCCAACTGTAATAACAAATGGTTGCCGAGGTAGCCTGTGGTCATGGTCGTGGACTCGTGGCAGGCCTTGTTTTCGTCGAATCGTGGTTTGATTCTTAATGCCACTTAACGCCTGCCTTGTAGCGGCACGGATGCACTTTATATCTGTCGAGGTCTCAAATGGTGTGGAAGTTTGGAGAGGGAGGTGCTAGATCAGGTGCCGTCCTTGTAATTTGACCGAGGTTCAAAATTACGAGATTCGTCTCCAATAGCCTCCGCATTACTTCTTTGTGAGATCAATAATAATAATATAACAATACGTAATGTCAAAGGTTCAACGAATGTTTATTTACCTTTTGAATTATGATCCACAAAATATCATTAAAACTCTGATTAGCATTTTGGTTCTATTTTTTCATGAAAACATTTTATTAAAACTTTCTAATCACATAGGTTCATGTGCATTGACTTATAGATTGAATACTTTCTGAATTGAATCGCAGCAGTTGAATAGCCGGTTGTTCTACGCTTTCTTGGCCTTTCGATATTCACACCATGAGTCAAACCCAGAGGGGCATTGCCCATCATAGACCTTTTGTCGGCGGAAATGGAGAAATGCAAGAATAATTGCAATCACAGTTAGTGAGGCAATCTGTCAACAAATTGCAATTCTGAAGTACTTTTGAAATGTATCAATAAAGTTGTCCGCCCATTTGTCTTTTCCGCCTAGACCTTTTGTAGACGTTTTAAGTTTTCGCAGGCGAGAGACAACTCCCACATGTTTCCTACATACTCATATTTTGTAACACTATTATATCCATAAATGTTACGCCTTTGAATCCCCATTCCTACAATATGAAGTATATCGAAGATAATGGTTTCTTCGGACCTTTCAAAAATTCGTTATACACCAACAGCATCAATATTCGATGCTGATCCTGTACAATTTTTGCACAAGTTGTGACACTGGGCTATTCGCAGTTTCTCTTCACTAACCTTGGGGACTTTTAATTAAGATTGATTGCTTTTGCTAAACAACCTTTGCCGAACCGAAAATGAAACGTGAATACGTAAAGTTATTATGTAAAGCAGTTAGAAATGAAGTGAAGTGGGTGAGTTAGGAAATATATAAACTCCAACTGAAAGTAGCGAGTGAGACTGAAGGAGTAGAGAGGTTGAAAAACAGAGGCTGTAGGAGAAGTGAAGCTGAAGCTATAGATAAGCTGATTGAATTAAAGGGTTAGATTAAAGATTGCTATAAGACATCACTTTGCTGTTGTTCTCAACTGTTGCTCCAGAGTCTGAGTTGCAGTCGAGGAAGGATTAGTGGTAAGAGTCTGTTAGATTACTATTGGTGAGTTAATTTGAGGCTAATAGAAATATTACCCGGGAGAGCATAGTGAGTTGTTGTCATAGTAAATATATGTTAATAAATTATTTAAAGATTGTTCTAGTGTCTCTTTAATAATTGTGTCGTAGTGTTTAATAATTGAATCTAGTGATGGCACAAGATGAAGCCCGGGTCAGGCAGGCGTCACAAAGTGAAATTTTGAAATTTTTTTCAGGGTCGAGATTTTTTTTTCCAGCTTTTGCTCTCAATCCGCAATATTGACAGAGCATTTCAATATCTAATATTTTCCCAGAATCCACAGAAATAGCAGGACGCATCAATTCAATAAAGGGTAGCCACGTTTTTGCCATGTACCATTTACACTTACGCCGCACTCCTTTGAACACGCTGAAATGGATTTTGCAGCTTCCAACATAGAACAGTTCGCACCTTGTGATGCAGTGTAGGATAACTTGTTGTCTTTATGTAGTTCTTGACAGCAAGATAGAACGATAATGCAAAGTAAATGAAATAAACAGATGTACACACATTGTCAGGTTTAAAAATTTACTTTTATAAGATTTATAAATGAGGCTCCTTTGAAGCATTTATATAAAATATTAATACTATAATTCAAAACGTTTCCCTCTTCCTACTGGGTGGAACTACGGATCTTTCCCCCACTCTCTTCTCTGCTCACCGTCCAATCAAAATTCAGCCAACTGCCTTACTCTTTCTCTAAAACTACATCATAGCATCCTCACTTTTGCCCATTGCCCCCTCAAAAGGTCACGTAATTTATACGTATTTAACTCTTTACCAATAGATACTTAAATTACATACTATCCCCTGCTTTCAAATTTTGTAGGCAATTTACTCACCTTCCACCAAGCATCAACTCAAGAGGAAAACAGCAGAATATAAACTCATCTCCCGCACATTACACACAGATGGATATGATACAAAATCCATCTCCAGCTATTGAATATCAAGTCACCAGATACGGACTTAAAAGTTTTTGCATGGCCTAGGCGTCCAAAGAACTCAACATCAACAATAATTCAAAAAGTTTCAAGAAACGCTGCTGAAAAAAAAGGAAAAATAAACCCTATCAGTTCTTGGTTTCAAAATTCTACTTCCTATCGGTAACTGCCAGTTAAAAGTGGCATCCAGTGTTACTAAAGTAGTTGTAACTTTAGTTTTACTAACCGGAAAATAAAAATAAATTATCATAGTATTCATATGGAATCAATAAAGCTCAAAAGTCGAGCAGTTTTTATAGGCCTAATTAAAATTAAACCATTTTTTTTGTCAATTTTTGAACAATATACGCGATTTTGAGGTAGTCGGATATTTTAAGATATATTTCATTTAATACTTTATTTTATAAATCATTTGTTTTAATTTTAATATATGAACTGTATATTATTGAAAACTTTAATTAGTTATCTACTTTGAAATTTTATCGTATTTTTTAATTGCAATGCTTATTTCATTCTTTGTATTCTGGTGTTCAAAAGCTAAGTATAATTGGTAATTATGAGAATAATTATGGAATTCTGAATGGCGCTAATCATAATATGCGAATGTAAAATGGTTATGAAATAAGAAAACAATGTCAAAGAACGATAATCAATTTTACTATACAAAGAAACAGTTTGAAAGAAAAACGGGCACTTTGGGTTCACACTTTGGTGAAAAACAAATGAAAAAAATGATGATGATGCGTCATCTCTGTGACAGCCAAGCACGCTCTGTAACGATTTCCCAACTTGCTATGACATTGTAAATGAGCTGTGGGCTCAAAGAGTTCAAAACATTTCGAAGAGCTCTTTTCAGTTCTGGAATGTAGCTTAGTAGGTGCGGTGCGGAAGGGATGCAAGTTGTCTCCCGAACATATCCCACGCATGCTCGATAGGACTCAAATAATGTGAGTTAGCTGGTCACAACATGCTTTGGATATTTTCCGTTTCAAAGGAGACACCGATCAGGCTCGCCCTATGACAAAGCACGTTATCATCCATAAATATGAAGTCAGGACCGATAGCACCTCGAACTAGGTGAACATAAGGCTCAAGAGCATTTCCGAAACGCTCATCAGTTGCAGACTCCTTCTCAAAGACATTGAGGTCTGCTCAGTCACCCATCGTGATGCCTGCCTCCTCTGGACGATAATTAATGTCTTTCCGCTATGGCTTCCAAGTGAAAATAAGTTTCATATTCACTCCATATCCAAAGATTATGAGAATGGGTGAGCGCTGAACCCAATTCTGTGGCTCAAATGTCCCTTTGACATTGGGCTGTTATTACCAAATATCACTCTTGGTGAGTGGATGTGATTCTTGGTCAACCTGGTCATCGGTTAACATTTTCCTCATTTCAAAGACCCTGCCAAAGTATTGAGATTGCACATTGAGGCACATTCAGAATTCGGTTTGTGATCGTCTGGATTCCAGCACCCTAACAATTCTCCCCTTTTTCAACATGTCCAGTTATCGCCGTCTTTGTGCCATTATTCGTTCTGTTTAATCGTTAACAACGTTCCTACAGACATGATTTGCACGAAACCTATCCGAATTGCTTGTGTCAAGTGAGCTTTTTTATCCGCATTCCGTCGTGCGCAAATGTTTTTGCGCGTGAAGACATCTACTGAAATTTTTTGCACAAAGACAAAGATTGAAATTCAACAGATGATTCTCCACAAGTTATTTCGAGCAAATTATCCAATATTTACCCACACTATTTCGCATTTTACGGACTATACTTAATTTAGTTCAAAAAAATTTCTTAACTGATGTAAATTTAGTGTTCTCGATTTTTACCCATAAATTCGTCTGCATACTTGGACATAGCTCTAATCTCTCTCTTACAATTTGGTTTTCATCACTGAGAGATAAAATCCCTATCATAATAGGAAATGTGTCTACACAAAAAGTATAACACGGATTCCAGTTTTTCTGCTTTGAGTGGTATTATATGCAAATTATTCACTAATAGAATTTTATTAACATATCAATGCGAAGGAAATATACTTTAATTATACTCTAACACTTAAACGAAAGACAAATTATGAAAGAAAATATGTTAATAAATATTTCAGAATTGATCAATAGAAATTTGGGAACAGATGTGATACTGTCCGTCTTTGATTATTTTTTTAGATTCATGGAAAAAAAAGAGAAACTGAAATTTGTCTTTTTAGGCAACCTCATAAACTGAGTAAGATTGCCAGAAAGTCACATGTATCACACTGAAAATCGTCAAGTGAGCTGATAAAATACATGTGCCCAAATTTGTCATATGAAATACGATCGTCTCTTTGGCAAATTTAATTTTATCCGCTGATTGTACAATTGAATAGAAAAGATACTTATAAATAATGTATATATATATATATATATATATCGAAATCTAACTCGACTTATCGCCTAGAACACGGCTATAGAACGTCTCACCGCCAGAGAGCGCTGCTACTGTCTCGGAGACATCCCGCTAGAGGAGAGAAGACGTTCACTCGGGAAGGCGCCATTACGAGGTTGGAGTGGGCTCAAGGGGTGTCTAGGATATCAAGAATGAAAAACATTTTACGAAATGAGTGCACGGAGCACAAACTGAACTTGATTATATTATTTACGCTTTATTTATTTTCATACTTAAGTGTCTGTACATAATCGCTGTAAATAAGAATAAATAACTTCGAATAAACCGAAATATCATCATTGTGAATACCCGAATATTATAAGTGGAGGTTCGGTCCGGACTATACAGCGATTAGTGCAGATCGTTTTTGTGTGTGTGCGGATAAAATTTTCTTTAAGGATTTAAAAAAGAAAAAAAATAATTAGGAAGAAACTTTTGAAAAAAAGAATTAAAAAGAAAATTTCGGCAGTAAAATGTCTCAAATGTTAACAAGGAACGGTATTGGGATTTCATAATTATTAAGGTTAGAAAAAGAAATCGAACTTGAGAAATTAAAACAATTAAGTCCAAATGACTCCTCTTTACATGAATCAGCCAGTGCTCATGTCGAGTCATCACCTCCAAGTTTAGAGAATTCAATTAAATCTGTGAAAATATTAGCGACACCCGTTCCATCCAGAGGAGAAAATTTTCACCTATTCTTTAAATCTCTAGAAAACGCATTCATACATAAAAATGTTCCTGAAGAACTAAAATCGGAAATTCTACTTAATATTTTAGGTGGTAGGGCCAATAATGTTCTAATCTATATAAGTGATGATGAAATGAGAGATTACAATAAATTAAAAGATACAGTTTTAAAACAGTATCAGCTAACGCCACAAGAATGTCTTAAATCATTTCGTTCCGCAGATAGATCTCCGAATGAGTCGCCTGTTTAGTTTTCATCCAGACTTTGGCTATGTTTGAATATTATTGTTAATTGAGAGAAATTTCAGAGTTTAAATCATTATGTGACTTGATTGTGTCAGATAAACTCTTTCAATCCCTGGATCGTGAACCTCTGCACATATTTGTGTAAGAGCTGGTGAAAAATAGTTAAAAGCCCTTGATATTGGTCGAGAATGTGATCTATATTTTTTGTCTAAAGGCAAATCACTCCGCGAGATTTCTTATAATTCAAAATTATCGATAGGTTTCGAAAACAGGCGTTTATATAACCAAAGTCTAAGAAGAGTAATGGAAAAGCCTTCAATAAATAGCCATGAAAAATATTTATCTGGAAATCGCGATATTAAGTGTTTCATATGTAACAAATCTCATTTTGCCAAAAATTGTCCACCAAGGTTTAGAAATACCTCTAGAATTAATCAATCCAGTTACCATGTTAATATGATAGAAAATGAAAATGGTGCTGATAATAATTTAATGTTAGGAATTGCAACAAATGCTTTAACTGATATCCCACAAAATAGAATAAAATATGTTAACATTTTAGTAGATGGTAAAAAATTAAGAGTTTTAGAAGATAGCGGTGCACTGTGCATTGTATTAAAAAGGTCTTTCTTCCAAAATAAACGTTCGATTGGTAAACTCACATTAATTTCCTGTTTAGACGAAAGAGAAAAAGCTGACGTTGCGTGTTTTAATTTCTCTTTGCCAAGGTCATCAAATGTAATAAGGAGCAAAGCTTCATTGAGTAATCGTTTACTTTTATTTTGCTAAACATTGAGTAATAGGGGATGGTATAATACCACATTCAATTTATTCTATGTTTTTGGAAGGTACAAAGAACATAAATGAAATTACGAGCCGTCAAAACAGTTTCAAGGACAATTATCAGCGTTCGCTTGAGCCAGCAAAATGTGTGAAATATCCTAGTCAGAATAAAACACATGGATTTGCTTTATTCTCTTTACAGATTAAATCACCATAAGAAACTAAGGACTGTTTATTTGATTCAACGCGGATTTCAAACTCCAAACTACGTTCGGATATAAATTCTTCAGTAAATAACTATCGTCCAAATAAAACAGAAAATGTTGATTTACAAATAAAAAACAAGAGGATCTACGATTAGAAAAGGACGAAACCTACGAAATATCAAGTTGGTGATATTATAGCCATACAGAGGACCCAGTTTGGTGAAGGTCTCAAGCTGAGATCCAAATTTTATGGACCGTATAGAATAAAGACTGCTCATCCCCATGAAACTTACGAAGTGAAGAAGATTGGAAATCACGAGCGAACCACTTCTGACGCCGATCATATGAAGCCTTGGGCAATGGATTTCTAAGCCATTACCTGCAAACTACCTTTTTTGTATAATTTCTTTGCTTTCGTTTTGTTTATTTTTCAGGTACATGCAGATTCTCAGATTCCTGTCGAGGACGACAGCAGGATCATGATAGCCGGCTGTGGAAATCTAACTCGACTTATCGCCAAGAACGCGGCTATAGAGCGTCTCACCACCAGAGATCGCTGCTACTGTCTCGGAGACATCCCGCTAGAGCAGGGGTCTCCAAACTACGGCCCGAGGGCCACATCCGGCCCGCGGACAGATTTTGTCCGGCCCGCGGAGAGCTAGCATACTTGAAAGAAAACTCCTTCTAGAGAACATATTTATTTTTTATAGCAAATTAAATTTAGTTTACTGAAGTAATCTATTTTTATGTTGAATAATTATTAATATGACATCTACATTGATATGGTCATGGGCTAACTACTCATAACATTGTTGTAGGTTACTATATACTAACTAACAAATTATTGAAATGAATCCAACTAACATTTTATACATTTTAAATGAAAAAATAACTTATAACAAGCATAATGACATATGAAATACTAATGAGATTTATGTAATTGAGATTTTCCACTGACAATAGTTTGTAGTTGTGGACTAATTTTACTTGTACCAATTATTAAAAGAGATTTAAGATGCTCATCAGTTAATTTAGATCTGTAAACATTTTTTGTGTACTTCATTTTGGAAAAGGTCTTCTCACACAAATAAGTAGTACCAAAAACAGAAAACAGCCCACGAGCAAATTTATGCAAATTATCAAATTGTGTCAGTGGAAGACACTTATAAAATTCCAACAAAGATAAGTTTTGATATTTGTTCTTAATTATATCACTGCACTGTAGATCAATCATTTCCATTTGAAGTTCCGGGGCTAGGGTTTCAATGTCAGTATCAAAAGGATTCTGAAAAATCTTAATTTGATTCGCAATGGCATCAAAGTCCGAGAAACGAGTATCAAAATTTATTTTCAAAGCACTCAAAGTTTCGATTGCAAAATCGATAGGAAACTTGGTCTCAGTGGTGTGGCTGAATATTTCACATGTTTTAAAATGTGAAAAACATTTACTTCGTAGTTGTGATTGAAACAGTATCAATTTCTTCCGGAATGATTTGATATTAGTGTATAAATCAGGAAGATGCTGGTTTTCTCCTTGCAATCTCAAATTCAGTTCGTTCACATGTTTCGTCAAATCAACATAGAATGCTAACTTCCACAGCCATGCGTTGTTTTGCAATTCAGTAAGAGGGCGATGCTTTTCATTCAAAAAAATTTCGATCACTGCTCGAAGTTCAAAAAAGCGCTGAAGGACTTTCCCACAACTAAGCCAACGTACTGCAGTATGATAAGGTAAGTCATTTTCTCCAATCTCTTCAATAAATTGCACGAATTGTCGGTGATTCAGCCCAAAAGATCTGATAAAATTAACAGTTGATATGACTGGTTTCAGAACTTCAGACATATCCAAACATTTTCCGCACAAAGACTGTTGATGAATGATACAATGTAAGACTATTGGTTTTGAACCACCGTCATTTTCTACAGCCTTTGACACAAGAGCGACCACTCCTTTATCTTAACCACTCATGTTTTTGCCTCCATCAGTTGTAATACATTTCAAGTTTTTCCATCGAAGGTTCTTTTGGTTAATGGCCATTTCAACTCCTTCAAAAATATCTGAACCAGTAGTTGTGCCATGAATACTATACATATCTAGAAGTTCTTCATGCACTTCATAGCTTTTATCTACTCCTCGAATATAAATCAACACCTGAGCAGTATCTGACTCATCCAAGGCCAAAGAAAACCACTCAACATGTCCATTTTTGTTGAACAGTTGAGAGGATATATTTTCAGCGATGTCTTCTACCCTTCGAGCCACAGTGTTTGCTGACATACTGACAGTTTTTAATAAATTTACCTATTCAGGGCACATTTCTTCGGCTACTGCGATTATGCATTCTTTGACCATTTCTCCATCGGTGAATGGTTTTCCACGTTTTGCAATTTCAAGAGCCACACGAAAGCTGG
>BMAW01088211.1:56133-67414 GCA_019974015.1 Nephila pilipes
TTTGAGAACGGCTATGCTTTCATTGCAAATCAAACATAGCGCCTTGTTACTGGACTCAATTACGAAATACTGAATGTTCCACTGATCTTTGAATTTTCTGTATTCACTATCAATTTTTCGCTTCTTTTCCATTCTACTAAATCACACACAAAAGCAACAATTCAAATCAAAATATTGTTACAAAGATGTCTTAAACTTAAACACGCACAAACACGTTTTAAGGAGGTACGCACTATTTTATTTCACAGCAGTGTCATAGGAACTGACTTGTGGTTGCGCCACTAGCCTTCTTATATATTCCACTTACTGCCATCTAGAAGTGAGTGGAAGACACCAGAACTTTCTCGAACCAACGAGATTATTCTGTAAGTGCTATTAGCGCCATCTGTTAGCGATAGAAGGTACTACCTATTTCCGCTTGTGTCCACCAGATGTCCTGTCACGTTACTCCTCATGGCTCGCTCGTACTCTACGACTAATCTAGAAATTACAGATAATGACAGGAAAATTAATAATATGCAGTGTTGCCGTTTTGCGGACTTTAGTCCGATTTGCAGCCTTTTTTAAACGTGGCGTACTTTTTCGGACTTTTTTTTTCATGTAAAAAAAATACTCATTCGTTACTTGAGTACTCGTTACTCGTTAGGAACCGAAGTAACGATTACTGAAGAAAAAAGTAATCAATGATTACTTGTGTATTTCATTACTTTTGTAATCAATGATTACTATGGCGATACGATGCGGGTACCCCATTATAACGGATACCCATACGATACGGAAAATACATCAGCTTCCCCGTCGCTAGAGGCATCTGGCAGAAATTAAATGAGTATCGTCCCCGTCGCTAGAGGCATAAAATTAAAGCGTTCCCGTCGCTAGAGGCATCTGGCAAAAAAGTAATCATATTTTACACCACTAGTGGACTGATTCAACTTTTTACCACCGGCAACAATGAATGATAATATGGTTTTGGCCCTTGGAATTTACTGGAGTAATCAATATGGCCCTAAGGCTGGAAAGTTTGGAGACCCCTGCGCTAGAGGAAAGAAGACGTTTGCACGGGAAGGCGCCATTACGAGGTTGAAGAGGGCACATGCTGGGAATGTCTGGGATATCACGACTAAAAACGTTTTACGAAATGAGTGCACGGAGCACAACCTGAATTTTATTAATATTATTTACGCTTTATTTAATTTCATACTTAAGTGTCTGGACATAATCGCTGTAAATAAGAATAAATAACTTCGAATAAACCGAAATATCATCATTGTGAATACCCGCGGACATTACATATATTTATATACACTTCAACGTTGAAGTAATTAATTTCAAGGCAATATATCACAGCTGTTAGGCTCTTTTAATCCTTCAAACATAATACGAAAGTAGTCAAATAAAAAAAATTGCTTTAAGATTTAGAGACAAAATTGACAGTCTCAAAACTTCTTCAAATCTCTGTTTGATTTATCTTTATTTTCTATAATTTAACTTATTTTGATCAGTAAATTAGGATAATATATAAATATATATAAGTTAAATATCATATGTGTTAAAAAGATATTGCCAAAGCAGACTTGATGATAATCAAAATTTTCTTGCTGAAAATTAAATCAGATGTGGTGCAATCGTTTCGAAAATAAGGATAACATGCATTTATTTACAAGAAAAATTACGAGAATAAACAAAAATAATATAATTTTATTCTTTTATTTCTGAACAACCACAATTTATATGACAAACTTCACAAAAAGGCAAAAGAATTATACATTTCAGAAAAGAATCAAAAAGTAGGGAATTAGCGTCTATAATAGTCGAAGGATTTAATTTTGAATAAAGAAAATAAAATTAATTTAGATGTAGTTTCCGTATGTATGTAGTTCGACGAAAAATCTATAGTTATTATTGTATTTAAACATTCTAAAATTTAAAAATAAAAACCAAAATTCTCTACTAACAAACGAGAAAATTTACAAGAGAAAGTCAAGAGAGGATACTAGAACATTCTTTTTTTTTGGGGGGGGAGGGGGTATGTATATTGTTACAATTTTTTTTTTTTTTGTCTCTCTTAGGTGTACAATTGAAAGAAGTCCAACAAGAAGGATAATGACAAATGATACTTTAATCACAAATATTCAAGATAAGACGAATCATTGGTAGCAAAACTGTGTTTCGTATTTATAGCTATTATGTTGGCGTATTTATAGCTGTTCCAGCCAGGTGAGACGTCACAGGGAATTTTAGCGTCATTCTATGATATTGAAGAACTTCAATGTCAAAAAAATAGAGTATAAACATAAAATTTAACTGTAATTCATAATCTTATTTAACTTGTATAATTCTAAGAAAATGGGGCAATAGTTACTATAAATTATCTGAATTAAAATTAGAGCTGTATAGTAAAATATTTATGATTCACATATCGCAGCACCCTAGAGGTCGATACAGAGAAATTATTTTACGTCTACCATCCTCAAAGCTGCCAATAAAAGTTCCATCTCTTTTTCTCAAACATTTTTGTATGATTTATGAAAAAAAAAATCTTATTCTATACACGATTTTAATATTGTTAAGTTATGCATAATAGCTCTAAAAATCATTTGTTACTTTAAAAATAAAAAATAAAATCTTCCATGGAAACAAATTTTATTTGAAAAAGAATTCTTTAAAAGCAATTTCTTAAAGATCTCCTTGTTGAATTACTTTTTTACTTTAATTGATAATACATTTTGTAGTTAAATTTCTTTCTGAAAGAAAAGATGAAAGAAGATAATGCCTGTAATTTATAACTATACTTTTTTTAATGCAAAAGATTCAGTTTACAAGTTCGTTGACCATGGTCATATTCTTATAAATTTTACAACAGTCGTATATCTAATTGGATTATTGTTCCATTTATTATATTGTCGCTTAGATGTTAAAGTATGCTGAGTAGACACTAGAATAAAACGTATTTTATTAACAAACTGAAAGCTCCACTACACTTAACTGAAAACTCTCTCAAATTGATAATATATTGCTTGATATATATCACAGTGAAATATTCCAGAACACTACAGTGGAAACGTAAAGAATATTATGGAAGGTCTAAGAAATTGTACTGAAAAACTGAGAACAATTTAACAAAACATCTACATAAACTTTTAACATTACTGGCACTGGGTTTTGAACCCCAATAACTCTCTTTGTAGAAGAGTCTTATCTCTGCACCATCGGTGCTTGCGAGTTTCGAGGCATCACTCTCCCCTTGAAAAGCATAGTCCTTTCTGTTTAGGAATTCTGCAGTAGAGCCCCAAGTCCACTGTTTAAAAGTTCACAGATGTGCTGAGGCTATTTCTGGTAGACAACGATCACAGATGGCGCTACGCAAACCCAATTTATCATAAAATAATTCAGTCCCAAATCAGAAATCGCAATAAATATCCAAGGTAACGAAGATCTATTTTACTTACCACCTTTGATGCTATCAATGAATTACTGAATTTATTCAGATTCCTTCCCAATCTTTTGCCGGCTTGTTAAAAGATTAGTATCTTCAACAATAATGTTGAAAAAACTTATCTTTGTACAAGAAATTGTATAGATCCTTCTTTGAAAATTTTAAAGTTCTCACACTACGAAAATAAAATTATAATATCTAAATTTAAATTAATTTTAAAATCGTGATTTAATTCTAATAACTCTAATCATCGAGGAAATTTCATTCTCTCCGACAGTCGAAAAATTAAGAGTATTCCATTTGCAAACCAGAGAATTCGAAATTTCCCCCTTACCTTCTTCACTCACTCTCTAACTAATTAAATTACCAGACTCTCCCCTTACCTCTCCCCATTCCCTGACACAGCCAAAACTCCGCCTACTTCGTGCAGCCTAAACACTCTAATCGTCTGGAAATTTTTCCTAAGCCTTCGTGTGTCTCTTTTTTAAACCTTAAATTTTTCTAATTATTTTTTCTCTAAATTAAACTTCTTTCTACGCAATGGAAAATAAAAATTCAAATTCTCCTCACTTTTCTTAGACCACTGATTAAAGCCCTATAGGGCTCTGAGCTCTTACAATCCCTCGCACTCACCATAATATCATATTAATTCTTCCATATATCCAATGATGCATTGTCATTGATACGTCACCGGACTGATTACTGTGCCGCTACTCTCTTCTGCACTAGCGCCAGAAGTTAAACTGCCTTACTTAAGTAGCCAGATGAGACGCCTTTTCGGCCTGGTTGGAAGGGTACTGCAAAAAGCGATCAGCCAACTTTCCTTCGAACCCACTGGACCAGTGTTCGAAAAAACGCTGCCGCATTAAGGGCAAACACTCTCTCCCCCTCCAAGGGTTCAGAAAACCCACAGGCCACCGACTCAGGACTTGAACACTAGATGGCAGCACAGCTTATAACTATTGATTGCATATCCCCCGACGCAAAAACACTTGCCTCTGCAAGTCCAACAAAGACAAACGCACACAAAATCACGACTTGTGATATTCCAGCTCTAGCGAAGCGTCGACGAGAAAATGACTCAAAAATGGAAACTATCATAAGCAAAAACTGAATTCAACTGGGAGGGGATGTATATCAATCGCAGTAATGGCTGAAAAAAATCAAAAAAGCAACCTTCTGTACAAAATATCAATGTTTCTCTTCGTATCATCATCACAGTGATACTGGAGGGGGGTATACAGTGACTCTTTTCTGCAACAGCGCCAGAAGATAAAAGGCCTTACTTAACTAGCCAGACGACTTTTCAGCCTGGTTGGTAGAAGTACTTCAAAAAGCGATCGGCCAACTTTCCAACCAGGGTTCGAAACATCAAACCAGGGGCCGCATCAAAGCCATCTACTCTCTACCCCTCCTAGGGGTCGGAAAACCACAGGCCGCCGAAACTGATTGATCGCACTTTTTACTGAGTTTTTCAAATACAGCCAACGACCTCTCTGGTTATTGTCATCACACTTTAATAGATTCGATCATAGATTCGATCCTCCGACTTTCTTTTTTCTTTTTTTCTTTTCCACCTGCAGCATACTCAATAAATATGAGTAGACCACTTTTTACCCAGATAAAATTCCTTTTAATTTTTGTGTAATCACAGCAAGCATATCAATTTCAAATCCTTTGCCATTTATCATCACAACAACAACAAATACGAGCCAGTAATTTGCTTCTCGAACTGGATACTCAAGTGCAGCTCAAAAAGCTAGTTACCATCTTGGGACAATGGAGCATTAAAATATAAGAAGAGTTGATATTAAACGACAATCAAACTAGGAAACTGTGAAAGTGAAATTCTTTATTTACTACTTTGTGATATGAACGTTATATATGTAACGTAGTATCGATTTGATTCAAAGAATTTTATTACTAAAGGGAATATCTTACAGAAATTTTTCTTTGAAGATAGTTGATTTTAAAAGTTTAAACTTCCAATAAGTCTCTTCTTTACAACACCATCTCCGAGTGGGTCGTCGTCTTTTTCAATACTCCGTACGAAAAGACAACTAGGAGCAAGGGAAACAAGTGCATTATATTATAACATACATGTAGCAAGAATTTTGAAGATAGGATAACCAAAAAAATTTGAAAAAAGTGTATTAAATTATTAAAACTCGGAGAATCATGATAAAACATTTCAGAGGGCTCATTTTCCTTCATTATTTAACTTTATGTGCCATCTTAAAGTATAGCGACTACTATTGTTCGAGGAACTTAACCCTCTCGGGCTTCAATCCTCTGTGAAATGACTATTATTTGTGGTGAGACTGAATTTTGGTTTTACACTTGCCCAGAAGTTAAGAATTTAATATTGATAAAAATAAGTTAAAGTTGCAGTGCAATAGCTTTGAAATTAAAGTTGAGATAAATGCTTTATAAATGAAAATTATTGCTGTATAAATGATTATTATATTTATAGTATCACTAGTTATTATTACTAGTTTTTAAAAACAAATTAGAAGATGAAGTGCTTGAAGTAGGCTTAGGTTATTGCAGCAGTTGTCTATTGGATTCCTGCTTGCTTGCTCGGTCTGGTAGCAGTGAGAGCGCGGTCTGTGATTGGTCGATGGTGAGTTGTGTTAAATCTGTATATATAGATAGGTGAGTAGGGGTGGTTTGGCTTGTCTTATCGATGTTTATGTAATAATACAAGTTTATATTTAAATCATACAATCAGCTTACCAAATGATTCCGATTCAAGCACTTCTCGATTATACCAGATTTGATTCTATTATTCTGATCATGAGTCGCTTCCAACTACTTTCAACATAAACGATTAATTATGAAGAGTCACTCAAGTCTGAAATATCCATCGGCTTGTCGTTATACTTCATCTCCCTCTATTTCCTTTCAATATCAATTCGCTTATATATCATTATCTCTAATTCAACTCACTGTACTTCTTATATTCGTCTAATTTACCTAATCACGCTTCATTTTGCTTGACAATGAGTTGTAATTGGTTACAATTCGAATTACACAAAAGTCCCCGAGGTTAATGAAGAAAAAATCACTAATAGATCTACGTCACAGAATTTCGAAATTTTGTGAATTTAGATCAATTGAACTTGAGTCTAAAGATAATGGAGTTTTGTTGTTGTCCCTACAGAGAAAATATTCATTTCTTTTGATGATTAAATTTAATGGTTACAGCTAAACGAATTTATTAGTAATAATCACTTACGGCATACCTTTCTTATAATTGTGTGAATTGTAAGTTCGTGTGAACGTTTTTTTACTATTAGAAGAAGTACAGGGTTATTCAAAATGATTCATCCGATTTCAGAATCCCATATTTTCAAAAATGAACGACACAGAATGATAAATAATACATGAACACGAAGGAAAACTGTGGAAGTTTTATACTGTGACAAATAGAGGGCCCTCGTGTGTTCTTCGTGAAGCTATTTTACGAGAGCTGTCTTAAAAGCTTTCACGGAGTTACCTTCGAAGATGGATCGGTCACATTGGATCAGATGACGTGTTGTTACACACCTGAGTCACATGATATGGTCCTAAGTGATTTCTTCCTTAAGGCTCCCGTCTACCCGCCATTTTGATTTCGCGGACGTAATGTTAATCCTATGAAATTACGACTTTAATTCTCACATCTTTACTATTCGACCTATTTGAATGCAATAAAACGCATCTGAAAGAGCAAAAAATAATGAATGCTTCTGTGGAATTTCTTTTTTCCTCCGATTTTTAAAAATATTTTTATCCCTATTTTAATGATTCGTTTACTTGTTTTCTGGTCTTTAAAAAATATTTTTAAATATTTTTAAGAATCGGAGGAAAAAAGTAATTCCCCAGAAGCATTCCTTATTTTTTGCTCATTCAGATGCTCTTTATTATATTCATATAGGTTGAATAGCAAAGATGTGAGAATTAAAGTATTAATTCCATAGGAATAACATTACGTCCATGAAATCAAAATGGCGGGTAGATGGGAGCCTTAAGGGTTTATAAAAGATAAAGTGTATGCGCCATCATTACCCAAAAATTTATGTGAACTTTTAACAACTGATTTCTGTTGCTGTACGATCAATTACATTTTGCAACGTTGTTTGGCAGGAATTTACATATTGAATTGCCATTATAGGTATAAGTAAAGGAACTGCATGGAACACTTTTAAAATTGCTTATTTTTCTTTTTCTTTCATATATTACTTATTGTTACGTGTCGTTTATTTATGAAAATATGGAATTTTGAAAGTGGATGAATCATTTTGAATGAACCTGTTTTATAACCATTCATAAAATAACTGCTATTTCTGAAGTATTAATTTACACAAGAGTCGTGGAGGAAAATCTAAAGCTAGAAAATTAGTGACATTATTGAAAAAAACTTAGATTGAAAAAAAAAATGTCTGGTTATGTTTATTTCATAAAATTTCAATAATAGTAATTGAGAAAGCAAATCAATAGATTTATGTAGTACAGTACCGTATTTATTCGAAAAAAGGTGTTAAATCTAAAAAGTTAACGTAGTCTAGTGTCATGGAGGAAGATTTTGAGACAAAATAATCAGAAGCGCTAATGCAGGAACTGTTTCAACAAATTGTAGAAGTATCAGGATATGTTTATTTCAATACATTTAAGGCAAAAGAATTGCGAAGGAAAATTAACTATTAGAAATAAAGTGAAATTTTCTTTTATATTGATTGTTTCAAAATTATGCAATAAAACAAGTTCATGAAAGCAAATAGGAAAGTATAAAATGATCCAAGTGATAAAGAGATATATTCACCTGATTTAAGCTTTATTTATTGATTTTCATCTTATTTTAGACTGCGGTTTGAATAATTTTAACATTACGTGGTCGAATCATATAATGAGTTTATGTTAATTTATGAGAGAAGTTCACGAAACACGAATTGAAATTCAATAAGAAATCATCTCAAAGGAATAATAATTTATTCGTTTTGATATATTATAGTCCAATAATTTAGGGTAATGCAGTTTACCTAGAGGTGAGGAGGAGTACTTGGTGGTCCCCGGTGCGTGTTTGCTAAAATCTCGATTAGTTACATGTGAAGAATTTAACGAGAGTTTTTAATTGGTTGATTGTTTATTAACATCGCACTTAGAAGCATCACAAAGACTATTGTTGGAGAACCTCGTAAATTTGAACCTCATTCAAATGACGAGCTGAACTGACCTCCTTAAGCTGACCTCTCTAAACTTCCACACTGCGTCATTAGGAAGATCTAGTCCTCGACAGATTTAGCGTATACATCAGCTCAACTACACGGCGGGTCTTCAGTAGTAACGGGGTTCGAGCCCACGCCTCGACGAAAACTATGCCTGCTGCGAATCCACGACCATGACCACTAGGCTACCGCAACCATTAAGGAGAATATAATAGTAACATAACAGAATGTGAAAAGAAGTAGTGCGGTTAAAGTTTAAGTGAAAGGTAAGCGAAATGGATATGTTAGTATTTGGTCATCTCGAAAGTGATAAGTGGAAAGGAGAGAGTTGAGAATGAACGAAAGTTAAAAGGGTGAAAAGTGATGTCGTGAAGTAATTCTTAAGGAGTATTAAAAAGAAAAAAAGGATGAAGTGCATTGTTAGAGTTCTTAAACCTCTCTTCTTTTTATCTTCAGTGCGACAATTTTTGAAAGGGTAGCTTTGACCTATTACTTGCCCATAAAATTACGTTTAAGATGAGAAAAATGTAAAAATAATAATTGCCTCTTAATTAAAAATAAAAATTTAAACTTAAATTTTTAATATAATGTATAAAAGTTTTATTTATTCAGCGTTATGAATTTTGGAGCATCCGGCAGGGGAACGAAGCGTCTTCTGCGCAGTCGAGCGCAGATGTTTGGAGCTTTCGAACAATGGAGCCCAGTTTTCTGGAGTATTTAGATCGGATGTGCCTTAGCACCTCAATTCTGGAAAAATTTTTTTAATATAACTTTTCTTCTGTTTATAAAATTAGTGGTATTTAAGAGTTTTTCGTTTAGGTATTAAAAGTGCTTGAGAAATTTAGAATTACTGGGAGTTATTTAGAATATGAGTAAAATGCAAGAAATAGATTTATTCGTGCCTGCCTGTATGAGAGCAGCATTTGGACGATTGAAGAGTTTGGCCGGTGAGTCAAGAGGCTAACTCTCCGTGTTTACTTGTTAGGCTTACGACTAGGCTCAGAGAGCTTTTACCAGCCTCGTTTTAGCTGTATTGGGAGTTCGAAGCAGACTGTGGTAATCTTGCTGATTTGATAGAATGTAGAATAGGCGTTAACCGAGAAGGATGCTTCTGAGTGTTCTTGTAAGACGGTTTGGAGTACATTTCTCAATTCTGTTAAGAGATTTACTGTCAGAACTGTTAATATTGTTAATACTGTTAATATTTCGCATATATCAATTCACTCCAGTAATTTATCCATTGATAGAATTCAGAGCTTTTTCAATTATATTAAGATTTATTTTTACTGAAAAGCTCCGGACATGACAAGTATAGCAATGATAGGTCTGAGAATCAGAATATTGATAAGCATTCTTTTCCCACAACTTAATTTGGATTTCCAAAAAAATTGGGGGGAAAGCTTACAAGCTAATGCTCGGAAATTTTCTTTAAAATGTATTAAGTGTTGCCTGATGTAAGAGTTTTGTCCAGGATCACGAGGTATTTGGTTCGCTTGGAGCAGGGAATTTTCCTACCTTAGACGTACGTGTCTGGATTAATGTTTTTCTTTCAGTAAAAAGGGTTATTTCTTCTGTTTTTTCTACATTTAGTTGATTTTTCAATCAATAAATCAGTTTTCGAGGGCTTACAGATGGTGCTTGAAGACATGAGTGGCTGCCATTGGATTTTCATGGTGTGCCAGAATCGTTGTTTTAGTTTAGTTTTAATTAACGTCGCACTAGAAGCAACACGAGGGCTATTGGCGACGGACCTCGTAATTTTGAACCACGGTCAAGTGACGAGGACGACACCTGAGCTGGCACCCACTCTCCTAACATCCACACCACACCAACGGGAGGACTTTGGGTCCCGAACAGATTTAACGTGCATCAGCCCCGCCTACACGGTGGGTCTTTGGCGGCCAAGGATCGAACCCGCGACTGAACGAAATCCGCCGACCGCTAGTCCACGACCTTGACCACTAGGCTACCACGGCCCCGCCAGAATCGTTGTATTGTCGCATGCATGAAGACAATGGTGGAGCGTTTTTCTTAAAAATATCATTCATATGTAGACTGAACAATGATGGAGAGATCAAACTGCCCTGTAAAACAGCTGCCAGGATATTTCTATTTTCCAAGTAAAAGTTATTAATTCTGACAGTGAATTTTGATTTTCAATTATGAACTATTAGAATGATTAAGTGAGAAGTGGTATGATATTTGATAAATTTGTATACAATACTAAAGTATGCCAGACACTATCTAAAGCTTTTGAATGTCCAAAGAAACCGCTCCGGTCGACTAGCTTCTATAACCCTAACTTGATGTATTCGACGAATCAGAGTAATTGGTGTGATGTTAACAGTCTAGGGTGGAAACCTTGTTGTTCAGGAATGCTGATATGTTTGAAATCGAGGTGATTATTTAATTTACTGAGAATAATTTTTTCTGCTAATTTAATAAAATAAAGAAAGCGATATGGATCTGATTTTCAGTGGGAGAGTCTGACTTTTTTCCGGGTTTTAGGATGAAGAAGATGACAGCCATTTCTCAATTTTTGAGGAAAGTATCCGAGTTTCACAATATTATTAATTGTGTTTGTAATAATTTTGAATGATAAATTTTTGACCTTTTATTTTTTGACCTTCTCTCCCTG
>BMAW01088211.1:70447-125165 GCA_019974015.1 Nephila pilipes
AATGGTCACCAAATTGAATAACAGGAGGATGTTACTCAATTTGGTGACCATTTTATAATAGTTCTAAAATAAAATCAAAATAATAGAAATCCAGATTATATATATATATATATATATATATATATATATATACACTGAAAATTTATGAAAGAATAATTTAAAAAGACAAAAATCCAGAAAGAAATGTAAAAATGAAAGAAAAAATAAATGAAAATATGGAACCCAGCAAGTCAAAAAGCAATTTCGGGCTGAGGACCGAATAAGCGGGGTTAAAATAGTTTAATGGTACCAACCTTTCCCCTTTGCGACTTGGGAATTGGGAAATCCAAATTACAAAAGAGTTCAATGATTAAAAGATGCATAAAAGTTCAGCGATAAAATCTACAAAAATAAAATCTATAATTCTAAAAGTTATTAACAAATCAAAACATAAAATTTCCTTACAAAAATTCAAAGAAATGAAGATTCAAATATGTGAGTAGTAAGACGGAATTTTCTTTAAGCTAAAAGATGGATATCACATACTCAAAATGAAAAAAATATAACACGTCATCACCACATAAATTGAAAAAAGATTTAAATCATTGTTTGATTGGTAATAAAGTGTAAAAAGATGCAAACTATTGGTTGGTAATAAGTTGTATGGTAAAGGAGTATAATGGTCCAGAGAGTGAGTAAAAATGTAAGCTGTGTAAATGTAAATAAATAAATAAATAAATTCTTCACGGCTAGACCACTAACAAGCCGACTTTGTGGACCTATTGTTGTGTGGTGGATTTGAAAATGGATCACGATTCGCAAAGATGTTTAGTATATTTGTGATGTATATAAGTATTTAAGAAATTTATTGGATAATCATGATCTAAACTGTTGTTGAAGAATTTTTTAATGTTATTAAACTTGTCTATTTTATGTGTGGTTAATTTGTTATTACATAACAAAAAGTTTAATAAAATATTCCTATAAATAGAACTGTGTAGATTACTGTTCCAAAAAGGAATTTTGATTACACGGAATTCGAATCTTTCTCTTTGATCATAAATATTACTAATTAGTCTATTGTCAACAATTTGCAAATCAAGATCTAGAAATTCTACTGTATTAGAATTAAGATTAGTTTTTAATAATTTGAGATAATTAGGGTAAAACGAAACATTTGGTTTAAATTCCTCAGTTTTACCTACAAATTCATACGTAATTTTATATATATATATATATATATATATATATATCAAATTACGTATGAATTTGCAATATTTGCTCTATCTCTTTTTCATTCTATTGACCCTCAATGTTCCTGCAATCTAGCATGAAATAATAGTCAAAGGGATCTCTTACCACTTGCTCGATCGAATGAATTTGATCTCAAACAGAGGTGGTTCAAACGGTTATTCCAACATCCACTCATTCTAGAAGATTCCTCTAAGCGGTCTGTCGGCTATGAAGGCAAGTTCGTTATTAATCAGTACCTTCTTACTGAACTTCTAATTTTCTCTGTATTCAGTTTAGCTTCTCTTGTACATTCGTTTCTTCTACTCGATTCCTTATATTTCTTTAGTTCATCTAATTTTACGTAGATGGCGTTTCGTTTGGTTGGAGTAAGGCTTTATTTTATGCAATCCACTTTATAAGAAATCGCCAAAGTTAGTAAAGAAAAAATCGCTGATAGCTTATCGTAACAAGTGAACCATGACTTATGTAAATTATATAGAACTACTGAAGTGTAGTTAATAGAATGATGTAATAACATATATAAGCAACGAAAAATTTAAAAGGAAGATTAGTGGCTAGAGGAAGTGGTTGGAGGCTAGATAATTGGAGGCAGACTTACGCTTATACTGAGGAGACCAATAGAAATTGTTTATAATCGAAGTTAGTGAGAATGTGAGGATATGAAAACGGATTGTGAGTCAGAGTCACATCACAAATATTATTACCGTCTCAAACCCAGTTAGTAAATGAAAGGTAAATAAATACTTTTTAATATTAACCTTTAGACTCGTACATGCTTCAGGACTTGATCCTCAGATATAATAATGTAGATTTTGAAATTTGTATATTCGTGGATTCAAAAAAAAATAATTTCTCTAACTGTCTGATTTTCTATTCGTGTGAACATTCACTCGCGATGGAACTACAGCGGGAGCGACGTTTTCTTCCCCATTGCGGGGAGGAGAGTTGATCTTGTCCCTGTGGCGTTTTGAACCCTCAATCTTTGGGTCCGAATCCGGTCACTTTTTGCAGTTCTCTTATCAACTCGAGTCAAGAGGGATTCTTCCTAGTTTTAACCTCTGTCACCGTTGCTGAGGAGAGCCACAGTATATTAACAAATTTACTAAATTATGAAAATTCTTTAAATTTGAAAAAAAAAAAAAATCACTCCCAAATTCTATTACAGCATTATATTTTGATTTAGATCAAGTCGCTATATACTTGAAAAATGCAGAAATATTTGTTTTGATAGCGTCCACAATTTAGCTCCCTTTACAATTAGAACTATTTCAAAATTAATTCATAACCACTAGAAATGGCCTAGCATAAACAAAGATTGAACAGCTTGGGCTAAACAATAAATCCCATGCCAACGTTCTAGGATGCATTGACTTATTTTGGCCCCTCTTCAAAAATTCAGAGCCATCTCGTCTCGTTTTGATAATGTCCACTTAGATATTATTGGATCTCTTCCACCATCAAAAAGGTTAACTTATTGCTTGATTGCCATTTATCACTTCACAAGATAGACAAAAGCTACACCTTTCCCTAATATTCAGGCTGCAATAATAGCTACCGCATTGTATGCAAACTGGAGTTTGCTGTGATCTTATCAACTACGCAAAAAGAGATTCTCTCTCGGGCTAGTTATTAAGGCGTTTCAACTTCTGTCGCCGTTGTTGAAGTGACCTGCCGCAGAACAATCAGTGGACAGAAATACAATTAACGCGCTACTGTCTCTATATAAATGTACGTGAAAGACAAACATAATACTGAAAACCTACAGCTGAATTTTACGAAATATATAAGCGGTAACTACAAAACAATTGAAACACTTGGAATCTTGATTATTATATTTAGTAGTATTCGAGTTCCCTTCCTCTCCGAGCATTGTGGACTGTAATTATTCAACATGGAATAAAAATATATAGATCTCTAACGGTATTTTATACCATTTCTCCTGTAAAAAATATACCTCCATTCTAATAGTTATAATGGTAGAGGAAAATGTCTTCTTTCTTGTCATTTAAGATATTTCCATAAGGGTTCAATAATGTTAAGATATAGTTGACCAATCCAACTATTTCACTTCATACATACTCATGTTCATCAAACCATCTTTTGATGCCTTTTGATGTACGGACAGGTATGTTGCCCGCCTGAAACAAGGGACTATCACCAGGGAAGATAATCTGCTCCACGAATGAATGTAATTCTAGAGTATGTTCAAATTGGTATGGGCTCTTAAGCAATCCTTCACAATGACCATTGGCCCTAAAGAATGCTGAGAAATAGCATCCCCATACCGTCTTTCAGTCGGAACTAAGCGGTCACAGAAAGGAATGTTTCTGCGGGACGTCGCCAAACGTGAACTCTTGCTCTGTTAAGAAACAAAAGAAAAGACGATTAGTCCCAAATTATGTACACTTTTCCAATCATCAAAGCTTCAGTTTCGTAACTGCTTACACCACTGTTGTTACGCCTCGGCTCCGCAACTAAGGATATGTTCCATTAAAACTCACTTAGTAATCAATCAATAAAATAGTCTGACTGGCAAATGCTTAAGCTACTTTTGTTAGCTTTAAACTAGCTTTGTTATCTTTTACTCACTCTCTCGAGTTCTACACAGTTTAACTACAGAAGCTGAAAGATCTATCAAGAATTTTGACTCTTTTCGTTATAAAATCATTCCCAATGGTCTCCATTCCAAGTAGGTCAACTACAGATAATCGCATACAATTTATATTAAACGTCAACAACATTGGCTTCTCACTACTAACTTCATACCAAATCATAATACTTAATTATCCGTCTCTTTCATATGTGTATTTTTTAAATCTACTCGCTGATCTTTTAATGTTTATCTAATTTACATTATCACGTTTCATTTGTTTGGAAAGGAGTCAGATATTTAAATATAAAAATCAGAAAGTAAAACCAGGCGTCAGGTGAGAGAAGGTGCACGAATAGCTCACACAGCACAGAGAAATATATTACATAGTTGTCATTATAATTTATCAATTTTTTTTAAAAAAAAATTACAATAAAACAAATTATTAAATGCATAGTTTTGCAAAAAAACATTTTAGCCGCCAAAGATGCAAACTTTTTTTTAATAATTATTATTCGAAATTTTCCACACACCTATACAAAGACTGTAACTAAATACATTACAATATACTCTACACAATTAAATTCTGTCTTAAGACTTTTTGTAGAACATATAGTTCCTAACGATCAAAACCAATGCCACCTTTTGATGACAAATAGGATAAAACAAATGAGATAGTGCCATAAAATCAAATTATTTGATTAATTTTTAGAATTAAATCAAACGATAAAATTTTGAAGCGTCTTTAATAATATTTTTTTCAGGCATAAAAATTAAAACAAACGATAAATTTTTAAATTGAACATATCTTAAGCTAATTGTAATTAATGTTGTCGAAAAAAGAAAATAAATTGAATCTTTACGTATTCGTCTATTCTAAACAGTGTTCACCCAAACGCAAAGGTCCTTTTATAGGTAAATGTCCCTGGAACTTCGCATTTTATGTTTATCATACTGTTTTAGAGTCACAATAGATCGAGCACAAAATACCTAGAAGTAACGTTGGATAAAAAGCTCACTTTTAAACAACACTTAACACTAATTAAAAAGCAGTATAAAGCTGCATTTTATAGTATGTATCCCATTATCTTGCGCAAATCTACATTAAATAGACGTAATAAATGGCTTATCTGCAGCCTGATAATAAGACCAATCCTGATCTATCCCAGTCCCATTGAGCTAACATAGCTCTCGATATCCTCGAAAAATCTCAAAATGTAGCTCTCAGAATGATTTTCAAAGCTTATTGGTATATGCGCGATAACGATATTAGAAAATCCATCAAATACCCTTCACTCAAAACCTACATCAAAAAGTTATCCAAAAATTTCTTCCATAAAAATGATACCTCCACAAATAGAACCATCCAAGCAATAGAAAAATACACCCAAATACGAAATAATCGACTACTATATAGAACCAGAGAAATTTTAATAGATTAATTATTAAAACTTTTCCCTAAAACATCTTCAAAAACTCCGTCATACAAAACAACAAAATCCTTCCCAAACCCGTCCATCCACTGATAACCAACCTCCACAACAACCAATCAGAAGACACCCTCTCAATCTTGAAAAAAAAACTCCAGACAACCTACTAAAACACCAGACTGGACGAGCTAGCAGGATAATAATATCTAATGCCCCAGCCTTTTAATATTATTAAATTTCTCATAAAATAGCGTTTTCCAAACAACACCACTATAATAATTAAACTAAATTTAACTAAGTAAAAATTTTAACTTTTCAGATAGTAAAAACTTAACTTCAATGCATTTTTATAAAACTAGTTTACTATTACTCGATTGATTTCACTAATTTTTTATGTATTAAATTTTAACTCCTGGGCAAGGGAGAAACCAAAGTTCAGTTACATCTAATATCAATAGTAAATTTCGGGGATTAAAGCCCATGAGAGTTATATACCCCGACAACAAGTACTCCGCTATATTAGATCAAGCGTTTTCTATTCATTACTGTATTTCATGCATGAACTTTCTAATTTCATGTTTTTTAAATGAAAATAATAATGCTAGCCACCAAAGAGACTCTATTGTTTTAAATAACTTACAAATTAGTCAACCGAGCAATTTTTAAATTAAGGCGAGAAATGCACGTAACTTGTTTTCATTTTACGCGGTCACAATTATTACATTTAGCTTAAAATATATTCAATTCAATAATGTATCGTTTGCTTTAATTTGGATATCTAGAAAGAATATAATTGACAACTTCAATATTTTATCGTTTGTTTTAGTTCTAATATTTTTTATTGAATAGTTTAATGATTATTTATCACTTATTAATTATTATGACGTTTTATTGAATAATTTTAAAATAATTTTCAAAGGACGATTTTTCCCCAAACAAAAAATAATGCAAACTTATAACAACAAAAAGAGTATTTACAAAAGGATATTTATTAGTTTAATAACAAACGATATTTTATACCAAAAAATAATATTCTTCAATTAAATATTAGAATTAAAGCAAGCGAAAAAAATATTAAATTGAACAATTTTCGAGTTTAATGTATTCGTTGCTGTCGTAAAATGAAAATAAAATAAATATTTATGAATTAATCTACTCTAAATACCGATATTTTTCAATGAGGTGACTACAATTATATAAAACTAAAACTTTTGTGAATCGATTGGAAGAAGTCAAATTAGATTAAACAAGTCACGAACATTTCGCACCTTATTTTGAAAAATGGTAGGAACGATATTTTGTTGTTGGACAAAAAAAATCCCCTTTGTGTTGGCTAATAATTGAATAAATAATTTTATTTACTTCACTTGTAATGTGCTGATTTTTTTAAAATTCTTATTTGTTCGAAGAATCTACTCTTTTACATATTTAAATATAATAAAAAAAATTCACAAATAACCTCTCTCTTTTTTATTCAACTATAAGAGGCAATATCATTTAAAAATTGATTTTCTTTAATTATCATAATAATTATTATTATAATATATATTTATGTTAATTTCCTATAGTATTCTTTTTTTACATAACTCGTAAGAAAAGAAAAACAATAACTCGTTTGCAAAAAAACACAAGAATTCTATTAATTTGCTAAGTCTTTCAGTCTGAAAAATGTAAAAGAGTTCTGTGTATAAGATCCTTAAATGTTTTAGATGAAATAGTCTAAATAAGAGAATGCAAAAGTACTTTGAAAATTTCAAAAATACAAAATAAAGTCAATCTCAAAAAATAAACTATTACTTTACAATATACCATTTCCTAAATTAATTAATTTTATATGAAATGGATAATGCATGCAAAATGCGCTGCTAGATTCTTAAAAGAATGTTGTGTTCATCCAAAACAAAAATTAAAAAGGATACTGAAAAAGTTCTTTGCAAAGAACATATTTAGCCAGTCAAGGTGCGCTTTTCTTATAATTATTATTAAATTACTCAATTAAATATAAGTATTAAAATAAACGATGAATTAACGAGAAATGGACAATAGTGAGGTTTTCCAATATTTAAATTAAAGTAAACGATAAATTATTAGATTGAATACATTTAAGCTAAATGTAATTAAAACTGAAGCAAACGATAAAAAAATTGAAAAGTAATCTGGTATGCCAAAATGCCCCACCTAAAACAATAGCCCCTTAAATGGCTAATATTAAAAACATAGTTTATATCTCCCAAAATTAGCGAATCAATGCTAATTTCATAGCATTGCTAATTGTGAACAAAATATATTAATCTATTCGATAATCGATATATTAATATTAGGTAATTTTTATTCCTTCAACACTCTAAACATTAAGTAAAATAGTTTTCTTTTTGGTGTAACGACTTTATCGATTATTGTATGCATTCGAGTATAATGATTAAAAGGCATTACAATACAATTTTCTTTCGAAATAAAAGTATAACTATTGAAAAAAATGACTTTATAAAAGATAAAATAAAAACCATATAAAATTAAATGAGTATTTAGATATAAAGGTAAATCAATACCTATAAATATTAAATTAAGTATTATTTCCCCCTATTTTGAAATAACTCTGACCATCAGTAATATCGATGGTAGAAAAACTGAGATAAGTCAAAATTGTCTGCAATTTTACGAATTGATTGTAAATGTTTCTTCGTTATTTTTTGTATAAAATAATTTAATAATTGTTTTTTAATATTCGAGTTCCTTTGAAGAATCTAGATGTGCCATATTTTTAAACAGAATTTTTCTCCAAAACTACGGAGCAACTCTTTTTGCGGGGTGATTCAAGAATTTCACTTCATTATTCATTTATTCCTGGCACAATTTCATTCTTCTCTTAGACGAATGTCATCTGCTTCCCGAAAGTTCTATATTTTTTTAAGCAGAAGGAATGTTTTTCACGTGATCATTTTCCTCTTGAGTTAAAAATTCCTTCCATCCGTTTAACTTATTTGAATGGAATCCAATTAGAATTTTCTATCCCCTTTTCTTTTTTCTCTGATTGTGCGTACAACTAATTTTTTCAACTCTATCAGTAATAAATTAATTATTTGAGTAATGTAAAAAATCGTTTCGTTATTATTTTTACGATAAGTTGCTTCCTCTTTTCTTTCTGTTCTTTTTTTAGCTAATATTTTTAAGATAATGTTGATAATTCTTATGATTTATTTTTCTGTCCGTTATTTAAAAAGAATGTCCTACTTTACTGTTTTACGACATTATATGTATATATATTATTACGTCATGACTTACTCCTTAAATTCTTTATTCTCACAGCGTGAAAATGATAGACGATAGATAAAAAATGATGGATTTAAAAACAGGAAAAAGATGAAAATAATAAAGCAGACTTCTGCTGTTATCCGCATTCTGTTTATATCAAAGAAATGGTATACCTTATGAACTTTAAAATTTTCATTATCGTATAGTATGAAAGTTCATCACATTCGTCTTCTCCATTATATCTTCAACCACATCATCGAATTCTGTTTCACCTTCATCATCACTGTTATTATGATCCATAAATAAATAATAATCTTGCGTTCTATCTAGCTAGTTAGATATTCTACATTTTTAAAATAACTTTTCAATTATATGTCAGGTTTAATTTCCCTCCATACTTTTATTACCCACTCATACACTATTTCTAGACTGGCATTTCCCATTTGGACTCCGTTTCTAAATGTTTATCCATCTTCTAACATCCATGTATTTTACTGTCGTTTTAAATTTCTTTGTTCACTGGTTTTCAATGCACACATCTAAATGCTGTAATAAGGGCGTTAATCCTGAAATAAATGGCATGTTTGTGTTACACTCTTTCATTAATGTCAACGTATTTCCTTTTAGATGGGGGCTGAGCATGTCTAAAACTAAAATACTTTCTAGATTCTTTAACACACCTACACGCTTTTGCCAATCTTTTCTTATCGACAAATTTACGTTGCTTTCTTCCAACTATCCTTTCTCGTGAACATGAAGGAAAACACCATTTGACAAATTACATTTCGGCACAGTCTTTCTTCTAAAAATAACCATGAGTTTTAATTTTGTATCGTCTGCTAAACAAGAAATCACTGCGGTGAAGTGAGAATTTTCGTTACCTGTTGTTCTTATGCGAACCATTTTTGTTCCTTTCGCATCATATTAATAATATTCATCTTATTAATTATTGTGATTTTATTTATCTTCTTCTCATTTTCGGTGCTTTCACTAACACCAAGCATCCTTGCTGCAGCGCTATTTCGTTTTTCTTTTGCAAAGTGAACGACTTCGAATTTGAAACTAGCATTGTATTAGTATCGTCTGACTGGACACATATTTACTACTAAAAGGAACAGAAGATTGATTGTATTTTGAGAAAAGCAAATGCAATTCACCTTCGATGTTCGCTTCAAATGACTGGAGAAAGAGAAAACATCAGACTCTCAATCCCGCGAATTCATTCGGTTCGGGAGTGCTTGTTCTGACCTCAAATTGTGTCCCCCTTTCTTAAAAATTTCAAGTAGCATTCTTGTGCACATCTGCATTGAATTTTCGAATAACCAGCCATGTTTGTAGAATTTTTTACTCTCTCAAGCATTTACCTCTGACACATATCGTTCCCCTTATCACTTAAGAGTTCAGTATAACATTAATCGAAATCCTGGGAAAATACCTCGAATGAATGATTTCAAGATAAAAGATTCGCATATGTACATTTCAGGATTCTTCGTAAGGAAAAGAGTGTGTGCTATAAGAAGAATATACCTAAAAATTAAAAAAGTATAGTTTAATTTAATAAGTGCGTGCTATACGTTGATTGCAGCCCATGTGATATCCCATTAACTGATCTCCAGTTACCCCTGCAATGCACCCAAATATATATATATATATATATATATATATATAATGAGTATCAAAAATATCCTGAATAATATTTTTCGCATTAGTTCAATCAGATATCATTCTGCCGAAAAAAACAACGGGTATCACGCAGCATGATTCAGAAATGCAGAAATAATCGCGGCATATGAGTATATCAAGTCGAGTAAGTAGCCACAAATTCACATTCAACGATGCAGTTTTTCTCTTCGTCGCGCGACATGCCATGTTAACCATGAAGGGGATTAGGAAGGCATAGTTATAGTGCAACATACTGTCTGTCTATCACAAGGTTAGCTCCCACCAAGAATTATTATTAATTCATTCAATGGCAAAAAAACAAGTACTTTCTGAACCACCATCGTATTGTAATGTTCATAATAGTTTCTATTTATGTGCCCCGATTTTGATTCGAATAATTCAGGAAGTTCATCAGAAGTTGACATTGATATTGGCGAGAGCTATTCTTGAGATAGACAGTAAATCAATCTTGGTATAATAAATATAAAAAGCATTTGAAAATCAAGCTTTTATTTAAAGATGGATTAAAAAATGTAAAAAATACTATTTTAAATATAAAATAATAAATATTTTTTAGAAGCTTGAGGAGCTTAATTAAGATACATTGGTAATTATAAATGTATTATGTGTACCATAGTTATCTACTTACTTATACATAAAATAAAAAAAAAAGTATTAACCCTACAAACTCTTATGAACTATATGATTACCATATATTTAAAATTATTATCAAACCTTTCAGTCCATCTTTAAATAAAAGCCTGATTTAGAAATATTTTTCACATAAATTTTTAAAGTTATTTTTAGTCTAGAAATATAAGACTAAAAGCTATTGCGTGTGCTATTTGTGGGTGTAAAATTCGAACTCATTTGGAGGTTAAGTGCATGGTCCAGCTGCAAGCCCATTCGCCCCCCCCCCTCCTTTCCAAGTCCGTCTCTGCTTCAACATAATTACCATAGTATTGTATTGTCATCATAGTTATACTTGTATGCAAAATTTCAGCTCCATCGAATGATAGGAAGTTGGTACAAATTCGAGTACAAAGTGCAAGACCCAGACTCACCTTTTATTCCGCCACTGCTTCAGCATACCATAATATTGTACTGTCCTCATAGTTATACATATATGCAAAATTTCAGCTCCATGGGATTATAATAAGTGGGTTAAAATTCGAGTACAAAGTCCAAGGCCCGGACTCACCTCAAGTCCGTCACTACTTCACCATACCATAGTTTTGTGTTGTCCACATAGTTATGCGTGTATTCAAAATTTCAGCTCGATCGGATGATAGGAAGTGGATTAAAATTAGAGTACAATTTTTAAACTGGAAAGACATTAAATCGATTTGTTTCTTATTGTTTTTACAGCTTTGAATGCCGATAACATCTTCAAAATTAGTTATCTCTTTAAGTACACCTGAGCCTTATTCCATAGTAAATGATTTAAATAATGCATACAATTTTAATCTACATAAAAATCACCGTTCTCGTGAAATTTTTCGAAAGTTTCTTTATTATTTTTTATTAAAGCCCACATATTTACGATTTCAAAAATGGTTTGCTTTTGTTTCTAGGAAAGTTAGTTAATGTATTAAAATGTAAATATATAATTTTTTTAAGAAACATTGAAACCTTTTTTTTTTTTTTTTTTTTTTTTTTTGCTTTTTATGAAAAAATGGGTTTTTAATTTTAATTTTTTTTTTTATTACGAAAAACTCATTTCTTAAAATGTATGTCATGTATCCAAATGAAATTTTATTACAATATTCTGTACACCTCTAGGTATGTTGTGAATCTCAAACATAGCTATCTAAGTATGTAACTATTTTTATTTAGTGATATTTTTTAGTAAAATTATGTTGTTCTTATAATTTTTGGTATGACTCAATAAGTTTAAGATATAACCACTTATTTTCTGCTTCACAACACACATGTATGTATAGTAAATATATTGTTGAAACAAAAAGTAAAATTTATTAATTAGAAATTGTTATATGAACTTTAGTATAAATGTCAATTTTTACTAAATTTTAAATAAATTTGGTCAAAATTTGAAAAATAAAAAAAGTTCATTAAAATGAATTTTGAATTTGCAATTTTATGTACTATTGTAGTTAAAGACATAAGCGTTTCACAAAAATTTCTATTCTTTTTTTTTTTTAAGAGCTCCGATGATAAGCACATCCCTTATATAAAAAAAACCCTTGAATTAAAGAAAAACATTAGAGTTAGAATTTTATTTTTTTCAAATAATGGTGTAATTTTTTACCAAAATTTTTAGATTGAGCTTGATTACATACTAATATAGCAACTAGCTATTAGGTATCCCTCTTATTTAAACGGGTTTTTTTTTTCAACTATTGTTGAGTTTTTCAATAATACGAATACTATATAAGAATAAAATTCATGTTTTATACCCTTTACGTTGAACATTTTTCATTGTCGTATTAAAAGATGACGCTAAACTCGTAATAACATTGCGTAAAAATAAAAAATACAAATTTTTTATTTGGTTTCATTTACGTCGCACCAAAAGCAACACAAGGACTATTGACGACTGACCTCGTAATTTTGAACCTCTGTCAAGTGACGAGGACGACACCTGAGCTGTCACCTCCCTCTCCCAACTTCTCCACCAAGCCAATAGGAAGTCTTTGAGTCCCGACAGATTTAACGTGCATCAGCCCTGGCTATACGGCGGGTTTTTAGTGGCCTCAAGGCTCGAACCCAGGACTCAAAGAAAACCGTTGGCCTTAACTTTTAGGCTACTACGGCCACAAAAAAATACGAAATTACCCTAGACCAAAGAATAAATAATGCAATGAAGAAGTAAAATTAAATGTAATCATTACTTTTGAGACTATTTTATGCTGTTTAAGAGATGAATAAATTGTTATCGAAAATTCGATTACTTCAAACATATATGCAAGTTAAATAATTACACAATTTAAAGATCGTACGATTTAATAAACGTCAATAATAATGTTTCGGATGTTAATTTAAATAATTACAAAATTATAAAGATTTTAGTGAGGGAGTGAATGATTGTTTGTTAACGTCGCTCTTAGAAGCAATAAAAAGGCTATTTTTAACGAACCTCGTAATTTTGAACATCGGTAAGTGACGAGGACGACACTTGAGCTAGCACTTGCATCTCCGAACTTCCGCGCCACATACCAACGGGAAGTTTGGGACTTCGTCCAGATTTAAAGTTAAAAAATTACAAATTACAGGACAGTAGAGTTAAAAAACGTTAAAAATAAGGGTTTTGACTTTGAATTTGGTAATGCAAAGTTAGATATATTTAAAGAGATTAAGAGATGTGAACTTTAATTATATAACGATTTTATTATATAACTTTATAACGATTTAAGTTAAATCGTTATAAAGTTAAAAGATGCAAAATTTAAAAAAACTTTAAGAAATAAATATTGAGATTTTAAATTTAATTAATTCCAAAATTAAAGAACTTTTGGGAGATGAGAGTGAAAATTTAAGTTAAAGAATAGCAAAACTGAAAGAGTGTAAAATTGAAAAAACGTTAACAATAATGGTCAAGATTTTAGGTTACTTAATTTCAAAATTAGAGATATTTAAGGTCACTGAAATTTGAAGTTAAATAATTGCAAAATTAAACCATCGTCATATCAGAAAACGTCAAAAATTTAGATTGACTTTATAAGAGATTCTTATTTTAAGAGATAATGAACTGCAGATTTTAAGTTGAATAACTGTAACATTAAAGATTGTGTAAGAGACTGAAAAACGTCAAAAATAAGACATGAGATTTTAAAAGATTAACTAAACAGATTTTAAGTTAAATATTATAAAACTAAAAGAGAGAGAGAGACCGTAAAGTCATCAAATGTCAAAAATAAGTCTGAAGATCTCAAGTTTTGTAAATAAATTTCTTTTTTTTTTTTATTTTCAACTTTTTATTGACTTTTATGGAACTTTAGTTAAAACATGTAAATAATTATAATAATTCTTGGATCTTGTTTTATTTAGAATGAGATTCGGAATTTAAGTTATATTAAGACAGAAAACATCCTTAATTTTTTTTTTATTATTATTCTGCTTTTAACAAAAGAAAAGAATGCTGAAAAAAACATTTTTAATTTGAAATACGTGAGATCATTTCGTATTCTTTAAAAAATAATGATGGCAGATAATATTTATAACGGTCTCAAAACATCTCATTTAAATGCATACAAAAACTTTTGGGAAGAAAATATGTAAAATAAATTAAATTAAATGTCTAGTAAACATACGATTGTATCACAAATTCTTCTAATTAATGCACAGAGATATCTAGTACGTTAAGCAACTCACAGTAAGGTTAAAAAAAGTTTCCAAAAAGTCACGTAATGATAAAAAAGGAAGGTTGTTTATTTTTACTTTGAATAATTTCTAATCAGAAAATCAGTTTCAAAATATTTTTTTTCTTTATTATCTGCAGCAAACAATTTCAGTTTTTTAAATTAAATATAAAAACAATTTTGATGAATTTTCAATGGGAGTAGGGTCAGCTGCAATTTGGAAATGAGAAAAAAAGTCTTTAAAAAATACAAAAGGTACGTAAATGTTACAAATTGACGTTATATAATAATATAAATCTCCACATGCCTTAACTTTTTGTAAATACTCAAATCTCTATATACTGAATTTCCAGGTATATATATATATTCGGATTTTTAATCACTAGACATATTCATAAAATTACTCAATTTTGAGAATAATATAAAAATTAAAATAAGCAAAAAATTAACTTCAATTTTTATTTTTAAAAAGGTATTGCTAAAAATAGCATTTTTATAAGTTTAATGTAACCTTCGAATTACTAAAAAAATGGATCAGTATATTAAAGTAATCGCAATGTATTATATATTCAATATTTACTGTATTGCCAGCTTATTTATTTTTTATTCTAATTAAAAGTTATGTAATTATTAAATGGAATAATGTTGTAAAAATATTCTATTACTTAATTAATATGTTTTCGTTTTTTTTATGTTAGTAATATGTTTTAAATCAACCAGACTGATTCACTAAAATTCATCAAAAACTATGCCAATTTTAGATTCATATGAGATAATTTTATTTTGCTTCCTTCTTATAGATGAGTAAAAAATATAATGAAACATATTGTTATGCGAATGATCGGCTTTTAAATGCAGGAAAGGTCCTTGCAATTAAAAAAATAGCTTCTTTCGGAGAACATTTAAATTTTCATTCTGATAATTTCTAAGATATATAATATTTATCCCTTTGAACAAGAAGCAACTTACGCATAAACATATGAATACACAATTCAGAGTTCTCACAATCCCCAAACATCATTTCAATTCAAATATTCATAAAATCTATTAGTTCTAAACAATTAGCGCATGCTCTCACTTTACTTACATAACAGATTCTCAAAGTGACTGAAATATAAGTTTCTTCCTTCTCAAATTACATTCAAGAACCTTTACCTTTCCGACTTGTCCAAGGGCATCTAATTTTGTTGCCAAATTAGGCAACTTGATATTTAGCGACCAAATTTGTCGCCAAGATACTCCTACTTATTCAGCATTACTACCTCACGTATTCTTTCCTTGACTATGTGCCTGTCGCAACAGTCCTTCAGCGGGAAAGACAAAAAAGTGCAAAATTACAGGAACAATATCTTAAAACAATGAAATTATTCACTTTTATGTCTGGATGACAGATAATTTAATATTAAGAATTTTGAACCTTTTTAAGAATAGTAATCACTCAAGTTCTTGAAATTCTTTAAAAAAATGGCTTCCTTGACCTTAGTATAATCTCTTCAAAAAACACACAAAATGTTTTAATTAGATATGTTTTCAAATATCATTACTATTTCGCCAAAATATCATTAAAATGCATTTTCACTTTATAATTCTAATCAACTTTGATAGCAGCAGTACATGTACTGCAAATGGGGTAGTATAAAAAAATCTCTCATAAGCACTGTAATCGAAATAAACTAAGAATCGTCCAAATAAAAACAGTCGAGTTCCATTATAGTGGACCGTTAGCGGAACCAATAAAAAGTTCGTTATAACCGATGTCTCACTATGTCTAATTTTGTTAGAAACATTGTAATTTTTCAGCATTTGATGATGGTTTTGTTGTAAGCAATCATTTTGATTACACATAATTTACTAATAATTGTTAATTACCTAAGTGTTTATATTAACTTAGAATACTAATACTTAATTATTAACTAAAGTAAATTTTGACAAGGAAAATGGCTTCCATATCGCCGAATGATTCGCTCCATCTTCAATACGTTTGATTATTTTTATTTTATCCTCGGTTGAAAGAGATTTTCCTCTTTACGGTATTCGTCATTTCCCCCGGTATTTTCTTCATGATACTGCGGAGACGGCAAAATCCGAAACTTTCATATGGATACGAAAGCAGCTGCTGGAGATAGAAAGAACAGGGATATCAGACTATGTTAATATCAACCGTTCTTCTATTGATTTCAGTTTTTAAGGAACAGTTTGAAGAATGGGGTCTGTTTAGGAGACTAGTGGATTTATAGAAACGGAATAATATGATAAGACATATCTGACGAGATCGCTGTTTCATAAGGAATGAGAGCCTCAGAACCGCGCTAAAAAATTCCGACTATTAAATAATTATTATGGAAAATAGTTTTTAAATTCTATAATAAACTAAGTAATTTTCAAAATTCTTCTCCCTAGGAACAAGAAAATTATATTCTCGACCATTCCAATAGAAGGTTTCACAGACTCCACGAACTCCTCATAAATATTGATTATCTTAACCTGTGCTCGCGTTTCAAGTCAACGGCATACTGTACCGTTTGCATAAGATTCCTTCCAAGTCTTCAAAGGGAAGCATCATCCAACGCAGTTGGTTTTTCCGAGGGTGACGCCGTTGGTGTTTAACTTTTGATCCTAAAATCTCATAATTCAGACATAGATAAGACCCTCCCTTTCGACCAATGAGAATTCAACGTCTCGGTTCTGTACCGAACTTACAACGTAGATGTTCTGCGCTTATACTCCCCTCCTCAAATATTGGAACGAGCTGCCATTCTCTATCTGGACGGTGGAATCTCCCACCCTTCCTCAAATCCTGTAATGCTCATTTGGAGAATACTTTATCGCTCTTTAACATTATAAATAGTTCTGATTTTAACTCCATAATAGTTCTGTTACTTAATTTATTTGTTCTCTATAAAAGTTACGCACTTTATTCAGGAATAAAACCTTTTTTTTTAAAAAAATTCTAAACTAAAGCATTTTATTGCACTGGGTACTTGAGGAAAGAGGAATATTGTTTATCGGGTAATGGACCAGTGGATAATTCCTGATAAAGAGCGTTGTGAGTGTAATGTAGAAAGAATGGGATATGAGACGGAAGTTTAGGATACAGTTTTTCGAGATTCTAATACTTCCACTATGTACATGCAAAATAACCCTTAAAAAACTGGGCGCAAGGTCTGTGGAAGGGAAATTTTAGTTTATTATAACTGGATTTTCATTTTGTTAATATATATATATATATGTGTGTGTGTACCTTATAGATGGTTTCTATTTGCTTCATTAGAATATTATTCAAATTCTACAACATGAATTTGATGGTCAGTTTTGTTTTTGTTGTTTTGCGATCTGTGGACAAAATTTGAAACTATTTTTTTTTTTTTTTTGTATTTACCCGAGCAAAAATTTTTATCGTGGGAAGCATTTGGTCCAAAACGCATTCTCGTAAGCAAATTAATTAATTTTATATTAAATTTTCAAATGTTTCAAGGTTTTATGTATTTTGTTTTCGATTACACTGCGTCAACAAAAGGCTGAATCAGACAATCACACTACCAATTATACTACTATTTTTAACAATATTTTAACTTATTACAGTTACTATAAAATTAACTATTAATAAACAAATAATAATGTTACAAACATGAGTTGATGCTTCCCTGCAGAGCTCCTCTTATAGGGAAAAAAAAGGTGTTTCATAGAGATGTCACCAGTTAAAAAAAGAGAATTTAACTAGTGACCCCCTTCATCTTGGCGATGGATTTGGCAACCATTTGGTGACTTGGCGAGTTTGGAGACAAATGGTGTACTCGAAGGTGCTGGAAACTAAATGAAAAATAGAACGGGAAGAAAGTTATGGACTATTAGTGAATTTTCTTTTTAGTGAACTTTTAGCGACTTCACGCCTGGTTGGAAAGGTATTTTTCGCCAAGAGCTTCAGTCGGAGTGTCAGTCTGAGGAGGAATCGGTGTGTGTGCGGAATCAGTTGTCTGTGGAGTCTGCTTTGTAGACCGATTGAGGAATCTTCCCTGAACGAATCTGCTGGAGATTCGGCCTGAATCTAGAGGAACTTTTACGAAGAGTCTGTCTTTGGAAACTCTGTTGAGGAGATCGATCGGGGGGATCGACTGTAAGATGTCAGTACTTGAATTAGAGCGTGCTGGAGTTTCTGTTGTGAAGAATCAACGTGTTCTGATTCTACTGATGTTACTTCTATACAATGATGTGGCCGCGGAAGCCAGTGGTCAAGGTCATGAAATCGCTGCCGATAATTTTCCCGAGTTGTGGGTTCGAGTTCTGATGTTACTGAAGAACCATCGCGAAGTGGGGCTGATGCGTTTTAAATCTGTCGAGGCAGCAAATCCTCTCGAGGCGTGGAAGTTTGGAGAGTAAAGTGCTAGCTTGTTGTCTTCGTCACGTGACAGATATTGAAAATTATGAGATCCGTCACCAATCGCTCTCGTGTTGCTTCTATGTACGACGCTAATAAACAGTGAATGAGGAATGAATCTATGCAATGATTTTCCAGAATAATATGTTTGATCTAATAAACGTTCATTCATACAGCCTACTTTTCATGTAATATAAAGTTAAAATCATTTGCAAAAAAGTTCCATGGTTGGTTAGATTATAGGATTCATGTATTTTGAAGTGTGTAGGTATGTCATCCATAACCTTAACTACAATTCTGTTTCCATTGCACTGCAGCTACTAGAAGTCGAGGCCGTTTAAATAAGATCTTGCTTAATCTTCACAATACACAGTAAAATATTTAATTTTTTGCACATAAATCGTATGTGCGAAGTAATGTCGCGGAAAATATATCTCACTTGATTGATTGAAAACAATTTTCTTTTAAGAAAGATAAAAGATTTTTAATTTTTTCTTTTGGATGCCACGCGATAAATTTAATTTTTTGGTTGCTAAGTTTTGACAACAATGATTAGAAATTTTGGTTTTTTCTCCACAGTTTTCATGTGGAAGTTTTGAAACGCACGCTGGCATTTATTTTTGTATTTATGAAGATTCACTGCGTTGAGGAGAGAATGTGTGAAATAATTATTATAGTTGAATAAGTATCTGAGGAATGCATTGTAGTTACATGGGAGGTATTTTGCGATTATGATGGTCTTCAAATAAGTTTATATGTGCATCTGATACAAGGGGTTTATGTGTGCATAAGTCCTGTTCTAATATTGTGACTTCGTTAGCCTCGTGGTCATGGTTGCGAATTCATGGCTAGCATTGTTTCCGTCGATTCGAGTCTTGATGAAAACTCCCCGAGTAGCTGGACTGATGCATGTTAAATTTGTCGAAGTCCCAAGTTCTCGCCTGACTAGGTGTGGAGGTTTCGAGAGAGAGGCACCAGCTCAGATATCATCCTCGTCACTTGACTGAGGTTTAAAATCACGAGATCCATCGACAAGTGCCCTTGTGTTGCTCGTTCTTTTACAATCTATCTAAATTTCGGACCTCCACCAGATTTAACGTGCATCAATCCTGCTAAACGGCAGATCTTCTGTAGCACCAGAGCTCGAACTCCCGACTCTATGAAAACAACGGCGACCGCGACCATGACCACTAGGCACAGCGGTCACCAATGAGTCATAAGAATTCATTTCGTTGTCGAAAAATGCTTAAGTATTATATATCTATCAGAGACAAACATACATTTCTTTTCGTAATTTAAATGAGTTAACTTTGCACTAGGAACTGCATGGTATGCATGGGTGAAAATCTTTAGCTCTATTTTATCGATAATCTATTTTTCAACACGAAAATACTAAATTTTTGGCCTCAAAAATTTAGAAATTCTCCTATAAAAAATTTGAGCCTTTTTTATTCTAAATAATGGTCTTGATTTGAGTAGAATAGAATTTCGTTCTGGCAACTTTACCATGCATCGGTAAATATTTAAATTATAGCCTTATCAATCAGTAGCAAATTAAATTATGTCAAAGACTTTAAATTTGCTACTGAACAATTATTTTATCTGAGAATATTCTAGAAACTTCTCCTAGAAAATGAAATCCATCAGATATTTTACTTTTTTATAAGAATAAATTCAATGAATAAATAGAAGAAACGGACTGCTGATGGTTATATATAAACAAAATAAAATGTTCACAATGAGTTTCAAGCATTTTATTAGAATCATTCGAATGAAGATTTTTTACACATTTTTTTTTATCATTTCTGCGTAAAGAAAGTTCGAGAAAATGTTCCGTTTATTTGGTATACTATTCTAGAAACATCGTAAATATCAAACAGCGCGAAGGCTAAGAACCATCTTTAAAATTCAAGGTTAAGAAATGAAGCATTTATCTGAAGTGTTGGAAAAAAAATAAGGTCTGATAAAATATTCCACGCGTTAGTCCTTGAGATGGGAACTTTACTAGAAGATTAATAACATATGAGTCAACTTGTAGAAACTGTAGATTATTTTGCTGCTTTATCATAAAGAATACAGAAAAGTTGGTAAAACAACAACAAAAAATTGTATTCTATCATAGTGCTCAAAAGATACTTATTATTTTATAATTCCTTCGTAAAATAAAACGAAGGAATCGCAATGATTTTTTTTTGCCAAAAAACTCCCTTTTTTATCAATATTTTCGCAACATGGTTTTATCTGAATTTCTGAGGATAGTTCCATAAGTACCCGTTTTAGGAAAGGAAAGTGGGTTAATTCACTTTGTATTTATTGTTCATAGATCGGTTTTTCCTTTTCCTAAGTTATGCATAAGAAAGATGCTCGTCGCGTACCAAAAAATCATCGCCTTAACTTTTCCAGCCGATGAGCCCGTCTTCGCCTTTTTTGCAACAGATTCACCGAAAGCAACCCATTGTTTTGTGTGTTGATTGGATTCCAGTGTATAATGATGAATCCTTGTCTCATCGACGGTGACAATTCGTTGCAAAATGATAACTACTTGACGCAAAGGACGACGACAACTCGACGAGGAACGAACTAAATTTTGATTTGGCAGTAAATGGCTTCAAAACCAAAACTAATCTATGAATAAGAATCAAATTTGTCTTGGCGCCGTTTAACAGATGGTAGCACTCAAACTTGTGTTAGCAACACTACCTGTCATCAAAAACTGGTACTTTTTCAACCATTCTCATATATCTTTTCAGTTAAGACCTAAATTTACGTTTAATGTTTGGCATCAGTTTTTGCCAGAACTAATCAACCAATGTGGAAGTCACGTGTAAATGAAACAAAAAAAATATATGTTCACAAAAATTATATAGATTCATTATTTAGCTGTAATATCATTTTCGTTTTGTTTGCTGGTTTTATTGTTATGCCTCGATAGATTCAAAGACAAGCTGTAACGTAAACTAACTGAATTTCAAATGTCTATGTATTTTATAAACTAACGTTTAAAATGAAACAAATTAAAATTATTAACAAAAAAAAAAAAAAAATTCGATTATTACATGCAAGAGGAATAACTTCGTAACTGTGTGTGACAGCCTCAGGAAGAGAAATATTTTTATTTCCTCGAAATTTGGGAAAGTAAATAAATAAATAAATTATTTCAACCATTTTCTGCTCCGGTGTCAACATTTTGTTTTAAATTGACTTCATTTCATTATAAAATAAAATCTTTCTCAAATGTAGGCATGAAAAACTCGCTACTCCATTTTGTTTGGTTTAATCAGAGCAATAGAGAATACTGAGAACAATACGAGCTGTTGGCGACAGATCTCGTAATTTTGAGTTTAGTTTAGTTTATATTAACGTCGCACTAGAAGCAACACGAGGGCTATTGGCGACGGACCTCGTAATTTTGAACCACGGTCAAGTGACGAGGACGACACCTGAGCTGGCACCCCCCTCTCCTCATCCACACCACGCCAACGGGAGGACATTGGGCCCCGAACAGATTTAACGTGCATCAGCCCCGGCTACACGGCGGGTCTTTGGCGGCCAAGGATCGAACCCGCGACTGAACGAAAACGCCGGCCGCTAGTCCACGACCTTGACCACTGGGCTACCGCGGCCCCCTCGTAATTTTGAACCTCGGTCAAGTAACGAGGACGACACCTGAGCTGGCACCCCCTCTCCTAACTTCCACACCACGCCAAAGGGAGGACTTTGGACACCGACAGATCTAACGTGCATCAGCCCCGGCTACACGGCGGGTGAGTATGAGTAAATGTAACGTTTATTGACGCAAGAGCCAGATATGGCCATGCTGCGCCAAACAAGATTAAACTGTGGACGTGAAAAAAAGGTAAAAATGGTGGACAAGAAGGAGGGTCGAAATAGAGAAGGATCGCTAGGGTATCCCGGGAGTGCGTCCCCCGTGTTTACCAAAGACAGTAAACCCCATGGGAAAGAAAAAGATCGCTAAGGTGCCTCGGGGTTATGATGCCCGTACTTACCTGAAGAAGACAAGTCCCTGAGGTCCCCTGATATAATCCCCAGGGGCTGAGTGCCCGGCTATACCCCCAGACGCTGGGTACCCATTTTAGTCGCCTTTTACGACATGCATGAGCTACAGTGAGACTATTCTGTCATCCCCGGTCACCACACGGGTCGGCTACACGGCGGGTCTTTAGTGGTATCAAGGCTCGAACCTACGATTCGACGAAAACCGTCGCCCACGAGTCCGCTGTCTTATCAACTAAGTTAACGGGGCCGCGCTACTCCAAAATACAATAACAGATTGTCAAACAATAACATATAAATATATAACAAATATTAAAAAAATTACTTAACTTTATATTTACGTTATTAATTTTACCGTGAAAGATTTGTAAATGTTAACAACCGTAACACCTCTTTGAATAACTAATATAAGGATTCAGTTTTGCACAATTTGCTAGAACATTGAAAATGTGGCGAGGTTTTAGAATGACCCAAAGGAATCTAGCGGAGAGCTTCAAGGAACTGACGATAAATACAAAGGATGGTAACACTTTAAATGTACTTAAGTTTAAATGTAAGAATCTAAAAATTGCATCTTGAGAGTCATATACCTTATTGATGTTGATAGTTTATCAATGTCGCACTTGGACGCAACAGGAAGACCACTGGTCAAAGTGTTTGCGTATCCAGGAAGCGCGTCATCCTTAACACATCAATCAATAACTCCCGAGACTAACCCAGAGATGGCGCTCGTAGTAAACCAGTAACCAGGTCTTTCTAGAGTACGAACCTTTGCTTGAAACGTGTCCAAATTTTAAGTCGATCGGACCAGAAACAGCTGAGTTATCGAGGTTGGAGTAAATTCGTTTTGTAGTTTGTTTAAAAAATGGAAAAAACCGAGTTTCGTGTTCTGATAAAACATTGTTTTTTAATGGGTAAAAACACCGTGCAAGCGAAACAATGGATTGAAAAATGTTACCCGGACTCTTGTCCATCAAAAGCAACGATTTGTCGGTGGTTTGCCGAGTTTAAACGTGGTCGTACCGACACAAATGACGCGGAACGCTCGGGTAGACCTGTGGAAGCCGTTACACCGGAAAATGTGAGTGAAGTGACAAAAATTATAATGAAAGATCGTAAAGTGAAGCTCCGCGAGATTGCTGAGATGACACAGATATCATACGGAAGTGTATTTACTGAAAAAGGATTTTTGAAGTGAAGTGAAAAAGGTTTTTTCCAAGTGGGTGCCGCGATTGCTTTCGATGGAACAAAAACAGCAACGAGTCGATGATTCAGAAAGCTGTTTATCGCTATTTACTCGCAACAAAAAAGATTTCTTGCGAAAAAAAAAAAAAAAAAAATTTGGAAAAGCGTTGGAACGATTGTATCACCCTAAAAGGTGATTAACAAAAGGTGTTATGTTGATGAATAAAATAAAATTTTGCAAAAAAAATGTTGTTTTCAATGTTAGTCTCGGGAGTTATTGATTGATGTGTTATTTACTAAAGAGGATAAAACCCCGTGTGAGAGAGAAAAGAAGAGGTCGTAAATCCTCTACTCACCTAAAGGTGAATTTCAGGAACAGGATAGAGATTTTGAAAATGCGTTTCAGGTGTCAGCCACCTACATATCACACAGCGAATTATAACAGTAGATGGCAGGGCAAAAAAGGCTCGTAATTTGTATAACTATTGCCTTTGGACCTTGGCATTTCCTTTGGATTTGATCCGAATTCTCGTCATACTAGAGTAATTAATGAGGGGACCTTCGACGACGGAAATGAGTGAAAGTTGAAATGTAGGGCGTACGAACCAAATCTGTCTATGCAGCATCAAACATGCATATCTGTGATTTGGACGTCAGAAGAAATGGGTGGAAAGGGGAAATTGATTGACAAGAAAGGTCGAAAATAGAGAAAAATCGTTAGATATCCAGGGAGCACGTCACCAGTGTTTACCGGAAGACAGTTAATCCCATGGGAAAGAAAATGATCAATCGGGTACCTCGGGATTATGATTTCCATACTTACTTCAAAAAGAAAGAACCCTAGGAGGCTTTCACCGCCGGTTCTCGAAATTATGAAACATTACCAAATGATGGGGATGACATTTGAGGTGGTACCACATTCTCGTAATTTACACACTACACTACGAGATGATTGTGCGACTTAGTGGCATTTATTGTACAACAGTCACTATTATGCCATATAACAAGTCTTATTTGAATCATGAATCAAATCTATCTCTCAACTTGGTCATTGCAGACCATATAGATGGCAACCATGACAACTAGGCTAAAAAGGTTTTTAAAGTTTTAAAAATCACTAATAATCGGAAACTCCCTCGGACTTCAATAACCATGTTAACTGCAGTATTTATTTATATTTCCTTCAAAAAATTAGGTAAAATAGTGAAACCAAACAAATAAAAATTTTAAATGGAATTTGGAAGAAAAAAATCAATACGGAAAAATTAATCCGTTTTCTAATGATTTTTTAAATGTGCTTTTATAGTTAATCAATCAGAAATAATAATTTGATGACATGTAACCTTTGAGAGATCAATTTTGAAAATGTGTGAAATTCATACAAAACACAAATGTAAAAAATAATTTATTACATTTTTATATTTTCATTTACATTACTGTATGTGCTAAATTTCACATCAGATCAAAAATAAAGCTCTTACTATATCTACTACAATTGCATTAGTTTCAAAGAATTTTCACTTTATAAATTCTAATGCATCAAATTTCACATTTTTGTGATTCAGGTGTGTATAAAATAAGCATAATAACAATCATACCCTTCAACAAAAAAAAAAAAAACTTATTGATGTAATAAATATTGACATTTTACAAATAAAATTACATAAACAATATTACTGAGCTCATAATTCATATATTCTTCAAAAAAAAAACATATCATGTAAGTATAATTCATATTTACACATAAAAATAGATAATTATAGTTATACAAAACAATTTATTTATGTATTATGATAATTATGAATTATTACACACCAAAAGTTTAGTAAAAATACAAAAAAAAAAAAAAAAAAAAACATTTTCACAAGAGAAATCAAAATATTTTAACAGTGTTAATAATTTCTAGAAACATACTAACTCATCCTGAATCAAAATTTTATTCGCCTGCATCGAATAAAAAAAATGCACTTTTATGGATTTTTTTGCTACACCTTTTTAAGAGCAAAAATTTTCTCAAAAAATAATTTGAGATATCAAGAAGTTTTAATCCCATTTCCCCCATCACATTTGTTACAATATATCATTATTTACAATTATAATTTTTTTGCTTCATCCTTTTCATAAAAAATGCAAAAAACATTCTGACTTTTTAAATTGGATATCTGGAGTCATCAATATTTGCTAGATTGTGAATTCATTTGATTATCAATAATAATAATAATAATAAATGCAAGAAAGAAAAAAAAACAATCAAAACTATTCTTCAAACAATTGATAATGAAACATTATAAAACCAGATGAACAATACAATAAAAAAACATTAAGTAAAATTAAAATTGAGTGCAAAATAAAGTCTGTTACTCAAAGGAAAAAAAAATTCAAAACGATATTTTTCCCCTTTAGTAATAATACATTTAAAATCAAACATTATTGTAATGTTAATATGAAATGAAAAAAATAAAACCATGTATGGATATATAACTCAGACATTGCAGTCTCACAACAGATAATCTCCCTGTCTTTAAACATACACATAATGCAAACAACAGTAATATTTCTCAAGTTTCCTACACAAAAAATAAAAATTATTTTATTTATGAATGTATTACTCAATAACTATTTCATTTATGTATTTTTACACTCAATGAAATACTTTGATCTCTGTATTTTTTCATTTTTTTTAACTAGTACTTTGAAAACACATTTATTTTTACATAAAAAAACTAAACATTAAAAATAACATTTTCACACTTTTTCTACATTCTGTTTTCAGAAGAAAAATAATAATAAGATACATCTCTTAAACTCATTAAGATTAATAAGTTCACTTAATCATGAGTTCTTATGGATATTGAAACATAAAGCAATCAAATGAAAAATTAAGCTATATGATATAATTATAATTTAAAACTTGTTCTACTTCAAAAAAATTTCTAGTTTAATAATAACACTTTTTTCCAAGATAAAAACTGCAACCTTATAACTATAACAACATGATATGGCACAGAAAAAAAAATATACATTTTTAGCAATAAGATATGATTTGTTTTGAATACAAAAATGCACGATTCATTCAACTTTGAATTGGCTGCATAATAGTTGAACCTTAAACTATTATTACAGTAATGAGGAGTAATACATAGAAAACAATCATAAACATGATAATCCTAATTGATTGGTGAAAAAGTGTAGAATTCTAAATGTCTTACAACTACATAAGCATTAAAAAAATATGAAATGATCTATTCTAAGGAAGATAGAAAGGATGAGGAATTTTAGTATACAATTTGAGTTAAATTGAAAGTGAGCATAGTTTCATATCTTACACTATATAAGGAAAATGAGAGAAAAGCAATACAAGTACAAAAATCCAAGCTATTCAGAGGCATCAAATGGAACTTTCTTAAAAAAAATGTAGAGATTTTTAAAAATTTATAAATCAATTATTTTAAAAATAAATTTTGAAATTTTGTAAGTTTTTAATTTTTTTCTTCCTAAATGTATCAGCCTTCCAAGTAATTATGGAATTTGTTAACAAATCTATGTTTTAAATTTAAGAACTTTTAATTTTTTAAAAATAATGTTACAAAAATATCAGTCATTAGCTACTGAATGCTTACATTAAATTCAAATATATATTAATATTTGCTCCTCCAGAGTTTACCTGGAACTGAAGAACATATGTCTACTAACAGAAGACATTCCATATTCAAAAATAAAATTGCTTTAAAATGTAACGTTTTCAAATTAGAAATATTTTAAAAAAATTATAGTACTGTCTAATGTAATAATAAAAATATTTTAAAAAGCGATTGAAGAGGAATAACATCACTTAATTTTTATACTTTTCCAGTTGCATATTAAAATATAATCTCATTCTACAATTCATAATATTTATTTTACTAAACTATAAAAATAACAACTGAAATCAATTAGTACTACTTTTCCGATACTTCCATAATGTTTTGACAGAAACATCTAACTCTACTGATCCCCAAAATTTCACATACACTTCACAAATAGAAATCATAAATTAGAATGATAAGTACGGTTGATATGTTGAATTAGTCATTAGCACAAGTTAAAACTAAATTAGTGTCATCAAAGAAACATATGTAATATTTATTTTTCATTACAGAATAAATAAGAGAAAGGAGTTACCTAAAAATATTATAAATTTAATATTTTTATACATAGAATCACTTGCATAAAAAAGAAATCATGAAATTCCAAATATCTAAACTGTATACATTTTGAAAAATATATTGTGTGGATTTGAAATCTTCATATATAATATATTTTTTTTTAATTTCATTTACATTTCAATTTTTTCCAAAAAGTCAAATAAATGACTCAAGCAATATAGTATAAATATATATGTGTGTGTGTGTGTGTTCATAAAAAGTTTGCTCCAAATCCAAAATATAGAAAAATTAAGCATACTATTTCATAAGAAATCTAAAAAGCTTAGGGTTATTTAATTTTAAACAAATTTAATCTAAAGTAGTGAAAACTATTTTGTGACTCACACAGATGCTTCATTTATTAAAAGCTATTCATTCAGATTGTCTATCATAATGCTTGTTCCAAATAAAGATGATATTAATGAATACTTAGATTCATATATATATAAAATAATTAAAGATTACTTTAAAGAACTCAATTTTCAAATAAGAAGGACTTTAAGATACACGTCCTAAAAAAAATCAATTTTGAATTATATAATTTTAGGTATTATTGTGTGAAATGAAATTTAAAAATATAGAAAGTACAATCGAACACTAAAATGAAGGACAAATCACATGAGGTCGTTTTTGCAGACTAGATATGGTATTACATTAACTAAACAAATAAACTCGTTTAAAATTTTTTTTTTTACCTATATGGATTATAATAAATATAGAATTATATATATAAAGTTTTAAAGTACTTAATGATAAATAATCAAGCGAAACTATAAAAAGTTTAAGATATATTCATTCATTAAAAAAAAAAAATTTTTAAGACATCTCAAAAATCCATAAATCAGACATTTTTTCATACATCAGCATATCAATTGAAATCAATATTTTTACTTCATCGTATATTCATGCATAATCATTTTTGAAAAAGTTTTTTATGTTTTTGAAAACACGTATCTCTTCTACATTTTATATTAAATCGAAAATATGAATATTCAAATTTTGACAGTTTAGCTTATTTTTTAAATGTTTGAGAAACATTCACACATCTAAAAAAAAACACATTTACTATAATATTAAGTAAAAGGGTTCAATAATTTGGTAAAACAACAAACACAAACAAATAAAAAGATTCATTAATGTTCATTTTTTAAGTTATTTTTAAAAAAATTAACATTTCACAATTAATGTTTATTATCAGCATCAAAAGAAAAGTTAAAGTAGCATCAAAAGCAAAGAACACATGTATGCATATTATTTATTTAAAAAAAAAAAACACTAGAAATGTATATATTAATTCATAATAGCATTTAAATATAGTATTAACTTGGGAAACAAAAGTTACAAATTTTAAAATATATAGAAGCAGAATAATGATACATTGCAGGAAGCAATTATAGTGAAGTTATAAAATGTAATTGAGCAAATCTAATTATGTAACTTTGTTCAAATACGCATCAGTTTATCATAATATCCATTTTAAAAATTTAATATCACATAAACGTCATTTTATCCTATAATACCCCAGCCAATTTTTACAAATGCTTTCTTCTTCTACACACTATAAGTTAACAATGATGTATTCAAATAATACTATTTTTAAATTTTAATTCAAATAGTTTTTTAAAATACTTTTTATAGTATAAAAAAAATCTTTAGTTGAAACTCTATATATGTTAAAGAGAACTAAACTTTAATTTTAACTATTTAATTTTAGTTTGTGTAACAGCAATATTTCAAAATGAAGCAAAATTTGATTAATGAGATAAATTACCAAATTTTTTTGTATTTGCTACACTACTGCTAAAATTAGATAGATTACAACATAATCTAATAATAGAATCTGAGTAATTCTAACATTTCAATAATACATAAATGAAAAAATGCAACATCATGACAAATATAAAAGGATTCAATATCCGTTTTACACGTCTTCTCTTCAAAGATGAAACAATAATCGAAAATTTCATCCTTAAATATTGCATCTATATAAAGAAATAAGCTAAATAAATAAACACTAGATTAAAGCCATGAATATTAAAGGAAATAAGTTATCAATGGTAGCTCTTAGAAAATTGGAAATTATTTCAAAGAAAGGCACATAATATATACTCATCTAAAAATTCCTGAGAATAACAGGCATTGAATAAAATGAAGAATGTTACAAATTCCAGTTAAAGAAGACATATATCTCAATTGACTGAATGTGATTATATAAGAGTGTGTGAATAAATTTTTCAAATAATTCCATAGAATATTTGTAGTTTTTTAGTTTTATTAATTTTTAATTTGGTTTTTAGTGATTATAATATGTAATTTTTAGTATGATTTTGTATAATTTGAAATTATGTCTAGTTACAATTAATAATTATATAAATATTTCTATACATATAAATCATGAGTAATTTTTTTACAGAAAACATAGTACAATACTATTTTCATATTTTTTAAAGTTTCATTAAGGGAAAAATCATTAAAATATTAAATATTCCACAAGCAATACAAATGTTATACAAATGATTAATTTATCCAGATGACAAAAAAAAATTGTAAACTTTTTTATGCAGTTTAAGTTTTATACACGCATTTTAAAGACTTAATTCAAATTTTTCTTAATGAAAAGAAAGAAACTTTAGAATGACCAAATAAAAAAATATATATGTTCAGTTCTTGTTATGTCAATTAAAAGAAAATTCTTTCTGAAAATTATAAAATGTCCAATAAAGAATCTTGAAATTAGTTTTCAAACTATTAGGCTATTTTATTAAAACATATTAATTTATCTTGAGTAATATATGTAATTAGAAATATTTAAAATAAATATAAAATATTGGATTATTCAAATATAAAAAGTTAGAAATATATTTTACGATAAATGTTTAAAGAAATCTTAGTGAACAAAAGCTAATGAATTTTAACCATTAATTTTCTGTCAAAAGATCCTAGATTCAAAGTTACATAATCCAGATCACAATAAGATTTTTTTTTTTAAAAAAAAAGCTCGATTATCATTTACTTTAATATTCAAAACACGTTAGAAAGATCCTAAAATGATTTAATTATAAACTCCAATATTAAGAGTATATATTAATATAGAACTATATTAAAGTAAAGAAAGTTTAAAAAGAAGTTCAAAACAAAATGTAATTTTTTTTTTAAATTTGAAGATAACAAAGGAAAAAATCAGATTCATTTTGTACTCGAAGCAGGAAAGAATATCACAACCAAGCATTAGATGATATAACACAAATAATTACTTAATTCTATAAATACAAAATAAAATAAGGAACTAAACAAATGAATACATTTTTCACAATCCAATATATAATTCACTGTTCAGGACCACAAACAACCATTAATACACGAACCTTAACAAACAAATGTAGAAATAAAAATGCATCAAACTGAAACTTAAAACGAAATAAAAACTGGATAAAATATATACAATGAATAAAACAACTGTCAAAAGATCTATAATATTATCTTTTAAATTATTATGAACATATAAACTCTTAACTATTCAGATCTATTTCTTGAAAGGAATCATCTGATAGTTCTCCAGCACCAGGGGAAGAAAAGGACGGTATTTTGCATTGACTGCTGGATGGCAAAGATACATTACTGGGTTCACTGGCATTGGCACACTTATCTGCAGCGTCATTGAAATTAGTTTCTGATGGCTTGGGACCTGATGAAAGGCTGAGGTCTGAAAAAAATGAAAAATCATGACAATATATATTTGAAATCATAACATATTTGCACTCCTTAGGTTAAATGTACGGTGTTTCAATTTTTCATAATTTCACAGACAAGCTGATAAAAATTAACTGAATAAATTACATTTCCCCCCTTTTCAAATGCATTATTTAAGTATTGCCTTTCGAACGCATTATTTTTTTTTAAAAAAATGTACCTCCATATGTATGCACAGACTAGACTGTCATGTAAACAGAGCAAATACACCCCTTTTCCGGCTGGCCCACTGATGTAAAGGGTTTTTTTTTTTGTCCACTCCCTCCCATCATCCATTCATGTCAAAGGCCTGGAATGTTTGAAAAACTAATATTTTTGGCACAAGATGGCATTATATGTTCATGGGATTTGAAATACATGTAGATTAAACTTTATACTTGAAATGAGACACAAATGATTCACATGTATGTGAATTTCAATAAAATAAATTTCAGGTGAAAGGGATATTTTTTACTGGCAGGCTCCTCATAGCTCTTTAAATGTGCACATGGTATTCATTGATAATTAGTGGGGAATCATTAGGTAATCGGATTTACAATCCAATTTTTAAATAAAAAATAAGAACTTGTATGTGAGAAACTTTTCTGCTAAGAGCATTAGAATGTTCAAGTGTCTGTAAAGAATTTTAGATGAAGTTGAAATTGCAGAAATGATGCAAAATATTTCAGGTACAGATTCTGAAGCAGACTTTGTGATTATAAAAAAATATATATATAGCTATATATTCTGATTAATCTGCTGATAAAGACACCCGCAAATTTAGCCATGATGAGAACATTTTGAACATTTGCATGCCAAGTGCATTGAATTGCAATATTTTTCCTGGTCAAGCACTACAGAACATTTAGTCCAATTGCTATTCAAAGCACTGCTTGGATTAAAAAATAATTTAGCCGATGAAAAAAAAAATTTTTTTTGAGTTCTTACAGTGATATAGTAATGAAATTAATATAGTGGCAAATCAGAATCTAGGTGATGAGATGGGGTAATTGTTACTGCAAAAATTATTATCAAATTTCTTAATGCATTTACTTAAAAATATTATTTGGAATTACATAATGTTATTTACATAAATATTATTTGCAGAGAATTAAGGTTGGTTTCAAGGCCTAGATTTTAGTCAGATTAAGCCAGGTAAAAATTAATTAAATGCATCACTCTTCTCTCTCTATCAGCACACAGCATAACTACATAAGGATGGATGTTTTCTACCTATCAACCAATGTCAATGTTTTGACACAAAGATTGTCTTGGAATTAATTGCTCTCTTGATATTAAACAGAAGCCAAGTGCAAAAAATGTTCTTGACGCCATCCCTTATTAAAGGGCTAATCATTATGATAAAGTAAGAAGTCCTTTATTAATTACTGAAGAAACTAATTTATATTGCATGCCTAAATATTCAGAGAATGTAACAGGTCCATCTTGTACAAATTATTTCCCCTACAATAGTGGATGAAATTCTTGTTTTTCTTGCACTAACAGTTTATAATTTTAAGCACCCAAAATAAAAATAAAAACTTTTCTATGAATCCCATGATTGTAATGCCATTTTTTAACAGAGTAATGAGTTGTGAACAATAAATTGAAATTCTTCAATGTGTCGATTCTTTCAACAATGATGACAAAAAAGTTGGAAAGCTTCAACCAATATTAAATAAAATAATAAGGGATTTCAAGTCCATCTACACTCCTGAATGGAATATATCAATAGATGAAGACATTATTATGGAAAAGAAGACAGGGATTTTGCCAATACATCCCTGATAATTGATCCAAATATGGAATTAAACTTTATAAATTGTGTAAATCTAAATCCGGTAATATCAGTAACTTTATAATTTATACAAAAACAGATAAACAAAGAGAGTTAAAAGACACTTCAGGATTGTATAGAGAAATGGTTGTTAAATATATGTTTGAAGAAATATCTGGCCAAAGGTACCACTTATATGATTCTTTTTAATGTTTCCAACACTGGTGGATGACCTCTTTAGACTTGAATCAAATATTTGTAGAACTGTAATAAGGAGAAGGAAAGGAATGCCTGAAAATTTTCTTCTGCACAATATAAAAATAAGCAAATTGTTGGTTTTGAAGAAAAAGAAAAAAAAGGGGGAGGGAAGAAAAAAACATTTAACTACTTTCAAAGACAGACAGGAAATGCTAATCATTTGGACAATGACATGAAGTGCTAATCATTGGATCATTTCCCAAACAAGCATAATAATGAGGAAAAAGATCAGACAACAGGTAATCCTATCATGAAGCCAGAGTGTTTCATAAAGTATAGTAAGAATATGGCAGGGAAAGACTTAAGCAATGCCATAATAATTCAGTATTCCTCTTTCTGGAAAACTATAAAATGGTATCATGGATATGGCTATTTTAGTATGGAAAACTATCATGTTTGAGTACATGAACTTCGCTATTTTTAATGCCAATATTCTCTTCAACTAAAAAAAAATCAGAATACTCTTCCATTTCTAAACTATCATCTTAATTTAGTTAGTAAAATTATTTTTCAATTTTCCTCTAGAAGCTGTAACACGAATGTTATTCCAAAATCAATCAAAAATATTAAGTCTCCTCAGACTGACTGGAAGACATTATCTATCATTTATCTAACATTTGCACAAAAATCCTCTAAAAAGGCAAGATGAACTTTTATGAATAAAAGGATTGTAACATAAGACAAAGTGTAGATCCTTGCTTTGATATTTATCACATCAAAAATGAATTTTAAGTCAAATGTACAATGTCAAAATTCATTTACAGGTATGTAAATACTGAAAAAAGATTAAAGTGCAAAATAAAAATATTTAAGCAACACATTCATTTGTTGTAATTTTGTGGATTCAAGCACAGTTGAAAAACCTACAGGCCTGGAGAGATACTTGCAAAAGTGATAGAGTTATAGCCCAAGCATTATACACATGTTTGCGCCTAATATCATGAAAGGGTTAAGGTCCATTTGCCAATAAAAACAAATGCAAGATAGATATGGTAAAAACCTTTATTGTATTTCACTCTTTAAACCTTAAGTAAGTTATGTTTCAATATGATTATCCTGCTTACTTAAATGCTTATCACTACATTCTACCAGTTTCAATATGCCTATATTATACAAATCAGCTGCCTGTAAAGATAACCAATCTACAACTGTAGTGTTCCCCTCTTCATTGATGTCAAACTGTTGCAGGTTATAGTTACTTAGGCAATATCAAGGTTATATGATAGGTAGTCCATTTGCTCCCACCCAGAAGAATGGATTAACTCTTGAATTTATGCAGCTGTATAAGGGCATACATCCTTGCACAGCAACAAAACTCCTGATGACAGTAGGCCACATTGTTTAATCTGTCAGAGCAGAATGCAGCTGGGTATATCATACTCCCTTGAGGTATAAAATTGACAAACAAAGCACCACATTTAACACAAAACACAGTTACCATTAGTTTGCAAGTCAAGATTGTTCGGCTCTCATTTTGACTGGAGATGTCATGAGTCAACATTTAATCAATTTGCACTTTTAACTCTGGAATCTTGTAAAACACTCACATCTTGTCCCTATATGTGATCTAAAAGTTCTCCCTCAAAGCACTGGGTTTAAAGCACAAGAAATTCCCATCTTTTGGTGCTAGCCTAAAAGAAGTGTAATAATCCATTGCGAGCCCAATTTTTTGAGCAGCAAGTTTTCAATAATGATTTAGTATAGTACTGACTCTAAAACATGTAGAAATCCTATTGACATTACATTGTTACATTACTCACAAATCCAATGATAAATATCCACAGTTGAAACATTCCTTGTCATAAAAACCTGAATTATGGGCCATATTTCACAGTTCACATATTATTGTTCAACTATTTTAAATGTTACAGTCAATATGAACTATATAAACTGCCACTACAGCTTCAATTTCATTTGATTCTATGCAACATATGCCAGGAGCTAATGCGCATGAACATTTTTGCAAGCACAAGAAATTTGCATAGCTACAGAAAATCATACCTTACTTAGAAAACAGCCCTTGTGTACTCAACAATGAAAATCAAAATACAATTGGACTCTGATGGCAGCTTTGCAAGGAAGGGGTAAACAAATCAATTTGTTCTGATGAAAATTAGTAATATTTCAAAAGAGGTATTAAATTTTGTTTATTTAAAATTTTATTCATAGTTAAATAGAATAAACAGATGGTTAAGCATTCTAGAATGTATTACTTAAGTATGTGCAAGACTTGAAGCTGCCAAATTGCATTTATCTATTGGACATATGTGAATTACATGAACCATGGGTAATTGGTAACAGATTTTGTAAGTTTCAGTCATATATGACCATATTTTATATCCTTCAATCACATACTAAAAATAAATTTATTCATTCCTCACCAGATTTCACCCTTACAAATTCTTCAAAAAACTCACAAGACTCCCAAACATCCTCATTAAACCACCTGACACAAATACTGATAGAGAAGCATGTTTATATGAATTTTTGAAAACAAAATTTATTTTAATTTTTCTATATATTACAATATTTATAGTGCCATGATATTTATAACAAAACCAATATAAATTTTTTAAAAAATAATACTGTGCTCATTTTATAAGCTTAATAGAAAACCTAGCAAAAACAAAACAACCAATACAAAAAAAAAATTCCAAATCATGCAACAAAAAATGATTCAGAATAATTTGTGAAATATTATTAATTAAAATATATGCATTTACAGTGAAAAAATAAAGCATCATATTACTTGGCTCAAGAGATAGATCTTGGCATAAATTATCAAGATCTTCAGCAATATCGGTCTCAGTAGTGGATGATAAACTATCTGTCAAATGACTGTCAGAATCCCAAATTTTAAGCATTGATAAGGGTGGATGGATAGCTAAATGCATGTATAAAATACTCCATTAAAAAAATGCTAAAATGATTACAGAGAAATAAAGACAAATTTTAATATAAAATAAAAGCATTGAAAAATTATAGCAGCAATTTTAAGGAAAAAAATAAGAGATACAATAACAATTTGTAAAATCATACAATTTCCCCAACTTCATTAACAATTTAAAATATTAAATAAACAAATCAACATAATAAACTAACACCTAAATTTCTACAAAAGTTTGAGGCAAAATACATATTGGTTAAAAGTGTAAAAATTATTTCACCATTTAATTATTAATGAAATAACAGTTTTTCTTAAGAAAAATAATGTTACTTTTTAACTAAAATAAGACTTCAAACAAACAAAAATCTATAAACATATTATTACTCACATATTTCGGAATTTGTTTTTGAGTCCCATTCAGCACCTACACCTGGTTCTCTTGGTGGCAAATTTAATTTTCGTCTTTCATGAATTTCACTTGATATCATTTCTAAATTACGTAAACAAGCAGCATATGAGGCCTTTGAATCTGTAACAGCTTTTTGCAAAGACTCCACTCGACTTTTTAAATCCTAAGTAAAGAATATAAAATAAAACATAATTGCATTAATTCAATTTCTTGGTGAAATCACTCAATTGAAATATTTAATTAAATATAAGCAGATATAAATCACACACATTGAGTTAATTCAAATGATAAATACCTGTAGCACTTTTAAGAACACTTTTTTCTGCTCAAAATAAGGTCTACAAGAATTAAAAAAAATTGATAAGAATACTGGGACAATGAAAGTAAAATATTTAGTTTTGAACACAAAATAATTACCTTGATTTGATAATTTCTTTTTTTAGTTGCTGTTCCAAAATTTTGACTTTCTGAACGGCAGCTGAAAATACTTGAGCAGTACGTTTATGCTCTTGTTCACTTTCTTTTTTCAGAGCCTCTGCATTCATTAGCTGAAAAACAAAATTTTTAAAATAAGTGGATCATGAATTTTTTAGTATATGTGAGAGGTTAATTTTCTCAGATCAATCACAAATAACATCTTCAGACATAATTTAGTCATATTAAAATATTCCTATTAATATACAAGGAATAATAAATGGTTATATTTACTTAAATTACTAAATATTTTAATGACTTCTTTTATTTTATATTTACTTAATCAGATTTTTTGCTGAAGACTTTTAAAAATACTTTAATCAAGCATGTAATCACTTTCTACAACATCTTATTTTTATACTATCTTTCTAAGTAGATAATAAATTTTCTCTACATTAAATCTATGAATTTTATTAGCATTGTGTGGATATGAAAGATAAAATCACACCAGAGTTGAGTAAGTTTTTCCAAAAATAAAATTCATACAGCTTTTCTTAACCAAAATATGTAATAAATTTAAAAACTTGTATGTTAAAAACCTTTAATATATCAATTCAAATCATGTATGTCATCAAATCATCATGCAAAAATTAAAAGAAATGAACACCTTATAAAGCACAGAATTGTTTATAGGTGTATTATAAACATTTGTAAAATCTAAATATAAGATTTTTTTAGTTTAAATTAAGAAATAATGAAACACAATTATAGATTATAACCATTAAATGAATACTTAACGAAGAATTAATGAAATGTTATGGTTTGCTCAAATACACATACATTTTTATTACTATAATAAGTGCATGCTTCTTTAAGCAATATAATTATAAATATTTTATGCATATTAAAATAATAACTGATCTAAATAACAAACACAGATAAGAATTCATAACTGATTCTATGTACAATGAAAAGCATGTTTACAAATTAACAAAAAAAAAAAAAAGCTTTTATAAAGAAAATATAAATGGGGAAGTTATATCAAGTTTAAATATAAAATAAAAACAGCAAACTACTTTTTTTTTGAGGAATTTAAACTTAATTAGTTTAACTTTAAAAGAATAGAATACTCTCAATGAATTAACAAATAAAAATGGTATATGCATAAAATTCCATCAACCATTTTCACCAAACCAGAAAAATGTCACAAAATGGTGATTGGTTTGTTTTCATGAAATGATTGATGTTAGCTGGAATTGCGCTAACTTTTCATGCTCAAATATTACACATGAACTGTAAAAATGTATAAGGATATAATGATCATCAATAAAAATTTATAAACTGGTGTTGCAGTAAAGTCCCTATGATTAAAATATAAGAATACAAACAGTTATACATATTTTTAAAAAATGGTAAACCAATTAAAGGTATGATCAAATATCTGTATTCTTTTTTAAAAATAAATACATCCCAATCTATTTTACAAACACGAATTTCAAATAATTAATTATATGCAAAAAACGTTTTAGGAATTACGTACCTTTATAGTTTCCCGATTCAGCATTTCTTGCCAAGCTGCATCAAACTCATAATCTTCCTTTTGAGAATCAAACTTCTTTTCAGCCATAGCTATAGTTTCACGAGCTTCTTTATGTACACCACATGCTCGATGATAACGTATAGCAGCTTCTTCACATTCAAGTTTTGCCTGATATCACAATTTATAATTAAGAAAATAATTAAAACAATAAAGATATAGATTAAAACTTAAAAAGTGTTTCCTTCCCTTTTCTTTAAAAAAAAGCATTTTATTCATTAAGTTTTCCCTTAAAAATAATTTTAATTCCTATGAAGTCAGTATCTTTTAAAAAAGCTTAAGCTTCAGGATTCAAAAAATTAAATTTGTATCTTAAAAAATGTATGAAAAGTATCATAGTAAATTGAATTTCCAATGTACTGAGTTAGTCTAAAATTATTACAACGAAAAATGAATAAGTTTGATTTTTTATTTGATTTACATTTTTATATTTACTTTTCATACACAGGAGAGAAATGCCTATAAATAAATAAATATTCTTTTTGCATGTTTCATTTTGAATCTTTGTCCATAAAAGTACATTAATAGCACCTCTGAGATCAAATAACTGGTCATATACATTAGTGCAAATTTCCACATGCCATTCGGGTTTTTTCCCCCTGTTCAATATTTTAAACAGTTCTATCTAAAAGAGATGTGCAAATAAATACATGATGGAAACTAACTTAGAGAATGTAAAACATTGTCATTTTCTTCATTCTTTGTACGTTGTTAAAGATTGCTTTTTAAAATCATGAAATATTCAGTAAACTTATTCAAAAACATCCCCTTGCTAAAATACATGAACAAAAAACATTTTGAAGTTGAAATTTCCAAAGGATACACATTATTAAAAGTGATTTTAATTAAAAGTGAAAAATTCAGCTTTTAACATTCATCACAACAAGAATGTTTTATTAAAATAGCTGAGGGAAAGAGGTCATGAAACACAACTATCGTAAACACTAACAAGTCGAAATACAATTTTTCAAAGCTTGAAAAAAAAAATTACCTGGAGTCCACTATGTCACAATAACAACCATCCACAAGCTAACAATGTTAGCCAAGACATAAATGTAAATAAAATAGGCAATTTAATCAAAATTTTAAAAAAGAAAATTCCACTGACTTTAATTTTCCAAGTTATTTGATGTTAAAATGTATTAACATTATGTAAATCTGAATATATGCATTTGAACTTATTTTGTATCAGAAATTTTCTTATAGTTGTAGTATGTCTTTTTTTTATTATTATTATTGGCACAGGCCCTACTCAATATTTTTGCTCTGGCCCTTGAAGGTTAAGGATGGTCCTTAGGTATCCTTTTCATAATTTTTCAATGCATTTGAAAATAAGCAGAATTATCCAGATATTACGTTTGAAAAGAAATATAAAACAATTACAAATTATAGTACAATAAATGAAGACTCTTATATTAAACTAACTAATTTGAATTGATTCAAAAGATTTCTCACAGTTATCAAAGAATTATATAAAGAAGTTACAATAACCTCGGAGCAGAATCTTGACATGATGCATCGAACTTGCAAATATTACAAGCAGTTATATAGAATAAAAGAGTTGTTCAGTAGGTCCAAATAAAGCCAAAAACTTTTCATTTTGTCTGGATAGTTAAGCACTATCTCAGTAATAAATTTTTGCATCTGACAGCAATTCAAAGTTACAATATTTCACAATAACCATCCAATATGTTGTTAACAACATACAGAAAAATTCTCTAGTAAGCAGATACATGCTTTTTCAATCACCCACCATGGGCTTGATCATTTACCAGGCAACAAAATTGCCTGTTAAACTTATATAACAAGAAATACACACACACAAAACAATGACTGCATATAAATATTTATATTTTTCAAACAAAACAATGTCCTTTCTCAACAAAAAAAGAGGACTTAATAGAAAAAACATGAAAAAAAACACATAATTAATAAGACAAATGTGATCCAAGTCATTTCCAAATATAAGAGTGATAAATTCAACCTACAACCACTTGAACCTAGTTAAAAAGGCACTTAGCACTTACTGCAATCTTGTTCAGAGTCCACTTAACACGGTCATACAAAATCCCCGCCTGAACAGAATTAGAGTGTGAATTATGGGTGAAGAAGGGAATGTGAGAAAATTATTGAACAAAAGGAAAGAGAAAGCAAGATTTTAAAATTAAGTAAAACATATATATATAGAATGAATTGCAACATCCTTTCCAAAACATTGACTAAATGAAAATAATAATTAACCTTCATAAGTATTATTTAACACAAAATTAGACAAAAAGATCTGTTGCTCTGTTAAATCTCTTTAAACTATTCAATTTAACATTCTCTAACAAATATTGCTTCTAAAAAAAAAGCATTTTAGCAAGAGAAAAAAGAAAAATTGCTTTCAAACTAATTAATTTTAAAAACTAAAGGAAGATTAAATAAATATAATTACTGCTTGTGATGCCTCCTCAGCTTCATAAAAGGGTCTGGCAATTCGAACACACTTTCCTAATTTCTTTGCTATCAACTTTAGTCTTTGACTGTATTCGCTGAGGGTATTTCTGAAAGTTGCATTCGCATCCTAAAAAAATTGTTAATGATAAAATATTTAAATCACATGATACATACAGTAAAAATTACATTACATTATGCATCCTTAATTCCACCGTTTAAAACAAAAGAAAAATATTTTTAAAAATTCTACAAATATAAAAGAAATATAATCAAATCGTAACTATTAACTATCAATATATGTGCCACACAATGCTGGATAAGCTGATAAGCAAATAAAGCAACTGCTAAGGATATCACATCTCAAGGGACACCAAAATCATTGCCCAGAAATGAGCAGTACTTCACAAGACCATATGAGAGAAAAAATAAATAACACAGACTAGTACCTTAACCTGGATTGTCAAAATATGGAATTAGTTTTTTTTGACAATGTTTTTGATTGACACAATGAACCATATATTGAGGGTACTCCAACAAAACCAAGTATCTCATATAACACACTACTTTTCAGGAAATATAACAACAACAAAACAATGCATATAAAATGCATGATTATTTTGTTAATTTTTTTAAATCTTATAATCAACAGCTTTTAAAAAATTACGTAAAACAATCAATTTTTTATATAATATTTTTAGTCTTGCCTAAAAAAATGCTTTGTTTGTGATGTTAACTTCAAATTGGTTCAGATGCTATTTGCATGTGCAGTTTATAAAAAGGTATACTTGGGTCACAAAATTCTGAACTTTAGGTACAGGTTCTTTGTTTGCAGAACAAATCATTTCAGTTCATTACTGATTCTGAACCAAAATACAAAAACTATTTTAAAATTTGCAAAAAAAATTTTTTTCATTTTAAATGTCAACTGTCTAGGAAATGAGAATGTTTGAAAATAAAAAATAGTTTTTATAATTTTTAAGCTAATTTTCTTGCATTTCATCAAAATAGTCCAAATTTTATTTAAAAAAATATTGGCTTAAAAATTATAAAGATCTGAAATATTTAATACCTTAAACTTTAAATGATTATAACATTTTTAAATTAATCCATTTGTCGCTAACATTTAGAATTTCTTGAAAATATATCATGAAATTAATTTAAAAAAATTATCAAAACTATTTTACCCATAAAGTTTTACCACCCAGGGAATGCATACTGAAAATATCAAATTTTCTTGCAAATTTCAAAAAGAAAAAAAATTCCTGTGTTCCTACGGAAGTTTATCCAGCTTTGGTCTTAAGATACTAAATTTTAACTACACAAATAAAAAAAATACTAAGATTACTTCCTGCTTATTATATACACATAATGGAATAACGTAAAAATATGATAATAATAATAAATATATTTATCGAAACAAAGTTGAAGCTCAAGGTGTCAACAACTTAAATACAGAGAATTCAAATATTAATGCAGAGCATGTATGAAGTTGTTGTTATAGATGTCACAATTCTTACTTAGCACTCTGCCTGTCTCTAAATTTAGTCCATTTCCCTCACCTACCTACCATGCAACTATCGCATACATATCAAGTGCCTTATCATACATGCATCCTAGCATGGGTTATTAATATGGTTGCTAAATTTAAAAATATTAGTAAATGTGCAAAAATCATTACAATGTTTATGATGGAAATGCTATTGTTTAAATCATGCATTTGTAATGTGGTTTTACTAAATTTTCTAAAAGGTTATTTATTGATATTCTTTTACTTTTATATTTCATTGAAAGAAAGTTCATAACATAGCACTATTATTGTTGACAAAAAACAATTAAGCCAATTTGCAGGCAAAAGAAATATAAAAATACCTTTATTGTTATTTCACGAAAGGAATTGAATACTTCTATACATGTGCAAATGTCAAATTATTAATACTCATTTAAAGATTTAACTTTTTGTTTAAAAGGATAATGGTAAATGACGGTTGTTTGTTTATGAAGGCAAACCTAGTGTTATGCGTAAAGTATGCCAAGTACTGTCATTATCCCCATATCATTACTTGTTGGTATATTTATGTTTGGAAATTGGGTTTCGGACTTCAGAAGTTATGTAAGTAGGAACCTGATAAAATATGTTGCTGACGCTTTATACATGTAAATATAATATGATCTGGGCCCTTTTTTAAATACTTTATTATTTCATTTTTAGCACACAAAAAAATTTTTTTTTGAAGAAATAGAGAGAGAAGTCTTTCTCATCTTATTTGTCTTTCTCAGTTAAAAGATAATTTTTAATAATCATTATCTCATAATTTTAATAAAATCATTATCTCATAATTTTTTACCAGGTTAGCTAAGATTAAGTATTATAACTTCAACGTCCTTTATATCACAGAATAAACAATAAAACAATCACAGTTAAACAGTGAGCAAAAAAAAAAAAAGAAACACAAGAGACACCAAAATAAGTTTGCCGAAATTAAAATATAAGATGAAAAAGTTATGAAATTTTTTCTTTCCATTTCAATCAGAGCTATCAACTTCAACATCAAAAAGGGGTGAAAATAATGAAATTATATCCATTTCTGGTGATTAAAACAATAACATTAATTACAATGTATGTTATTGAAGATAATTAGATGAGAGATGCATGTAAGCCATTATTATTACATAAGGTCTTGGAAGTTCTTGAAATAACTACTGAAGAAAGTGAAGATTTATTAAACGTAGCCCAATCACATAAAATAAAGTGAGATAATGATCCCAGTTCAAGGCTTTAATTTTCCAACATTGATGCAAGTTTTAGGGTTTCTCATGGACCAAATGTCTATTAACATCATTCTGATCCATGCTAAAAGTCCCGTTACATTTTTATCAACAATTTTGCAATAACAAAATATTTTCTGGATAAAAGGCGAATGGAGAAAACTACAAAAGAGAATGGCTACTTTACTCACAACCTATAGGACATTTGTTCTGTTTTACATGTAAATTTTTTGCCACTGAAAAATCATTAGTATTCATAAAATCAGTAGGTTTTTTAATGACTGGAGGAATGCCATTTAAATGAAAACTACGAAAAATTTCTAATCATAAGGATTCTCTATTGACAAGGTTTACGTTTCCAACAAAACCTAGGGAAACAAATTTAAGAGGGCTTTGGGACAAATTTTACTTACTGGGAACATGTAATACAGCAAGTTATAACAGTAATTTATATTGTTAAGACTAAAGTGGAAAGAGAACTTGTTTTTTAAGGTACAGTAGAAAAATTTGATTCACTTTACAACAATAATTTTTAGGGCTTCAAGAACTCATAAGTCAATTCGATTCATTTTTAACACATGAAGTATGGGTATTAAATAACAGACAGATGCAATAAAACATTTTATTCTAATTTCATACATATTTCCTTATTTTCACCTACAACACTCCATGCAAATCTTTCAATGTTTGAAACAGTGTTGGAAGTTTTGTATCAGCTCCTTCAGGATATTTGCCGCTTTCTCTTTCACAGCTTCAAATCTTGTTTCTTTTAATGCAAATGGTCTAACACTGGGATGCTGGGTGTGGCTAGAAAACTCTTGACAGACAATAAGGAATGACTCTTGTCTATCCACAATTAAGGTCCTTTTTCAATATTCTTTCATGAATTTCAGCAAGAACATGAAAACAGCAATGTTGATTAATAGTTTGACTTTCAAGATCCCAGCGAAGATATATAATCTCATGAATATTAAGAAATCAATCATCTTTTGTTTGAATCTTAATTTGCTCATTCAAGCTTTTTGGCTCTCAGTGAATATGGGCTCTTCCAGTGCATGGATTTGTGCTTTGTTTCAGGATCATAAGTAAAAAAACCTCAATTTGTAACACATTATTATCCTTTCCAATAAGTTTGGGTCATTTTCAATGGCATTAAAAGAATTGGTACAAGTATTTTTGAGAGTTTCTAGTTGTTCAAATGTATGAACTTAAGACACCATTTTATAACACAACTTTTGCATGTTAAACATTGTTATGTAAAATTTGTCACATGGATTCTATTGCATGAATACTTTACCAATTTTTTCCGATATTGTCATCGATTTTTAACTCTAAGGGGTTCCTGAGCATGAATTATCTTCAATGTCTTCTCAGCCATCTTCAAAATACTCAAATCACTCAAAAAAAAAGTGCCTTCAATAAGCCTTCATTGCCATACACTTCTTTCAATAAATTATAAGTTTCAGTAGTGGTTTTTCCAAGTTCCACGTGAAATTTTACAACAATTTATTGCTCTATATTTACATTTATCATTTTTTTGACGTAACAAAAAAAAATAACTCTAGTGCAAACAAAGGCTATGGTTTTAAGGATATGTATTTACAGATGCGAAATTCATTGCATTTGAAAGAGAAGGCTTCATGCTATACAGCTGTCAGTCGGTGGCATTTGGCAAACGCATACTTCTGTACCAGTGTTCTTGTTATTTAATAGCCACATCTCAAATAAGCAAGTAAAGAAATCTTGGTAAAGGGAAAATCTCATAACAAAAACAATTTGCAAAGAGTTGATCACAGTAATGGCTCAAAAAATTCAAGGTGAAATCATAGCAAAAAAAAAAAAAGATTCTAGGTATAAAAGCCTATCAATCAATTCTGTACAGTTATTTAATACCCACAGACCAGGCAATTATTCTACATGTAAAAGATGGACAGCCAATACAATATTTTTGAATATTTCTTAAAAAATCATCATACAATGATGAACTGGAAAAATAGATACTCAAACACTGTAAAAAAGTGTATCAATTACATTTTACAAAATGTAGGGTTGTCATTTGTTAATGCTACAAATATGTCTGAACATTACAATAGAATGCAGCAAAAAATTTTAGAAGTTAATATGTTTGCAAAATATGTTCTATGTGTAGTGTATTCTATAATACTAGTAAGCCTTTGTACCATATATGGCTGTTTAATAGATTCAATTTTTCATTCAGCCTAAAAGTTTACTTTTTTTTTCTCTTTTTGGCTTTGACAAGCAGATGGCAAACTTTAAGAATCACTTAGCAAAAGATAATGTATTGAAGTGTCCTTCAGAAACAATATGGGAAGTACAAACTAAAGCAACTGTACCTATTTCAGAATCATTTAATAAAATTATAAATGCTTCAGATGCTATTCCCATGGATGACAAACAAAAAGGAGAAATCAGAAGAGAAGTAAGTAGTTTACTACTTACTTCTCTAGTAAACTACAAGAATCAGAGTTCATATTTATGTATGTCATGTAGGATGAAACTTTCAAAACCTTCCAAAGAGTTAATAAAATATTGAGTAAAAGAGATGATGTTAGAAATATGTGCAAGTCTTTGCAATTTACTTGTTAATTTTCACGGACAAACTGTAGGGGAACTTTGCAAATTTAGAAACCCACCAGACATAGATTACACAGTCATATGTCAAAAACAATGAAAAAATATGCTCAAAGGCCCAACTCTGTAAATAAATCTCAGTTTGTGAAAGCAATATACAATAGATAGATCTTACAGCGTTATTGATAAATTGAATATGGTGATCCAAATGGGGAAGTATACAAAGAAATAGCTGGTAAATTTTTGTTCCTGAATAACATACTAGATGCTAATCAAAGTATGAACACAAACTAAAAATTTCTGTATAACACGAATGACAAAAGTAATTGATTCATATCCACAAGATTTCAGTGCCAACATAGAAACTGCAATTCAACAGTTCCATTCTTATTAGATCCATAAAAAATGACCCAGCAATTTACCTCAAACAAGTTCATTTCAATTTCATGTACAATTAAATCAAATAATAGCCGACAAAATACAATTAGCATTCCCTAATATGGATACAACTCAGCATATATTTCTACACATGAGTGTCAAACTGTATACCAGAAAGATCTTTTACCAAATTAAAGATCCTAAAAGATTTTAAAAAAAACAAAACATGAAATAACAAGAGAGGCTCAACACTGTCAGTATTGCACATAGAGTTGAGCAAGCTTTATTAAGACATTGTTATTCATAAACTTGTTTAACTAAAAAGTCATAAATCAAATCTTACTAAAGTATAAATGATATGCATTGACTTGTATCATATTTAATACTTTTTCTTATATTTCAAGTAAATAACATGCTCTTTGTGATAAACATCCATAGAAAGACATGACAGAAACATATATTACTACAACTTTGTTAGACTGATTTTAGAGACAGATGTTCCCAAGCAATTATTGCTTAGGGCATAAGGAGTCTTTATCTGGCACTAATGCCACATTTTGAATGCTGAACATTTTAATACAATTTGAAAAAATATATCAATCAGTAGTTTTTATAAGTAAAATAAAAATAAACGAAACATATATAACATAGCCTTCAGAAATTTACTACATTTATACTTTATTACAAATGCTTGAAACAAACATGCATTATAACCTAGATTAGTAATTTCTTACAATGAAATTCATATCACAAATAGTACATGCCTTTCATGAACCTAAGATAAAATGTTATGAGCTACGTTAATTATAGAATGTGTAATAACATAAGTACAAGCTTTTAATAATTTTTTGCTATAATATCTTCCCAAAGCAATAACATATAGTAGATTTTACCATACTTATTAAACTTATTAAAGATCATTAATATGAATAAATGTTTATATAATTTTTTTTATAAAAAATTATTTAATTAAAAATTAGAGATACATACAAAACATTCACTTGTTAATAATGTGACAATAAATTAAACTACATTGAAGGAGAATATGATGAAATTTGCACTTAGATAATTGTTTAAAAAACAGCAAGAAATTAACATTTTGACTAAAAAAAATCCTACATATTTTATGAAATCTATAAATGATAAACACATACATGTGTATTTTTTTTTTATATAAATTCAAGAAAAAAACTCTAACAATCTTTATCTTTAGAATGAAAATGTGACCTCAATTCAAAAAGAAAATATAACACATTTATATTAAATTTCTATTAAAACAGGATATATAACTTAATAATAACTTATTTTAATGTAGTCATGTTATTAAAACCCTACTATTTATAAAATGCAAACATAACATAGACATTTATAAACAAACATTTAATATGTTTGATATTAATATGATTTTCACTTAATTTACATATTTATCATTCATTCATAAATGAAATAACTATTTCATAATAAATAATGTCAATTTCATATAAAGAAAAAATGCATACATCAAGTTGCAATTCAAGACTGTTGATCTCATCCGTGTATGAATTCAAGAACTCTAGCTGATCCTAAAAAAGAAAACCATGAAAATTTTTACCAGCAAAATAAAATATCAACTTTTATTTCCATACAAAATTCATATTTCTTCTTAAAAGTTAATATCTTTTATAATACAGATCTGTATTCACACAGAATAAATTATAGCTGGTAATATGCATACATCTATGTATGCAAATATAATTGGCTGATTACACAATTTATAAATAAAACAGCAGGCAATAGTAAACATTGAAAATGCTTGGCCAATATTTGAATATTTTGAAAAACACTAGTCAGTTGGAAGAGAAAAAACACAGCATACATAGTTTTGGAATCCTACAATACAAGCAACAAAAATGAATTTACAACAGAATTTTTCAAAATTTAATGTGAATTAATGATTACACAACATTCAGCTCTAAAAAATAACACCACAATCAGACATGAAAATTATAATGTTGTCTGATACAAGTCTATAAACCCCTACACCATAAAGTCATTGAAATCTACTAAAAATAAATTTCACAATCAATAGCTGCATTATTCATGGGCAGATGACAGAAATAATTTAAACACATTACAACATGGCACAAATTAATGTTTATTCTAACAGATGTATGATTATATTATATGAGGGAGGTTCAAAAATTACTTATATTTCAAGACAGATGGCATCATTAAGGTAGTTACTATTGAGAGCTATTCGTAAGTTATTTTGATTTGATAGTCAATTGCTGCCAATCAAAATTTGATTGCTGCAATGTCGAGTTGTAGACATAATTTTGCATTAAATTGTCACCATTAGTGAGACCTGGATTCATCATCACGTACTGGAAATCAAGCAAAAATCCCAACGTTGGGTTACATCCGGAGAGCCTCTTCTATAAAAGGTGAAGATGGTCTCATCAGCCATAAAAGTTATGATAAAGAATTTTTTAGATGTGAAAGGCATCATGATCATGAATATGATTCACTGACACTTAAACAGCTGTCTAGCGAGTCATGATGCTTACTAAAACCAACCATTTTTTATGCTACGAGCACTATATCTTGTAATTTCTTAAGGACTTATTGAATGATCCTCCTAACTGCATTTAGACACTATAACTTATATATTGTAGTGTTTGTTTTAAACCCAAATAAAACCTATGGAATTATTACTTTTGATTAAACTTTTTACATTTTATGCTGCATGCAGTATGAAAAAAAAAAAATTAAAAATTGTGATCTCAAAGAAACACTCCACTTGTTTTTAATATCTAAGTAAAAATTTGTCAAATATATGAAAAAAAAAAAGAATTTTTTACCATTTGTATTTCATTCTGAGTAACAGTTTAAAATATCTTTTCCCACAAATATATAATTATTTGGATGATATTGAATGTGATAGACTCTTGCATTCTTTTATTAGTTAAATTTACATTTGTTTATAACAATTAAAACCTGTTCAAGAACTCTATTGATAACACACACATATATATCATTCCTTTTATATCATTATCATTTTAAATATTTGTCGAATTAAAATGTAAATATACCTCATTCCCCACTATCAAATAGCCCACAGCTCTCAATTCAGTAATCTTTAAATATTCCTATACCAGAATTAAATTAATCGAACTTTTACTATCATACCTAAAACAGAAATGTTTTGTGTTGTTGTTACTCATCCCCTTAATCAAATAATAACTTAATATCTACATTTTTAAGAACACATTCCAAAACAAATGAAGCAATGAAATTTTTGTGTTCTTGGAGATAGTGTTCTTTTAAAAATCTGATTTATATCTACATTTGTATTTTTAAAATTTTCAATTAAAAATTAAATAATAGCAAATATTTATCAAACATGCATTTTTGATAGTGGACATAAAAAATTCCTATGTACTAATTTTATCAATTTACGTTACTAATTTAATCTTATTTAATTGAAAATACTTATATTGTGGTTAATATTACATACATAAGGGAAAATTTGAACCATATCAAGATATATTTAATGACAAAGAAAAGAGTATAAATATGAATATAAATTCCTTTTAAAGATCCTATACATGATAGAAAGATGCCTCAGCTACTTTGGTATTCAGAAAACTATTTAAGGATACAACAATTTATTTGGATTATGGCAGCTGCTTTTCTAAATTTGAATAACAAATATGAATCGCATAACCAATAAAATTTTTGTCATAGCAAGTAAGCACCTATTGTCTAGAAAAGGGGGGAAAAAACCTGGATTAGGAATTTATGATGCAAAATACAAAGAAACTGAAATTCTTGATTCTATCCTATGTTAATGGATTGCAAGAACAAAAGTATGAATGAAATAATTTAAGTATAAAATTTTAAGCACGGAAAAAAAAAAGAAAAAAAAAGCTGATTCAACTAATGACTGTCTTGTTCTAAACTTCCAATAGAGAAACTAAATTATCAATAATCCTAATAAAATAAGAGACAAATCAAAATTCCACACACATAACAGTTTTTTTAATTCCTTTTTAGAGCAGATCTTTTTCTTTTATACTACTGTTACACAAAACATTACTACACAGCATTCAAAGATATTATAAAAATATAAATAACTCAATACATGACCAAAAGATTTTATAAAACCGTAGAAATTAATTACATAATGCAACAGGAACTATGGAATGTAAAAGATTTTGTGAAAGACGATGTATCATTTAACAAATAGTATACCTAAAATAATTACTATTATTCCATTAGAGTAGGGTCAGATATAAATAAACATCATTTACCAAAGAATGCTGACAATTGAACTGTGAATAGTAGAAAGCTAACTAAGTAATGAGATAAGAGCAAACCAAATTAGAATAATTATTTGAAATAAAGAGTCATTCACAGAAATATAAGTTCCAATATTCATTAGTTAACTTTCATCATGATCAATAATAAAAGAAAAAGAATGCTGTTCATAAAATTTTATAGCTAGTATAATACACCATTTTGATGTTGATTGGTAATTTTATCGATATTAATGAATAATTAAATCATTAATGAATAGTAAAGATATGTTTAAGAGCAATAAAAAAAGAGCTGTTAAACTCTTATTTTGTTTTTCCTAATGAAAATAAATCCTAACTTTTTAACACTGATTTTCGTTTATAGTATGCAGATTTTTATATGTTCACAAAAGAATGTTTTGTATCAAATGTTTCAAAAAATTCAAACACATGTCTGAACATTCTCTTCAAACTAATTTTCAAAAGTCAAATTTTGTACTGATACAAAAAGTAAACATCAGAAAAATTAAAATTTCTTAATTGATACTTTGTAATTAATGTTAAAAAGTGTTTACTTAAAATCAACATAAGGAACTTTTTTTTACAAGCATTAAAATTGAAATAATCAATTATAATTTACTTTAACTCTTGGATCAACAGCTTCTCCAATATTTTCATCCATATTCACTCCTTGACTCTCAATGGACTACATTGAGTTCCTAACAATATAAAACCTAAAAAAAAATGATCATACATAATTTTATCTTGAAGGAAACTGAATTGATATAAATTGTCCAAAGTAAAATTATAATTCTTTACTTTCAACTTTTCAACCACATTTACTTTGTTACAATAACAGCATGGAAAAATATCTTTGAACTGATAAAATAATTTAATTAATGGTAAAATTTATTAAAGTAAGCTTTCCTTTTTTTTTTTTTTTTTTTTTTAGTTTCTGAAAATAATATCCAAAAATGTGACATATCTATAAAGGTTTTCACACATTTTAATTTAAAAAACTTATACATGCGAGCTTTTAAAAAAGTTTTTAAAGCCAGATTAGTATTTCTGGCTTCTTTCCCACAAAATATTTTCAATTTCTTACACCAAAACAAATGATTGTTCTGGCAATTACAATAACATATATAACACATACGTAATGTATCATGTAACAAAAAATTATGTATCATATTAATTTCATAATACATTGCATGAATACTTAATTCTTTTTGATTACAATTAATTTAATTTTTATACTGTAAGTAATCACTGTTATACTTGCTATAATGCTTTTTTTTAACAATGTGTGTGTGATTTCTTAAACCCATTAATAATCAAGAATTAACTTGCCTATTCGGAATGTGCATTTTGAGCCAATATTTTAATAATTATTACTTCACGAAAATATAGTTTACATATAACCAATTGAAATAGTCCGGTTTCTTTTAATCTGGCCCCATACATGTTTTCTAATAAGCCACATTTGTACATTTCTAGGTGGTAAGATGGTAACTATTTCTGAATAACTTTTATTTTGTTAAAAATAATAAAAAGAGAATAATAGCCATATTTAAAATTTTTATACTATTCTTAAAATTTCGTTTTGAATTATATCAGTCACAAATACATCAATATACAATATTATAATTTTACACAAATATATCTCCATTTTTAATAAATTACAATCTATGTCATTATTCTATTAGCCTGAAATGTTTAATACAATGAACTTTACATTAATTCATAATAGATTATAAAAGTAATTGCTTTACATTAATAAACAAGATCAATTTTATACTTTGCACACCATACTTGCACAATTTCATAACTTATACCTTTTTTTAAAAAAAAAAAATCAAAGGTATAATTTGATAAAGTACTGTATCAAAATGTGGTTAAAGTTATATCTCACTAGTTTAATAATCTTTTCCAATACATTTCCTTCCAAAAAATCAAAAGCCATTTTTCATCATATATTGTAATTATCTGGTACGATACAACTTCTGTGAGCATGATTTAAAAATATAAAAAAAAAAATGCATAAGCAACAATAAAATTTTCATATCTTAATAACACTTTTGAATGAAAGTAGCAATAATTTTTAGATCATTCGGAAAGAATAGTTTCATATTTTAACAGTAAATATATGAAAATAGAAAAATTAACAAAAATAAGAGAAATTTTTTCCCATTTATATATTTAAATCATCTAATATATTAAAAAAAAAAATTACCTGCATTTTGTAATGCTTATTTAATTGTTATAAGCATTTATAAATGACAAAACTATTTTGTTTTAATAACCCCATCACAACAAAGAATGCATCACTGAAACTCGCGGAAATTGTTTTCGTCTGCTTTACATTCGAACTATTTGTTGTTTTTCTCTTGAACGATTACGATGGCATTGAACGAAGAGTAATCAGAATTTACGTGATTTGAATAAAAAATAATACCATAACAGAGTCTCACGTGACTGAAACGTCATTTTTCAAATAAAAAAGAAATCAATCCCACATGATGCACATGTTGTATAAAAAAGTCCCAAAAATTAATAATTACGAACTAAATACATATAAAAGGAATATTGAATGTATTTTATCAATTTTAAATGGACGATTTTTACTTATCAGAAAAATTTTTGTATTTATAAGACGAATATAACGAAACAACTAACGTAGCTATCATTAATAAATATCTGTCTCTTACGAAAAATAATATAATTTTATTGTGAGATCATCATCAATACAGTTATCGTGAATTAAATGTAAAAAAAGCTTCAATTATTAAATAATATACAGTATATTCTACATCTGTTTTTGGAATTACAAGCATCTTTTAATCTGCATGTAAAAGGTCCTCGCTTATTACAACTTTTTGTGTCATCTAAAAAATATGTTTGTTAAAATATCATTTATTGATATTCTAAAAAAGTATTTTTTGCTTTTTTTT
>BMAW01088216.1:0-46574 GCA_019974015.1 Nephila pilipes
TATATATATATATATATATATATATATATATACGTAAACCGACCAAATATAAATTTTAACTAAGATTCTGTAGTTCATTATGAACAGCATACAACATTCATTTATTTATAAATTGTTTAGGTAGATATGTGTTATAAGTCGTCATAAAATAAAAAGAATTTTTCTTATAAAATAATGAATTTTAAAAAAAATGCCAAATTATAATACTGGTTATTTTTTTTATTTATTTTATTTAGTTCATATTGGTTGTTTATGTAGGGCTACGTAGCGTGGTATTAAACCATGAAATAAATATAATTATTCCATTAATTTTTTTTACAAGTTTATGGTTTAACAATAACGATTTTATTTTCAATTTCTGTATCGATATCCTTGTTCTTTCTTTTTTTTCTATCTCAAACAAAGCCTATACAAGTGCAGTTGTCATTAATTTCTATTTTTATAAAATTTCAATAAATATTTTTTTACAACATTTATACTGTTACTTTACATTATCTGGTGCCGTTTTTGATTTGAATTATAATTTAAGTATGTTCCAATTTCTAATAAATGCCCCAAGATTCTAATTTTCACATTAAGTGTCAATTATTTATTTAGATTTTAAAGGTGTTCCCATGGATTTTCTAAGCTACAGAAAATCCACTTAACGTTATTTGATTTGAGCCCTGTTCTTATTATAAACCAAGACTTATTTAAATTATCTTTAATGAACTGAAATGTAGTGAATAAGAGTGATTCGTTAGGGATATTGCAAGTTTTTGTAAGGAGGCAATGATTTCGAAGTTTAGTTGAGATAGTTATTTGTGCACTAGACATTTATTGCCAGAAGATTAAACTGTCATCCGATTGTGAAATTAGAATTGGATCCTGCATAAATGTTCCCGACTCCATATATCTTTGAAATAATATGGATTAGCAGAATTTTCAAATATTTTTCCAATTGCTAAAGGCTTTCAGTTACCTATAAAAATAGCATATGAATTTTTTATAGCTCTAAGAAAGTAATAAATAGCAATTTGATGAAATTTGTTGAATTTATTACTTGAATTTTAATTGTGTATAATAGCTCAAATCTTTATTAGTAGGAAATTCTTTGTGCCATAAGATTTTCAAGTCATTATAGAATGCAAATATATTGTACATACTGGTTATGTATATTTTTAAGTAACCTAATAAAAAATATATTTAAATTATACATAGAAAATGCATAATCTTACAAATAAATAAATCCTACACGATTCTTTTTTCCCTATAATTCTTAGTAAAAAATTTTGAAATTAATATGTCCTAAATTTAATCTTACAAATAAATAAATCCTACACGATTCTTTTTTCCCTATAATTCTTAGTAAAAAATTTTGAAATTAATATGTCCTAAATTTAACGCAAACTTTCGTACTTTTATATTTTAAAAGTAAAAAAATTCAATGATGCATAAATATTTAAAATGATCTCGTAAAATGAAATTATTTCTTTAATTCTATAAATTAACAGTTTCCCCAGCACTAATATTATTTGCTGTGTAATTAATGGAAATCATTTTTTGATATCCAAAACATAGAATATTTATTAGTAAGTAATTTTTTTTGTTTTTAATGCATTTCATTGATATGTATCAAAGAATGTTCTGAGGCTTTGGGAGTATGTTCCCTATCTATTCGATTCTTTCTCCTCTTAAGATAAGTGAGAGCTCCCATCGTGAAAGAGAAAAGAACATTTCTCTAACCAGAATAAAAAAAGAAGAAAAGAACTAAGCCATACCCGCAAGACTATTATTCCCAAGATTCTAATGGTAGGTCTAAAGATATACCTGTAGTATGTCGTTTCAAGTTAGGACACACAAGAAAATTCTCTTGGGCGAAAGTAAAAGAAACATTTTAGGATTTTCTTTTCTATGTACAATTTATGTTTCTTGTTTGTTGTCAGTTTCTCTGTCCACGATTGAGAGCGTATTTTATAGATATTGTTCCTCATACAATAAGATAAAAGAGAAATATATCTATTAGCAGTGGACCATTAATTTCATCTATGATTTTAGTTCTTTCAGTTATTTTAAAGATAAAATATATATAATTCGCATTTTGATGTTAGATATATATAACTTGTTTTATTATTTTTAGCTTTATTTCAAAATGCATGATATGTACCATATTAACAATAAAAATATTATTCATATTTTTCATTTAATTAATGATAAGTTAGCTTTAAACACATAAGAAACTTGCCAATTTTTGAAAATCTTGGTCGCTAATAAGGATTATATGAACAATTATAAGAATAGCTTCTCAATGGAGATTATTTGAATTTCAAGCACCAAACTTTAATAAAGCAAATATTTCATTTTCTACCTTGGCTAAAAATGTTAATAAACCTTAAATTTACTAAAAATCCTTTAATTCTATATAACTTTTACGAAAAAAATCAGATTAGAATATAACAGAGGCTTAGGAAATTGTAAACACTAAAATTATAATATATAATTGCATAATTTTTTTAAACTGTTAACATAAAAAATAGTTGAAACAATTCCTTCATTAACATTTTATTCTCTTGACAAGCAATAGGCTCCCTGGAAATAAATTTACCTTTTAATATGTAAGTTTTGAACTATGAAAGAGATGAGAGCAATTTTTTTTGAAAATTTTACATAGAAAGTTTAAAATTGTGGATTTTCTTAAAACAGTATTTTATGATACTTAATGTAAATTTTAAGATTAAATAAATGATTTATTTACATGATTAAATAAGTTTTATTAAAATAATTTACTCATGGCTCATTTATATTTTATGTGCTCCTAATATAAATCAATGTAAGGAAAATCTTTAATTTTCTAATTTTAACAAACTTTAATATAACTTGATTAATTAATTATATTCAGGTAGACTATATCACATTCATTATGCTGAGAATTTCTTTAAAAATGTTGGAAAGTTAAACAGAGAATTTTGGTATTTAAATATCACCGCATTATGAAATTTAAATAAATGGTAAAATATTTATGATATCAACTGGTCCATAAGATGAATGAGAATTTGTTATTAATGGGAAATATTTCTAATCAACGAGAAGGAAAACTACTTTAAAATGCAGAATAAGAAATGTTATGAATATTGTAATAAGTACATGTAGAGAAAAATTAAAATAAGGTTTCAATTTATTTCTGCAAATATATTCATATGTGAAAACTATTTTTCAAAACATGATTACAAATTCCTAAATTTATAATAGCAGTTGTATCTTACTGTCGACATATTGACTTTAAGAATAAGTATAATATTTCATTTTTATTCTATTTTCATAATATTAAAATCTATTCTTTAATTTGGGAATATATAATTTTTTCTAATCCTTTTTTCAAATAATATCAGTTCAATTCATTTTATTTGTTTTCTAACATCATAAAATTTATAAAACGCATCTAAATTTCATTATTTCTTTATTCCAGACTTTTTTTTTCCGTTTAATATTTGGTATTATACTTTCCTCGAGCGTAAGGAACTAGTTTACTAACATTTTTTTAAATTTTCTTGAATGATGTTATTTTTACAAAATAAGTTAATACTATACCAATTACTAAAATTTACTTCATTTCAATAATCAAATTTTTTTCTTAATTTGCAATACTTCACGGTTTTGAAGTATTAAAAAATACTTATTTTTTCCGAAAGTGTTCAAAATCATGCATTTATATCGCAAATCAGAGAAGAAATTTTTTCATTATTGATTTATTTCATTATTGATTTTATTTTGATTAGGGAACATATTAGATTTTGGTTTTCTTTTTTTCAATAGTATTATTTTATCACTTTGGATTACTTTTTCAAGAATTTACAGTTTAAGTAGCATTTTTCAAAAACAAAACTTGTTCTACTTTGAAGATTGCATTTAGCGTATCTATGATCAGACAATATAGTTACAAATTATCTCTAGAATATAAATCCGTTTTAAGAAAAGTATTTCAACATTCTTAAAAATAGTCGTTTTAAAATAATCGATAACTGCTGTCCCTTTTTTTTTCCGAGGTTCTCGAGTTTCTTTCCTCGTTACTTTGTGTAAATTAGAAGTATCATTTAGTTGAGAAATAAGGATTTCTTATATTTTGATTGGACAAGTTTGAACATCAGCTGCATATGAACAGCGTTTAAATATATATTTATAACTATGCCTTTTTCAACTGCAATATAAAATTAATGATTTTTTTATAAATTTTTATACATAAGAATATTATTGCAAATGATTTTATTAAAACATTGCTTTCCACCTAAAAACGTATTTTTTTTTTATTCAGAATGTTTCAGACAGCATCAATCAGAAGCAGACTGCTCTTCATTCTCAAAGTAGAGATTCGTGGATAAAAGTTAATGCTAATTTCAATAGTACTTTTTTTTCCTGTAACCTTTGAATAATGTGAATAATATCCTAGATTATTTGAACAATTTTTCTTTAATTCGATACCGTAACTAAATGTTTATCATTGTAGTATTTGAAATTATTTGAACCTAGCGTTGTTTGAAGCCATATGTGAAAACGCCTGGAAAAAAATAAGAGAACAATTTAAACGTCCACCAGATAAATTTCTTTGAAAATAGCCTGTTCAAATAGATCATAATATAACATGGTGTTGTGATTTGTCATTAAATCAAAATATTCGTTATATTAAAAATATAATGTTCTAATTTTTAATGTACAAGAAATATGAGCATACATATTTTTTTTTTATTTCTCAATTAAGTAGTAATTTTTTTCATATAATTGTACTTTTAGATTCGATTTTAATATTGAAGGGCATCTAGCATAAGATTCTAAACACAAGATTAAAACAAACATGCAAATAACTTTTTAGTATGACTTATAATAGGTTTCAACACATAGTTTTTCTAAGTCGTTTTTTTTTCAGTAAAGAACAAATTATAATGATAGTTGTAATTTTAAAAAAAATATGGAAATGTGATTAAAAATAGAAAGGTAAAATAATCTTAGTTGAGTATCTTTCTTATTATATTCCAAGGAGCTGCTGTACTATATCACATTTTTACGAATGCTTATAAAATTTCTGCTGCGAAAACATCGCATTGAAGGTATAAAAATTGTTAAGCCTCTAATACATTTGCATAAATATCTCCTATTTTTCATGAGCTCGATATGACGTTTCGATGCAACATTCCTTTTATAAAGAATGAAATTCACTTACAGAGATTTCGTCGAACACGAAAGAAAGCTTATGAAATTACTTCTTAATATTCGTAACTTGGAGACTAGTGACAAAATGAAAGTTCTCGAAAGTGCTAGAATCTTGGCAAAAGCATGACTGTCAGGAAAGTTACGGAAATTTCCTGAGTCTTTCTTAGACGTCACTCAAGGCCAACTCAGATATAAATACGGAGAGTTGCGAAAAACGGGGGAATCGATCGAGAAATTGATTGAAATCATTCGGTAATGGCTGAGGGAATCTGACGAGAAAACAGTCAGAATTGATGGAGTTAATCTATCGAGGAGTGTCCTGAATTTGCCGGAAATCGCTGGAGTCTGCCTTGGAAGTGCACAGTATTACTGCAGAAAGATCTCCGTAGTGCGAACTAGAAAGTTAGTGATTTGAACGTTCCTGATACAATCGTGACTGACATTACAAATGCTGTTTTTGGTCCCTGTATCTATATCGCTAATCTACACAAGTGCTGTGTTTCTATATGTGCTGTTAATGTTCAATCTCTGCAACCCTTATATCGTCTTGTCCAGAATATATTCTATTGAAACTCCTTTCCCATTAGAAAAATCCGTCACTATGATTAAGAGGTATTTAAGCTGCATTTTGCATTCGACGAAAATCCTGTAAATGTTTCTCTTCCTTTAAAAGAGGAATGTTGCAAGGAAGCGTCATCTCAGGTTCTTATTATTATTTAATATACATTTATTCGTATAGAATCAATTGAATGTAGATTCAATTTATGCACATTGCAAAAAATTAAATCACATAAAAAGTAAAAGAGCATTATATGCAAAAATTTAATTGACCATTCTTAAATTTTGTACATATATTTTATTGTGTATCGCATTGTTCTTTATTAAGAAGGTTTTATATTTTTCTCGTTTTTCATTTTTTTATTGTTTTCTGGATTTAACAAATAAGAAAATCAAACAGGCGAAGAAAATAAGAGATTCATTAAAATGGTATTTAATTAATAAATTAACCAAGTAATATTGGAAAATTATTAATTTACTCGAAGAAATCTTTATACAGAATCTAGAAATATATAAGCTAATGTTTACTGTCGGATATTATTTTTACCGATCGGCATTCTAAAGAAAAATATAAACAGAGGATTTCATCCCTTGAGGGAATAAAACTTTCTGAATAGCTGGTGGTTTGCCAAGTTACTAACAACACAGACTAGATTTTATTTGTTTTAGATCCATTTTGTAGAAAGGCTTCCATCGTATAAGAAAGAATAAAACTTAGTGCAAAGACTGCAACGTCTCTTTTTTGATAAATTTTAAACTTTTATTAGTTTGAAAGTTTTTTGTGGCAGTGCATTAAATATTTTAATAAGATTTTTCAACAAAGAAACTGTTATATGTATTATAAATGAAATTTATATAATGGTTATGAGCAGTCAATAAATATCATGCAGTATTTATCATGATTTTCTCATGAGAAAATATATACTTAAATGGATAAACAAGGTATAATAGTTAAACAAAGAAATATATGCAAAACACGTATATTTATATATAAGTATACATACACACACACACACATATATATATATATATATATATATACTCGAAATGCTCTAATACACACACACACACACACATATATATATATATATATATATATATAAAATATACATACACACACACACACACATATATATACTATATATATATATATATATACATATATAAGTATACATATATATATACATACAACACCTATATATATATCAATATATATGCACATATAGCATACCAATGTATAACAACATACATATAAATATATACTACATATCACTATATAAATATATATGTACATATCAATAGATAGATAGATAGATATAGATAGATAGATAGAATAGATAGATAGATGATAGATGAGCAGATAGATAGATGAATAGAAGATAGATGAATGGATAGATGAATAGATAGATAGAATGAAATAGATAGATAGATAGATAGATAGATAGATAGATAGATAGATAGATAGATAGATAGATAGATAGATGAATGATAGATAGATAGATAGATAGATAGATAGATAGACAGATGGAGAAGATAAGATGGATGGATGGATATTGTTCCTTGTAATACTTTGTCTCAATAATCCTAATTTAGAAATTTTTCTGAAGTCTAATAATGACAGGGACTATATATAGTTTCTTAAAATTTATTTTATTATAAAACGTTCATGAGGTTTCAATTTTGACAAAAATTATGTTTCGAATAGGTGTACTTTTCATTTCGTGATAATCATCGTTATGTACTTAGCGCGTTGTAACACCTCGCTGCATTTCTAATCATTTCAGAAGGCAAAGGGACACTTGTTAAATTTCAAATGAGGTACGGAAACACTTACATACAATATTTAGAGAATATGACCAAATCGTTTTAGCTTCATTAATGGTAAGTTTTATTAAGATGTATCATTATATGAAGTATCGATTCCAAGTAAAATGTCTAAATATACCATACTATGAAACAAGAAAGAAGGTAGTTTTATTTAATTAAAATTATATCATTACAATTTATTATGATTTCTATTTACAGTTTAAAAGCAGACGATTATAATTTAAGAAAATATAACAATCTTTAATAGAAATATGTATTTAAAATGTGTAATAAGAATTGTGAAAATAAGTGAAATTCGTAATTATATACATTGCTCAAAGAAGAATTCTGTTTTCATTAGGAACAACATCATTTGCAACACAAATCAATGCTAGAATTTTTTAAAATAACATTTATTACTAAATATGAATGTAATTCCAAAATTTAGCCTCATATTGAATCATAAGCAAAATCAAAGTATAAATTCCTTAATATATTGGTTTGAAATTTTGAAACAAATACCATTGATTTCACTGTTTTGTTCACTCGTTAAACTTATTAGTAGTGAACCTAAGTAGTAGTGATGCATAAACAGAGACCAACCTATGAGCATATTTTAGATTATATGGGCAAAGAATATAGTAATCATCAAAAGCAACTCTTGGAAATGGCTGCAGTATGTGCTTAGACGTTTCCTGAAATAAGACGACGGATGACTTATAAAAAGGAGTGATGACCAGTCGAAGGACCTCCAACTAAAATACTTTTATTGCCTGTTGAAGTGATTGTAATGAAGACTGAGGCGAGATATCTTACAATATCACACTCTATATACCTGGAGAATAACAATTACTTTTCAAGGCCAAATTAAACAGAAATGGAGATAAGCGGACGTGCCAACCTTCCTAAATTTGGCATTCGTACTTGTATCTTAAGAATAATAAACTATGTATAAATCAATATACATAAATAAAATAGCATCAGTTTATTCATTTTATTAAGATATGTTCCCCATCATCACTAACAGACGGGCAGTATTTTAGAATCAATTTTAATAGACAAATGTTATGGCTATATTATGAGATAAATATTATATAAATTTATGAGACAACGCTTCTACACTTGTTTCAATATTTTAGCTGAACGGTTAGATAGCTTTTTTGAGATGTTCACACATTTTTAATATCTGTCAAAGAGATGATTTACTATTGTGGTCTCAAAAGAAAAACTTTTGCTTACAATATATAAGCTAATATAGAAGAAAATAACTTTTCAAAAGCACTTTTATTCACACCCATTTTTTTTGAGTGGACAAAGAGTTTCTAAAATTCACTTAATGTCACAGCATGAGGATATTTCTTTTGCAGCATGATTTGACTGCATTTAATACGGATTCAAATATATACTCAGGTTATGTGTCTCGAGTATCAGCAGTGGAATAAAAGGGCGAATTTAATTTAAGCTCAAATTTCTGGTGAAATTTTCTTGGGATTTCGTCCACCATAAATTCTACCGATGATCTTTAATCTTAGCAGAACACTTTCAGCATTTACTGTTTTTTCTCAACATGGAAATGACGCTTCTTTCAGTTGTTTACTTTGTAAATATATATAGTTTTGCTTTGAAGATTTTACATACTTAATCAATTCATGCGCAAATAAACTCTTTCTTTGGTGCGCTCCATTAAATTCATTCTTAATACATCAGCTGTAAATATCATCTGCAACCTCCACTACTCTCATCCTGTTTTTTGTAACAATATGACAGAAGTGTCTCCTTTTTTGACCTGAAATAAGATTTCATTCTACAATGCTTCAACATGACTCCTTCGAGGCTGAGCCACTTCACAATGTTGTATTAACTTTACTACTTCATATTCAGGCTCCATGTCATCGGAAGAGATATGAACTTTTGATTGTGGGTTCGGAATCTGATTGTATTAACCATAATAAAAGCAAAACTACAGCATGCATTATTCCAAATGTAGCTTTAAAAAAATGCTCTCCTGATACAGAATATAATGAAAAGGCGAGAGATAAACCTGGCTGTGTATTGTGCAGCTTTTTTTTGAAGATGAACTAAATTTACAAAATCTATGATACACATGTACAAAGAGTTTCGAATAATATGAAACCTAAATTATTCTAACATTTTTTTTAATTATCTTAACAATTAGGAAATTTAGTAATTTGATATGCTTATTTAAATAAATATAATTGTTTTTCCTTTGCACACACACACACACACACACACACACACACACACACACACACTCACACACACACACACACACATATATATATATATAGATATCTGGAAATTAGATGTAATGAATAAGTTTTTTTTCAGATGATCAGACATATAAAACAATAAAACTATTAATATAAAAATATAAATAGTTCATATATTGAAATAAATTACCTCATTAGTTAACGAAATTATTTTAAATTTCAAATATGCTAAAACCAATTAAGAGTTTCAAAGCTCTTTCAATATCAAAATTCTGAAATTCCTATGAACACCCGTTTAGAATCAGTATCTTTTTTATTTGATAAACTTTCATTTAATTTAAGTGAATGGAAAATTAAGTAATAAATAACATATTTATATAGGAACAAATGACACGGTTTAATAGATGAAGCAGAAACCTTTTATTCTCCCCATCATCAATCAATTCTCACTTAACTTCAAAATGATCAATACAAAGTTTGATTAATGTGTTTTTTAAGAATGTTTTAGGAAAGCTAAGGATTTTTATTTTGAGAATAATTAGTTATGTTTCCTATCAGTTAAATTCGAGTTTGAAACTTTATGGGAGAGTTTGTTCCTTTATATATGATTATTATTTTCTGAAATGGTACAACTTATTATTAATGAATTGAATCTCATCATCCCTAAGTAACCAAAAAAAAATAATTTCCATACTTTCAAAAGAAATGTTAGTAACCAAAACTGTCATATTTAAACAAGACAGATATTTATAATCCATAATGATAAATAACTCAAAAGTGCTCTTTTTTCAAACATTTCCTTCTAATTTTTAAAAATATATAAATCAATCCAAGATAAATGGTTATTTTTAAGAAAATGACAATAGTTAATAAAAAAGAAAATTAATTCACTTGGAGATTATTTTGAGGACAATATTCAGATTTAATTTTGAATATATGATATGTTTAAAAGATTTAATGTTTCCTTTAAGATAAGGAAAAATAACTTTTTTGAATTATTTGTTTATAGAAAATGCTTAAAAAACCATTTTTTCAATTTTATTTGAAAGGTGCTGAACGAACGAACAATATTCTAATCATTCCGAAGATAATACTCATTGACTCAATATCAGTATTAGAATTCGGAATGGACAGATAAGACGAATTTTAGCAATTGATATGTGTGTGTCTTTAAACTTTTAAATTAAATCATGGTATTAATGCTATTTATGGAATGAAAAAATAATCATGTGAAATAATTATTTAAATGACCTAAGTCAAAGATAATCATTGTGTACCTCATGTGGTTTGTGAAAACATTTAATAATTATAAATGGTATTTATATATATATATATATATATATATACACACACACACACATATATATATATATGTGTGTGTGTGTGTGTGTGTATAGTCCAGGATTATATTTTTTATTGAGATCAACAAACAATCCGTCTTTTGTGACACAATTGTATAGAAATTTGACAAATTATATGATAAACGTTACTCTGCATTGCTTTTTAATCGTCTATTTGTGATTCTAAAATAGTATTCGAACAAATCAATTTTTTCATCAAGGAGGAGTACCTTCTGCATACTTAAAGTTCACAAATAATGACCTGAATTTCTGGGTGATTAAAAATGACCCAAGAAGTGCATTGACAGAATTTTTTTTTTCTGTCTGGTTTCGTTTCGTAGACGTCAAATGAGAGATTCGTAATTGCTTAAATTATTTTTTGGAATGCATTAGAATGACATGAGGACTTTTAAGAGTAACCATGATTGCTAGGAAAGAGGTTTGTTTCTACTTCTTTGTCTGAATGAGATCAAGAATGAGAGTATAATGGAGAGTAGGAATTTTTTAAGCAGAGTAATAAACTCTTAAGAGTTCATTCGATGGAAGGAATTAATTTGTTTTTTTTTTTTCTGTTCTAGATGACATCCAGTTGGGTTATTCGGTGTCATTAAGATAAGTTATTTAAAGGGTGGGATAGTTACTTTCACATATTCACTCATTCTTATCTTTACATAACCTTTTTCAAACCACTTGGTTCATTTAATCTGATGAAGTAAAGGGAGGGTTCAATGGATAAAATTCTACTCTAATATGTAGTAAAATTACTTATCTGAATAAAAGGATTAGGTGCGAGTGTATCGAGAAAGACTTTTATAATTTTACATGTATATCAGAGCCTCGACAATTGGTTAATTAGAAAAAAAAAGATTGAATTTTCATGATTCAGGATCTAAGGAAGATTATAGTGATTAATTGGTTGCTGAGAAGATGTTGTAAACGTTTTCAAAAATATATATTACAAAATTCTTAACAGCACCAGAATAAATATATTTGTAAGATGGATTTTCATCATGTCTCTGTATTCAAAACTGAGATAGTTATCAAGTCTTCAATAAATTTACAGGGCCTCGCATATTCTCTTCTCATTATTCACGAAAAGGTCACCGATATTCTGTTAAGTGTGAGCGGAAAAATTATCTTCCTAACTTCTTTCTCGGATAACGTCTGTTGCAACTAAGTCGAATGTGTTATTATCGGAGGAATTGAGTTGGTATATGCTTAGCAACAGTATGTTTGTGTAATATTTATATTACTATGGTGGAATCACCCAAGTGACACCGAATTGAAAAGTTTTCAAGTATCACACAAGAAGATCGACAACTACAAATTCTATAACAAGCATAAATATTCATTGATTGTATTAAAGACATTTAAAAAAGGGTTACATCACTAAAAATTAACATTAGCTGACGATCTTACCAATAATAAAATTAAAAAAGATGAAGAAAGCTCCGAAATGGAAGAAATAACCACTAGTAATTTCCTTGCGGATTCTTTCTGATTCCTTGTTTTCCAGTGTTCCAGTATCTAGCGGTTGCATAAGGACTTCAGTTCACTTCAAGTTATTTGCTTTGCTGGTATTGTCAGATGATTTCTGTACTGATAAGATTGATGACGTGTGTGAAGGGTAAGCAGTGACAAAACTGTAATCATGAAGACAGTGAACTCTGAAAACGAACTATAGGATAGGGAATATCTACCGTAACTAGTAATGAAATCAGGAGAAGAATGGGATTCTGTGTTACCTTCGTACTTAAACAAATGAACTGGCTTCAAACGCTCAATGGAAACGTTACTTTGCTTTCCATCTATCCCCAATATAAATACTTTAGGAGTTTTCTGCACTAACTTGTAAGGACCAGCATAGGGCGGTTCGAGTGATTTTCGAACTCGATTAAGTTCAGTGGAAGAGATCCTTGCTAATGAATAAAGGCCAAAAAAAAAAGATGCGATGTAAGTGTTGGTTTCAAAGAAACAACATGCCAACTCGAGGACTGCAAAAAATGGTTGCACTCATACTGATAAATGAAATAGAAATTAATCCTCAAAGCATCTTCAATGTAATTTCCTTAACCAACTCGTAGAAGATATCGCCATATCGTCTTTATAACTCGTCCAAATGCCGAGTAAAACAAAAGGAAGAGCATTCCACCAGCTATCAGGCATATGTGACATTATAGCTCTCTTAACCTAACGATGGAATCTTTGCTCTGAACCGTTGTATTGGGGATAGTAAGAAGTGCTCCTAGTCTGATCATCACTTGAATAATTTGAAAAGGAAATAAAAAGACTGCTTTGAAAGTTATTGCCTTGATCATAAGTGATTTCTTAAGGAACCTCAAAACTCGCAACCCATCCACACATCAAAAGCACGGGGAATGATCAGAAAGGCTTCAGGCCACCATATGTATCTATCAACACAAATTCTTGATAAATATATGAATAAATATGACATCCCTCAACTTGGACTGAAAGATTCTACAGTATTATTGTGAACGTTAGAAATTCGGGCAGATGGAAGAGGATAAAGGTTCTGTCTATATTCATGGACCTCCACAGAATTCTAGTAGAAACAGGTTTCTGTGTAGATTTAACGTACAGGACGTACAGTACTATTCGAGGCGACGCAAACGAGTGCTTCTTCGGATGATGCCAAAAGCATGGGTCTAACCTTTAATAAATTCTGCGACATATGTATCTACATATGTCGCAGAATTTATTAAAGGTTTTATCTTTTTATCAGAATCCTAGTCCACAATTAAACAACGTAAGTTATTAAAGTTGGAAAAATTAATTTCCAAATTTAAAAAAAAAAAAAGTATTAGCGACAACATTATCATCACCAGAAATTAAACGTATGTGAATTGTGAGTTGGCTAATATTCATAATTGTCAAGATGAAAAACCCAATATGTATATACATATATATATATATATATATATATATATTATTTAAACACTTATTCCTAAAGTTGACACACAAAAATATTTTCATTAAACATCAAGAAAATGACTTTCCCCGATGTAAAATGAAATTTCATCATTATTACTAACATTTAGACTGTAAGAATCAAAGAGTATTACTGTATCTGAAATAAAATATTTTTAATTTAAATAGAAGAAAACACACCGCATAAAAAGGATGTATTAAGCAACACATTTTTTTCCCCTGTACAACAATAATTTCAGTGTACAAACATTCTCTTATTTCCTTGATATTTTATTGCAAATGATAAATATGCATTCTTGTAATGAGAGGAGCTCATTATGAGCATTTTATTTTGAAATCTTCACAATAATTTAATAGCTATTTCTTGAGAGCAGTCCGCAAACAAGAAACTTTTTTTAAAATGGATGGTATTTAACAATATAAACGAAGGAAGATTTTAATTCAACAGAACTTACGTTTTTCGATAGGATGGCTTAACATTGAAAAAAAGGTTGGTATCCTATTTAGTTAAATATATCTTTCAATTTATGCCAGTACCGCAATGAGAAATTAAGAATTACTGTGAAATTTGAATTTTAATCAATACGAAATTCAGCAACATAGAATGACAAGGGCATTCGAAACTTTTTTTTATATCAGCTTGTCCTTAATCATAACAGAATCAGGGCTATTCAGCAACGCGTGATCAATACAATACTCCGACGGAACTTATTTTTATGGTAGGGGAACACAAAAATAAACTCATAAAAACAAAGAATGTAAACACGGGATACAAATAAACACAAGTATAATTTTTAGCAATATCTCATGGTGGGTGGGGGGCAGGCTCCATAATAGAATCGCTTTGAGTCTAGTATGACAAGACAGCTCACTTCATCAAATGGAAACTCCTTTTTTCGTCTTCAAGGAGAATTTCGTCAACGTACACATCTCAAGCGAACAACCAAAATATCTATATACATTGTAACTTATATTACAATGACCATTCAGAGATTGTTTAAAATTAAATCTAAATTTTAGTCCATAATGCGAGCACTTTATTATGTGTGACGATTCATATACTCTATAAAAACACAAATACTTTAACATCTCATTCCTGTTCCCATACCACACTTTTCTCCACATCTCCAACACATAATATATATATATATATATATATATATATGTGTGTGTGTGTGTGTGTGTGTATGTATATATGTATGTGTGTGTGTATGTATGTATATATGTATATATATATATATAGTTACGAACCGTTGGTGTCTCTTCCATATACAAACAATGTCACTATTTTAAGGGAAAAGAGATAATTGATCCATTTCATCGGTCAGCCAAGGAAAACTTAAGTACTGTCCCTTCAACGTTGGCAACGAAAAGCTTGGTAATATTGGGAAGAAATCACAATTCCTGGAAATGCTAGTTAACGAAAACTTGATTCATATGAAAGTAAAGAATTTTTTCTGAATTTTCCCTGTGACATTACACCTGGCCGGAACAACTGCTGTCGAATCGGTTGTAAACCTGCCGAATGTAGCTGCTGTCGAAAGTTTCAGAATGAGAGAATACCGAATCCGCTGTGGAGTGGCTTGTATCTAACTGGAATCAGCTGCGATTGACAGAAGCTATTGGTACTTCTAGAAATTATATCTGTGGAAATTTATCTGTGACTCGAACCGGTAAGAACATTATTAAATGTAATGTGTTATTAAATGGGACTGACTCGTAAGTCCTGTTTTATATGTGCTTGAGTTACTGATCTGCACAAGTGAGATATTTGTCTTTTTGTATTGTTATGCACAAGTACCGATATCGTCATTTGTCAGTAATATTGAATTGATATCATTCGTACACCTACAGGAAATCGGAATTTCTTAAAAATGTAACAAAAGGTAAAATAAACATAAATGTAATCAAACAATAAATAAATCAGACATAAAAATAATAATTGTTAGTAAAGATTGAATATTTATATGCGTAACAAGCCAAAAAATTTAAAAGTTAAAAACAACAAAAATTAAATTTAAAAAAAAATCATACATGCTACAAATACGTAAAAATAATTTTAGAAAAACTATATTAGTTAAAAAAAGAAAGAAAAATAACAATTGTAAACTATTAGCTAATATTATCATTCATATTGTAAAATCATAATTCTTTAATCCTATTTATGCAGAAATTACAGGTTACAATCTCAAATAAAAATAGATGAGAATTAGATTAAAAAGTCAAAGATCACAAAAAAATAGCATTTTATTCTTAAAACTGCACAAAACAAAACATACAGAGATTAACATTCAACAAAAGAATTATTTTTATATACAAAACTGTAAGGCTAATGCATAATGTCACACACGTTTAAAGGGTTTAGTGGCTATCCATGGAAGGTAAAAACACAAACTTTCTAAGACAAGAGCTGAAATGAAAAAAATAATAATAAATGTAAAGTGCACAAAGGAACAAATATATTCAAACAATAGCTTCTAACTTCAAAAGAGAATTTCGAAAAATTACACACGCCTAAGCGAATAAATAAATAAAACAAATAAATTAAAAATTAAAAGTGGAAATGTCTAAAATGAATATATATATATATATATATATATATATATATATATATATATATATAACATGGTTACATTGGGAAAACTACCATTTAAATGCTTCCGGCAAAATCAAGAAAGCAATAGCTTCGAAAATTTCAGAATAGATATTTGTTGCGCAGAAAATTTCCAATAAGATTGTTTTCAAAAAATATTGCATAATAAATGCATTGGATGGCGTGGAAGACAATGCCAAGTATGGGAAAATGGTGACGACGGCACCAGTCCTACAGTCAGCTGTGACAGTGGTAATTATGAATCATTTTCGGAACGTGATACTGACAGTTACAACAATTACAGGTTCATCTACATACGGAAAAGTTTTTAATATACTGGAAAAATAAGAATATTCAGATATAAAGCAATAATTGTTTGGAAAAACTAAGAATGTATTCATGAGTACATTGTAATATTTTCAATCATTTTATTTCGTATGCGGAAGCAAACAGTGCGAATTACATGTGAATAAGCAAAGTGAAAATGAGATCACATCACATGAGAAGACGTTAGGCGAAAAGCGAAGGAAAATATATATGATACACGGTTAACGTTGACATATATTCGAAAGAAAAATGGGATGTACCAATATTTTGCTCAGGTTTCAGTTAAAAGAGATATGTGATACTGAAGCCACCTGTGTGACTTTGTAAGGTGAAGTTGACATTTGCAATTAAAAAGCACATTTGAAGAGTAGTAGTTAAGGTTTAATTTACATTTAAGTTAGTTTATTCTACAAAAAAACTTTTCATATATATATATATATATATAGTGTAGTATAACCATATATGTTGTAGTATAAACTAGCTTAGCCTCGTTATTCAGTCCTAGGCCGATATTGCATTTTGATCTGCTGGTAATCAAATTTTCTTTTATATGTTATTTTTGCTAATAGACCTTTTCAGAAATTGTCATATTTGTTTGATAAAGAGAAAATCACAATTATTTTTGAAACTTAAAAGATTTTGTTTTCACGGACGTGCAACATGTCATTTTTTTTATGTACGCTTTTTCCCGTAGGAACTATATTTGAGGGTCAAATGATTTTCATGTGTTTTAAAAAGATATTCTCAAAAAAAATGTAAAAATGAAATTACGAAATAGAAGAGAACTGTAGTTTATTATATTAAAAATCTTTATTCCTGAGGACTTGAATAAACTTTAATATAGTTTTAAAAATAAATCTAAATATAAACATTTCAAAACAATGTGTTAGCTGTAATAATAATAATTGAAATACTTTATATAGTTATTTTATTTTCAACTCATCAATTTTTTTTTTCATTTCTTATAAATGAAATATATGTTACCTTTTCCATTCTTTTTTTTAAAATTGAAGCTGAATATATAGGATAAATGAATTATGACTATTTTAAATTTTGGTTAACTTAACTGATAAATTTTAAGTGAGATGAATTTTGAAGCTGCGCTGTACTTCTGATCTTTCTTTCATGTTTAAACACATAGGAAATATTTTCATTGATATTGTAAATAAAACAAATAAAATAATTATTCTTTATAGCATACTTAAATTAATTTTGCTTATGTCTTATTTTAACATTAAATTTTTTTAATATTTCTCGATTTCTTAGAATTCTTTAATTTTTCAGCAATTAAAATTGATAAATACATATCCTAAACTGTTAAGAGAATTTAATTGATTGATGACATTTAAATCTTGTATATGAGAATCTTATATTTTTTGCCTTAAGTGTTGTTTGAGATGCAATGCTTACTCTAAATAAATATTTTATCAATAAATTTATGAAATTTATTGCAATTATTTTATGCCTGGGAACTACAAATACAAATGTATGACTTAGATTCATTTGAATTAATATCACTGTTTAATAGTACGATATTTATTGATGGTGATCTTCGTAGTTTTGAGCCCCATGAAGTATTTTACATGAGCGCCACTTGAACTATTCATTTAATTGTCTCAACACGCAAAGTAAATTGTTGTTTCAAATTCATCATGATCCAAACAAGATAAGACCAATTCCATCAGGTCACTCCCCCCTCAAAGATTCCAGAAACAGTACAGAGTATTCAAACAAATCAAATATGTCCAACATCATTAAATAATCAGGAATATGTTTTTATGAGGCCTGATTTGATGGACATTTTGGACCATTGGATTAAAAGTTACTGCCATGAAGGAACGTCATTGATTTTATATCTATACTAAGGAATCATCATGGAGCATTATGATTGTCTCTACTTCCTGGGAAATCCAATAATACACCAAGGCCTATTCTTCTGTACCAATCATGAAAAATGAGAGAAGGCTGTAATTTGATATATAAGGAACAAGGGGTTATTTTAAAATTTTAATTATTACCGAGAAATAATCAAGATATCAAGATAAAAAATGTTTTGAATATTAATTGATTAATATGTTTATGATCTTGTAAATTAGAGCTATTAATTGCTGATTTGTTTGATTTCAGAAAACTGTAGTTTGAACTAACTTGCAACACTGTTAAGATAGTCTAGAAATGTGGTTATGTTACTACATTCGAACGGATACATTGCCAGGTAAATCCCGATTTCATGAAAACAGTTCAAGGAAAATTATAGCCTAATAATACTATTGTGAGGGGGGAAAGGTGATATCAAAATGGTCACATGTCCCTTACAGTCGATCCAATTAGAAGATCATCAATAACGGAAGCTACTGCAGCTATGAAGAATGTAGAAGGCTTTATCCTATTAGATAATGTAGATTAGACTGATCTTAGGTACTGCAGTGGGTAGAAAATTATTCATGAAGAACTGCACATGTAAAATGTGGCTGCTCACTACGTTCTGCGATTACTGACTCCTTTTCAAAAGCAAACACGACTCGATATGTCAAGGAGGTTTTGACTCATTTCGATGATGTAAAGGAATTGTTGGTTCCCTGATAACTACAGAGGAGAACTATGGATCTATAAATATGATGCAGAGACCAAAAAAATTAATGAAGAGTGGAAGCATAATGGTTCATATTCTCTCAGGAAGCTAAGAGGCAGAAGTCAACAGGGAAGATGATGCTGTTAATTTTTGGCACTGTTATGGAATCATCTTAACTGATTTCTTAGAGAAAGATCAGACCATCCCTGGTACTTATTTCTGAACACTTCTGAAATAATTGTGTGATACTCTGATCAAGAAACGCCGTGGAAAGATTACCAAAATCGTTCTTCTTGCCGATATATCACCTGCTCACTCTTTCACTTTCGACAATGCACTTATCTACATTTCACGAGGTGTTGTTGAGGAATTAAAGCGATGTGGTACTGACATTTTACACCATTTCTCTACTTTTCTGTACATCTATTGGATAATCATCTCAGCTCCAAGTGACTTTTTCTTATTCACAGAAGTAAATAAACCATTGCGGGATCGGAGATTTGACAAACGACGTCTTTCCAGAAATGGAACAATGGTTTTCAGCCCTATATCTTGAGTTCTACAATACAGCCCTTGAAAGGTCAAGAAACGCTGGAGGAAATACATTTTTTGGATGGTAACTAGGTAGAGAGGTTCAAAGGATAGAAAATAAAAACAATACCTCTACTCCTATTTCTATGAGGTTTCCTGTAATAATTAAAATTTTGCTGTATGTCAAGTGCGCTACGCACGAAACTTTAATCATTATTGAAGTTTACTGTGAATAATAGTCATTCTTCACTTGTTCTATGTATTCAATTATATTCAGTGCAGCACAATTAATTCGTACAATAGTCCGTAGGAAATTAAAAGAAGAAATTTTTGCATTGATTGATAGTTCTCAAGCTCTTTTCAAAAACTTAATAGAATAATAATGACATAATTAAAAAAAAAAGGTACAGTCGTAACTTACTTCTCCTGGAAAAAATTACTTAATAAATCAATCTTCACAATGGTCTTACAGCAAGGCGGTCAACACAATTGAAGAACGGTAATTAACGCAAATGGCCAAACTTTGAATCAGTATTAACTAAAATGCCAAAACTCCCTTCGTATGCTTGACATTGAATGGAAATATGTCTGTTAAGTTACTGCAGCTAAAAAGGTTCCATGAAGATATAGCTTGGGACTTTATTTCTCATATATTACAAAAATTAGTGTATGAAATGTTAATGAATTAATCTGAAAAAAAAATTACAAGTTACATAATTTATAATACATATTTATAGAGAAAGGGTTACAGCACCCTACTTTTATATTTACACTAAAATGAAATTGTAGAATATAGAATTTGGAAACACTCTGAATTCAGAAAAATAACTGATCATCTTTACAACGTCCCTTTCTTGTTAATTGAATTTCTAAAGTAACTTCTGCATTTAAATATTCTACCGATGTTCTTTGCATCGTTCCTTTTTGTTAATTCAATTTTCTAAGTCTTTTAAATTTCTAGAGATTTAGCAAGCATTTATTTAAAAAAATATTTATTCTGATTTTGTTTCTTTATGCAGTGTATAGCGTTCTTACATAAGTAATTTACTTAACATTTATTTGCCTTTAAATAAGCAAAACAAAAATAAAATGAAAAAATTTAATTCAAAATAACACTTTTGTAGATTTATTGCTTGAAAGGCTGCAATATCTTTTGTTTTCACAGGAAGATTATTAATGAAGATAAATGTATATATACTTATTTAAAGTGAAATAATTTTTTTACTATAGCTTTAGAATTTACTGAAAGAAAGAAATTTAATTCAGTTCATTAGCAATATATGTGCTTCATTTCTTACAATTTTTTTTCTTCTATAGCTTCATTTGAAATTATTTCAATCTGTTATATAGATTCTACCTTTTTCACTGACCATTTGTTTTCAATTCCATATTTTCGAAATATTTGTTTGGTATTGATATAAAATTTTTTCTTATAATACAAGCATTTATGTTTAATATTAATCGCATGTTAACATAAATCTCGCACACAAACATGCACTTAGTTATATGAAAGCGTTCAATGAATCTTCCGTCTTTGTCGAAGCAATTCATAAAAATTATGTTCAAGGAGAGTATTATTCCCCCCCCTCCCTTATTTTATGTATTGTACCTAAATATTGCCAATCATGTTTCAAAATTGAAAAAAAAAATATTTTAGTTTCAATAAGAAACATTAACCCTGCATTTTGTTGTATCATAAAAGCCTCAAACTGGAAACCTTTGCGTATGCATCACTACTTTTTCTCCTCTTCACATTCTTTTGATGTAATTTTTACAAAATCTATATCAAAGAACTTTGAGCTAGCAAAGAAAATCATTTCTTCAGGGTATTGAAATTTTCAAATGAGCTTCTTTTCCTCGGCATAATACTTGAATTTTCTTTTATTCCTTTTTCTGTAGTGATAAAGAATGTTATAATCTTTTAGAGCTTCAAAAATGCACGCAGATTAGATTTTCTCGCAGACGTTATCGAAAAGGGAGTATTTCTTCAAAAGACTTCATGCTACTAGAAACCATTTCATTTACCATTTCCTTATTTTTTATTTATCTTCTCCCGTCTTCTACAGAGTTTTGGACGGTTTAAATTTTCAGATGGTTCCGTGACAGTAATCACAGTAAAGTGGAAAAAACGAAATAAAGCTCCACTGCAGAATGCTATTTTCTATTTTATAGAAGATTGAACTTGGGATAAAAATTTTAAACTTTTGCTGAAAATTCTAATTTTGTTGTTTAAACGAAAGCAAAACCTCTAAATCAAGACTTAATATGAAAAATGAATAAATGAGCCAGTAATAATTTAATTCCAAAGTTTAGTTATAAAAAGAATTTACTTTTCAAAACAAGCCCCCCTTAAATGTTAAATATTTTTTACACTTTAAATTTTTAAATGTGTGAGTCAACAAATACCTGCCTGTCAATTCACAGGGTTGAAACAGTTCATAGTTATTAAAAAGAAACTTTTCGAATTCAAATATATGTTTTACTTTTTTTAATCTGTCCACCAATCCATGAATGAGTTTTTAAATACGAATTATGCAAGAAATATTAAAAAGAGATAACTCACGCTATAAACTGCATTTATGTATTAATTTTTATATGAAAGTTGAATCTTTATATTATAAAAATGTTCCCCCCCTTTTACATGCTCTTGAATTAAAGAAAATACGATTGATGGAATCAAATGTTATTTTTAAGAAGTAAATAACTTATGTATTTTTCTTATTAAACTATATCCATAAATTATATATTAAATTATATGCAGTTGATTTATATTATTACATTTATAGGACTTATGGATCATTATGAATGCTTAATAAATTACAAAATAATAATAAAAATTAAGATTCTATAATCAGTATCATAAGTGAATATTAAAGGAAAGTCAAATTGATTTTGAAAAAAAAGCATATAAGTATCCGTTGTATGAATATCGTGATACAAAAGGCAGGTAAAGTTAGCTAATGTTATATAATATACTATTTACAAAAGAATATTCCAAATTAAAGAATTATTGCTATAAAATTAAGGAAATTACAATCTTTTTGGAAAAAGTAAGACAATAACACTTTAAAGATTTTAAAATTGCAAATGTCTATGTAACCACCAGATACTAGATAAACTAACGATATCTGGATGTTGATAGAAATCATCTCACGCTATTTACAGCATTTTCAGTGTTACAGTTTTATGATGTCAAGTTATTCGCGTCTTCAGTTTGTCAATATTCAATGACAGTTGCGGTAAAACATTATGTTTTTTAAGCAGCACCAAAGGGAAAAAAATTGCCAGGAAGTAAATCAACGCTTCTTTGGCCTACTGATTAAGAGCAACTGCCTCATCTCCTCTGCGATAAATCCACGTTAGCGACCTTTTACGTATTCCTAAACAGATACGACTGTATGGAAAGTGCAGAGAAACCAAAAGGCATTCAACCATACAAGTTATAGTTGTTATCTAAAAGTGAAAATTAATGGAGAACTAATTTTGAAAAGTTTGCTTTTAATGATCTCAATAAATACGAGTTCTTCACATCAAAGCTATCGCTATTAAGTGACGTTACATACCAACTATAAAGTAAGCCGAAACAATACTCACATACACCAACATATGAAACGGAACGAGATTTGTTGACGATCTGCTTTGTTGCGTTCCATATCAAAAGACATACGCGTTACAGGTCATTCTTTTTTATAAAGGTAAGCAAAACTATTACTTGCAGGACTATTATTTTGTATAAGGTATTCCATTAGTTTAAGGTGTACCATTAGTTTGTTTATATTTTTCATCAATTTCACTAATTTAATTTTCTTCTAAAACAAAATTTCCAAGAAATTTAAATTTCACTTAAGTCATCATCATTCATTAAGTCTTCACATAAATCAGTTAAAAATCAGGGTGTAGAAGACTTGTGTGTTGTGTTGTTGACAGTGTGTAGAAGGTTTCTATCTACATAGAAAGAAACTCTATATAGATTAAATTGGTTTTATATGACATTATAACAGTTGTTTCAGGTACTATAATTATAATTACGAAAAAGTTAAATAAAGCTCAATTTTGTATTTGATCTTATCAAAATATAGCAGACTAATGAGTAAAAATATCTATTTACACGAATTTTAATGAATAAATGAAAATAATTCCAACTTTCTATTTGATGTAATAAATATGGGAGTAATGATTCCCTCCACCATTTTCCACCTGGAAAGGCTGAGGGAGTTGCTACAATGATGATTCCCTTTTCTCCAATCAAAAGACTTTCAATCGGAAATTGTAGATGATGAAGACGAATCTCACCGGAAGACGAGAAAAAGGATCCCTCAGCAGTGTGGAGGCGGGAAGAGAGGGGCGCCCACCAACGAAGCAGGAAAAAAATGTTTCTTGTTCGGAAAGTGCAGAGAGTGAAGTTTTGTTGATGTGAGGAGGTTGATAATCCCCTATTAGTATGTATTGCTCCTTAAACCTAGATACCTCAATTATATATATATATATATCGTTCATGTACTTGTTTACTTTTTTTCTAATTTGAATTTTTCATCGTTTCAGAAATTTTAATTATTATTGGTTTTTACCTTTATTGATTATACTTTTACTGAAGTATGATGGCTGGATCCAAAAAATTAGTTTAAAAACACAAAACATATTTTCTTTTTCAAGGTAATAGATATTGTTTATATTACACTACCTCTATTTTTGTTTTTCGTTATTTCTTTTCTTTTCTCTTAAGATGCTCTGCTTCGGAGCACTTTTGTATTCAACAAATAAGTAACTTATAATTTATGGTTTATATAACCATTTACTAAAATCACTATACATAATTGGTATTTCAGTAAACTTAAGCTTTTTTTTCATTTTCATATTTTGTATATTTTTAATTTAGAATTTTTTTTTAATTCTTAAAATTCGTTTGATACCATTTACTGCATTTTTCGATTAATTCTATATTTCATATGTGTTTAAGTTTTAATAAATTGTTCATATTTTTAGAGGTTTTAATATGATTTTGTTTAATTGTCTAATTAAAATTAATAGTTATTTACATTCTGATATATATATATATATATATATGTGTGTGTGTGTGTGTGTGTGCATGCGTGTGTGTGCGTGTATGTATATACTGAAATTACAAATAAATAAATAATAAATTTTATCTTTACTTAATATATTTAAAATTGAATATTTATATATTTATCTCTTATAATGGATTTGAAATTTTATTATTCTTAAAACTTCTTCCCGCCATCAGTTCATAACCAATTTATTAGAAGTTTTTATGCTATAGAAAAGCCAGCACTTTATACAGGTTCTTAACGCTTCAATTATTTTCAGAAATAAATGTTTTTCTGGAAGTTTATTCTCGAACAACATGGGTTTTTCACCTAATAATTTTTTTCTGAATATCTATTTTATGTTTAAGTTAGGATTTTAGTGACAAATTTGAAATTTAATTTTGAACGACATTGTGTTTTTCTAAAATTATAACGTAAGTGAAAGCATAAAATACAATTATTTTTGGTGTATTTTGTTTTCATGAAAGTTTATATTGAAAACATTGTTTATTCTGAGAGAATATACTTTCATTGTCTTACTTCATTCGATGGAAATGCTGTTTTTTTACTTACAGACAACATGCTTATTTATTTTTCATAATAAGAATTCTTTCATTTCTTCCATTTTAGAAGCAATGATTGGCTTCAGTTCTATTTAACAAAGATACTTTGTTTTGCTTTATTTGCCAGAAACTATTCTGGTGTGGAATAACTATACATATATTTGCACTCAATGTGATTCCTTCCAATGATGATATATCAATAATTATAATTCATTAATTATTGAATGCATATTAAAAATTTAGAAAGTCTTCCATTATTGACTTATTGAATTTTTTTTACCAAAATTATATTTGTAAATATTTTCCCTTTACGATTCGTCAGAAGTGTTTGGTTGAAAGACATTTTACGAAAATCCCTGTTTCTAATTAATTTCTTATAGATATTATGATGCTAAAATATTGATTTAAAACTGGACTGTTCCTAATTGGGTTTCCGCTGTTACTTTTTTAGAATAATTGCAAACATTCAAACAGGATATTGAAGTATATTGTCCTCTTCAAACCAAAAATTGATTGTCAAATATTCTAAAACAGTCAATTATTTGAAGAGGAACAACTAATTTCAAACAAAGTTTTGTGCAAAAATAAAAGAAATTATGGATTTATTCAAATTTGGAGCATAAATGAACAAACTATTTATCACATTATATTAACATTTCTTCTTATTAAGAAAAAAAGATGTAAGGATTTCCTATAAAACGAGATTTATTAGAGTGTGAAAGCTTTTAATGAAATTCATTTCTAAGAAACTGGCATTTTTTTAGTAAAATATAGTTTAATTTTCTCCAATAAAAGTTTCTTAGGATAAAATTATATACTCTAATATACATACATAAATGGTCCTTTTTTTAAGAAAATGCTATGTCATTTTATAATATTGCCCCTAAGAAATCCAATTTAGAATTCCATAAGTCTATTTTAACAAGTTTGACTTTAGGATGAAGTCTTTATCTCCAAGGGTGCCAGAATAATTGATTCAAAAATAGTAAATCTTATTATCCTATTGAAGTAATTGGTTATTTTTCTGAAGAAATTTCGATGAACTTTCAGATTGAGGCTTAAAGTCAGTCTCTTTTGAATGATTTTAATTTAGAGCACAATAATAGTGAATGCTGGAAAATGCAAATTTTTGTGTTTGAATGATGTTGAAAGCTATTTAAGTAAATTTTATGCTTTTTAAGATATATCCTAACACATATTTTTATATTTCATACGCATACTGAAATATTTAATTTTTTAAGTTCATTTAATATGTCTGAGTATTCTTAAGTTTAAGGCATTTTAATTATTTTTAAATATTTTTATCCTAAAACATAGGAATTTTATAAAAGCATGTTATTTTAAATTTAGTTTCTTGAATATCTTATGTCTTAATGAAAGTATAAATATAAATATCATTATAAAAATAAATTCTGATCACATTACTACTTTCTTAGTCATGAAAAATCAAATACAACTAATACACGTTTGATATACGTCTGGAGTCATTTATTTATAACTATAGTATAATAATAACAGCTATAAAAGAATAAGTATAATAATACAGCAAGGATTACACGTGTTATAATTATGCGGAACAAAACAAATCTGACAGTCATGTGACAATATATTTCGCATTATGGATTTAAAATTAAAGAAATAGAAATTTGGAGAGACCTAAGTTTGGATTTGGAATTGAATATATTTTATTTTGACATTTTCAGATTTTATTTTTAAGCAGTTGAATTAAAATAATGAGATCAAATTTATATTATTGTAGTTAATTGGAAAATTTATTATTTGAAATTATGTTGCTTGAGTTTTCATGAGTGATACCAGAAATAATGTGAAAGGTGTTATTTTTCTAAGAATTTTGAAGAAGGCTGTCAAAGTACTAAACTATTTTTGAAAATTTAACAGCATATATTATTAGAACAGTGGGAAAAAATTAAACCATTTTGTGAAGAACATTAGTTATTCTGAAATAAAACTTAAAGATTTTAAGCCCTTAAAGGTTTTTAAAGCCAATGCCAATTTTTTTCAAAAAGATAGAAAACTAACTTATGAAATATTAATCATCGACATTTTATAATTACGAATTGAACCAAACAATAAATTAGAAGAATATATTAAATAATTTAAAATTAAATAGTATAGTTATTATATAAAGCAGGTAATGCAGATAAGATAGAATTTTCTAACAATTTAGTACGTTTTAGATAAATTTAAATAAAAATGGTGAATTTTTATTGATAGAATCATATGCAAAAATATTACTGGCTCAAAAAAAAGCAAAATAATATTTATTATGAAGATAATTAAAAAATTATAGTTAACAATTAATTTTAAAATGCAAAAAATGAGACCAATTATAAATGCGGAGTAATACGTGAAATTTATAGTTTTAAAAATGGAATTTTTTTTATTTAAAATTAAATATATTAATAAGAATAGATTTAATTTTAAATAAAAAAAATTGAATTTATTTTTAAACAGTTAAATTAGAGTCTCAAGTAAAGTGAAGTCAATTAGAAAAAAAAATTATTAGAAAATGTCATTTTAATTTACATGAAGAATAATATGAATAGAAATGAAAAAAAGCACTTTTAAGTTTTTCTAATACAATATGAAAGTGAAGAATGATTTATGAGTATAATATCAAGGGGTTAACAAATATGATTGTCCATTAACGTCACACTGAGGTGCAACATGAGGGCCATTGGATACGGAACTTGTCATTTTACATCTCGGTTAAAAGATGAGGATGAAACATAACTGACACCTTTCTCTCCTAATTTCCACACCCCGCCAATGTACCGACTTGAAATCTCAGTTAGATTTTACGCGTGCAACAGCTCTGCTATTCGATGGGGTCCTTAGTAGCATCAAGGGGTTCTAGCCAACGACTAGACAGAAACAACTCCTGCTGAGAGTCAGCGGCCATGATCACTGGGCTATCACAGCTATAATTTGGGCTAATGGATAACCTGGTTCTATAACTTATTGAAATCAACTTAAATTTATTAGAGGTTTATTTGGGTACCAATATTTATTTCAAAGTATATGAAGGTCACTTATATAAGGAATTTAGTATCTCTGTCAGATAATTTAATGATATTTCTTACTGGTATTTACTGATGGCCTCCAAGAATTTCTCAAACGTGCTCGATCGGATTTAATCAGGAGAACATGGAGATCATTATATACACTTTATTGTTATAGATTTAATAATGTTGTCTACAAGACGAGCCGTATAATATCAGGCATCATCATCCACTAAAAGAAAGGAATCATCAGTGGTAGTAGCGTATGGTTCGACATGAGGTCTTAATACCTCATTTGAATACCTTTGAGGCGTCTACCAACGCAGATTTCAGACTCTTCCTTGTCCGTAATGCGATCATTACCGAATAAATGGGGGTTATTTCGAATGTCCTTTTCTCTCTATACCAAAATACGTCGGGTGTCACACTCTAATCAGAAACAAACTCGTTAGTAAACAGAACTTGAATTAAATCACTTTGCACTCAATTTCGATGTTCAGTAACCCACCTTCTTCGGGCTTCACGGTGTCTTGAAATCAACGGAATATACGCCATTAACCTAAGTGCATATAAGCTACCCTGATGAAATGTACTTCAGATATTCTGAGTTATACCCTTCATTCTGTTGCAAAGGCAACAATTGTTGCAGATGAGTAGCAGTGCCTGTTCAGTTTCGATCAGCAGTTAATAGTTTATATAGGTTCATCAGATATTTTGGTAGCTAGTGGACGACCTTATCTCAGTCGACGTCTAACATTTCTTTTGTCTTTGAATTGATTTGCACAGTCTTAAAATGACACTCCTTACCATTCCAACAGAATCTGATACACTTATTTGTGTTTGTACAGATTGAGGTCTCTCTATAATTGCCAAATCAATGGTACCTGGAAAATCTTAATTCTGTGACATTTTGATGTCTCCTGTTCTCAAAACTAAAGCAGAACAATTTAACTGCACATCTGAAACATTGAAAATAGAAGTTTCTACAAAATCGCAATTTCTGCACGTATCCATGATACGGTTCTTGATGTCATGAATGCTCATATGCACATGAATACTTCTTTTTTTTTTCTGCTGCCTTTTAAATTAATGGTTTAATTTGACGTTAGTTATCGATGTAACTACTTGTATATTTTTGTTAAAACTATGTGGCCTCCAAATTATTTTTGTACTTTGGTTAACTAAAGGGAAAATCGTGATTGAATTCAACGTCACATCATACACTCAGGCGAGTAGCATAATTAATACGCTTTACTCTGTGAAATAAAGCATTGTATTTCAGCGAATAGTAAAATGTAATTCAAAGGAAAATGTTTTTCATGTCCCTAATGAACGAACTACATGTACTTCATTTCTTTTCGTGAAAATTCCTTTACGTATAATTTCTAAGTAAGGAATATATTTTAGCTTATCATTAATCTACAGAATGTTTGGATCCTATAAAATATTTTCTTTTCTCTCATAAATGATCGACCCTTCCCTCAGCTCTCCGTGTCATAAATTCATGTTTTTAAAGAAGTTGTTTTTCAAATTTAAAACTCTCATTAAATTAAAGTGTAATATACCGGAATTTTTTTTTAATAAAAATAAGCCGTGAAGGTCTCACCTGATTGTAGTCTCTTAGAGTATATTTGCAGAGAAACTGAAATTTTTATGCTGAAATGAATGCTAAAAAATTTAGATCATATATATATATATAATTGATAGCAAGTAAAACTAACATTCAACAAATCAATAAAGCGAAACTAAATTAGTATCAAATTTATTCTGATGTTGTTTTATAGATTGCAACATACGATTATAATACCAACCTGTCTTAACAATACAACAGGACTGCATCATATTACACATGGTGTTTCGAAACACATGGGCAGAATTAAAAGGAGTCATAGACAATATCTAAACAAGCAATTTTCGCTATACAATGCATTGACAAAAATCAAGGATTAAGCGTTAGATTGGGCTGCAATGGAATGCTGGATCACAATGTAAAGTTTGATTTATCTTCTCTTCGTCATTTCTACCGATGGGTTTAGGAAGCATGGCATTTTTTTGAGTACTGTACATCACCATACCTCCTGAAATCCATTGTGGAAATGTCTATGCATAAGAAAACTCACATTTATAAGTAATATGAAGATTTTATTAATATTACAATTAATATCTTAATAAAAACTACTAAGCTAAAACAAAAAAAAAACGTCAACGCAAAGTTTAATTCAATAATCAATAAGATCATAATTCTAAATGAAGAGATTTGAGAAAAATATAATTATAATTTTGAGATGTATTCAAGGATAATGTAAGATCACTATGTGTCCTTAAATCTTACACATTCATTCTAGTTTAAAACTAAACAACAAATTGCTAGCTAACCAACACAGGGTGTCACTTTTCGAATATTTCAGGTTCGATTCTTTTTTAACAATTACTTTAAATTGTAACCACTTCGACGTGAGTTTAATCACAGAAGGACACAATTCACTCTAATTTCTCTCAACTATTCTCTATAAACTTTCTGTTTTTTCAATTATACTTTATTTATAAATTACTATTTATTTACATGTCCATTACATTTATTATCATCATCTGATCTGAGTAATCTCGTTTTGTTTTCTTGGGATGGATTTTGAATTTTAAATGCAGAATAGGAAAGTTATGTCAGCTGTTAGTTAATGGAAAGCTCGTGAACAGTCCAAGGTCACAAATTAAGTTGAGCGCATTAATAATTTATTTTATCCATTTGGTACTTTAATATCAAATGGATGACGAGCATGGAGTTTCATTTCCAAGATTGTCCCTGAAAGGGAAGCAGCCTTGATAGCGAAAATAAAAAGTTAGTTACATTGTATATATATCAAGGTTTCCACAAATCCCCGATTACGAACTTTTAATTCTAAAGTAAGAAAACGTTGACATCCATCACGACCTCTTATTATTTTAAAATTAGTAATTCGTTTAATTTAGTAAAAATATATTTTAACGTGAGAGTTAATGAGGAAAGTTATTGCCGTCAGAAATAGAAAACAATATAAATTTCTCTGAGTTAGATAAAGGTAAAAATAATATTACTGATATACATAAAAATATGAGCAATATTAATTTTACCGTTACTAACTCAAGAGAAATTTATGTTATTTTCTATATTTGACGGTAATAACTTCACTCCAGAATAATGATGTTAATGGCAGTTCATTACTAAATTTTTCTGCTGGTTTAAAACTGACAACAATAGTTTTAAATAATTTTTCATAAGCGAAACTATAAGAATTTTGGAATTATTTTAAATATCAAATGAGGAAAGCTTCGAGAAAATATTATGATAGCGATTCTCAAACTATGGCGCCAACCTTTTAACATTCCGTTAGGGTGCGAGCCTTGTCTTGTAGATACGCAGTTACTTCTTTTTTTAAATATCTAAATGACTTTATGTCTGTTAAAAAAATTCTTTTTTTTTATATTCCTAGTTTATTTTGGAAAGAATTTTAGTGTTGTTCCCACGTTTCAAGTGCGATGTTTGAACAGGTGATTGTTACAAATTATCAGTGAAATACAGCGCGACTACCTTTGTAAGTATTTCCTACTTTTATATTTTGTCTTGTATTTTCTATTTTGTATTTTCTCTATCAATAATAGTATATTTTACACTGTTTATAAATTTTTTATGCTTAACGTTAATATGTTAAAACATAATGTATCTCAGCTATACAGCGCAACCACTTATGATATTTTCTTTTTCATTTGCATGTAAAACATTCCTTTTTAATTAAATTCTGTGAAACTAACAAAATTTATTTATAATTTTTAATTACAGTTATAAAAATGCATCAAGATAAGTTTACGTTAATATTTCTGATTAGAAAAATTAAGCGGAAATAAAAATTATGTTTGTTTATTCTGAAACTGAAAATACTGATAACAAGGAACTGGAAACACAGGTCCATATTTAAGGAAAGGAAGATTCTGATACGGATACATCTGAAAACATAGAGGAACATGAAGAAGATTCTTGCATAAGGATAGCGATTAAAGTGCTAACGAATCTGGTGATGAAAGACAAGAACAATATGTTGCTCTTAGGCGAAACACGAAAATAAGATATTGGATTCTTATTGGAAGAGAGCTCCCTGCACTACTAAAAAAAACAAAAACAACTTGCTTGTAAAGCTTGCAGGTGTAAAGGGTAGAGCAAATGATATAAATGAAATTTAAGAACTTTGGCAGTTCTTATTTAATAATAGTGTCCTGGATATGATTGCAATTTCTCCCAATCATAATATTACCTGTTACAATTAAAGTAAGAATGGAGTCGATATAGAGGACAAAATATTCTCATCGTTATTTGTTCACCAGTAAGAGGTGGTCTATGTTTGCATTTCTTACATTGCTAAATATTACAGGAAAAAATAGTCAGATTCCATTCTTCAGAACTAAAGCAATCAGAAGATTTTTTTAAAACGACTGTTAATTGAAGAAAAACTTCAGAAAAGAGCTACAATCAGTGCATTCCAATATCTACAGCTGTGCGCTTGACAAACTTGTATTTGCAGCACTGTACATTTGTTTTCTCACAGGAATATGGAAATCATTCAAACAGCCAAAATGAAAACTAAGTAAAAAGAAAGAATTGTGCTCTTTTAAACCCTAGGTTTACTGTCAAACTAATTCTTTAACTATCAAGAAACTTTAAATAAGGATTTTTGTATATATGACTCACATGAGTATTTTAATACAATACAATTATTATAAACCAAAAATATATACTTAATAGTTAAAAGAGTTTGATAAATCTAAATGGTGGAGTTAGTAAAAATAAAAAATATTTTGTAGCAAAAATAATATTCACATTTGCGCTGATTTAATAAACTTATAAATAGGATTGCATCATTATTCCAAAATGTACTTAATAATTTAATTATCAATTCTAAATTAAAGACACTCTTGGGCCTGTGTTGCAGAATAATGTCGATCGATATATTGTTTGTTTGAGTGTTTCTTTACGTCAAACTGAGAAGCAATACGAGAGCTGTTGGTGTTCGACCTCAAAAATTTGAACCTCGGTTAATTGACGAAACCGACAATTAACCTGTAACTTCTCTTTCTAAAACTTCTATACTATGCTAGTGGGAAGAATTGGTAACTCGACGTATTGAACGTGCTTCAGCCCCGCTATCCTATGGGTCTTTAGTGTTATCAGGACTCGAGCACACTACTAGACAAAAACAACACCGGTAGGAAATTCATAACTAAGACCACTAGCGTACCACTGTCACTCGAAGGTTTTCGAAGGAAGGATTAATATTAGGAATAGACACTTTGAATTTTTTTTATATTTTCTGAGTTATATATTTTATCTTAAAATTAGTCACCACAGAAAATCCGTTTTGATAATAAATGATGTTTTAAATAGTAATATTATATGAATGATTGGTTTTATTAATGTCACACTAGAAGCTACGCGTGAGATATTGACGACGGATCACGTAATTTTGAGCTTCTGTCAATTGAAGAGGTCAACGCCTCAATAGTATCTGAATTGCTTTTAATTTAAAAACAGAAAAATTCCTCCTCCACCCTCGCCCAAGTATCAAGTAGTTATTCGATACTAAATTGTCCTCTGATTTCTCCCCTTGCCTTTACTTCCATGAAAACGTTTTTTGTGGCAGCTGAGACATCTGAAGAAGTATTTTATATTGGATCACTAAAACACTTATGACTTGCCAACAAGTTGTCGTCAACTAGACAGTATTTTTTAAAAGAATCCTTTCTAGCATAGTTGTAAGATTTTCAATGGGTCTAAAAACACTTTTCCCATGTTGTTCTTCGACTTTGTATTAGTTACTTACATTGATCCATAACTGAAAAATTTCTATGATTTTTATTTAAGTTTTCACATCCACATTTCCATTTTTGAAAGATACATTAACTAATCACTTGGTATCAAACATATATGTGATTTCTACTTAGAGTAGAAATTCGAAGTATTTAATTTCTCGGAATCACGTAACTTAATTTCCACACAAATAAACCATCTTGAAACGTTTCCACTTTCGATCAGTTTTCCTCTTTTAGGAAAATGGCGATTCCTTCTCTTAATTAATGAATACGATGTAAAATGTTTTTACTAGATTACCATTTTCCATAAAAAAATAGTAACTCTGAATGTATGCTTCCATGACATAACAAAGTGCAGAAAATAATTCTGGATTTAATCGGTCTCATTTTCATATAATTTACTACGTTACAATCTCATTATTACTATATACAGAACAGGATTCATTTGTCTGGAAGTTAGAACATCTATCTGGATCATGAAGCGTATCCAAACACATTAAGGGAATTTTTTCCCTATGTGTGTGCACACTTTGGAATCTTCCTGACATGGAATGAGGACTATGTTTCGGTGAATATTTCGATACAATTTTTTCAAAGTTTAGGTGTATTTATTCTTTTTATAAAATCATTCAATGTTGTAAGTATTGCAACTGCAATTGCTTTGTTTTATTTATTTATATGCAGAAATGTAGTTCTATTGTTGTTATATCATCACAAAACTCAACAGAGGAAATATGTTATATCATCGAGATGAAATGAAAACAATTTTTTATGCAACTTACCAAAATACTGATGCTTTATATCTTTAACTGCATAACCAATTCAAGGAGCATCAATATCATTTGATGTATTTTATATCATATGGTTTGCATTTGTTTGAAAGAATTATTCTCAACCGTAGTTTCTACAATCTCCACCAATGGTTTCTAAACATAATTTTTGAATTGCAGCTTGCAAAATAATGAATATTTAAGTGAGTCTTTCTACATCTGCCTGTATTTTATATGAATTTTTGCGAGAATTAAAAGAAAAAAAAATGTTTCGTTATTCACAACCAAAGTATGTTTTAAAAAAATTGATTTTTGAAGTTTATTAAAGCATTCACTATATGAATCATATTCAAATGTTATTTAAGTTTATGATATTTAATGCTATCCAGTGCCAAAGGATTTTTTCAAGGGGAACACAGATGTTTTTTTTTTCATTTCGTCACTTGAAAGAAGTTTAAAATTAAGAGGTCCGTCGCCAGAAACCCTCTTGCTGCTTTTAGAGCAACATTAATAAAACCAACAAATAAGGCCTTTTTCATTTACTTCAGGACTAGTAGCCCTGAAAATTAAATTTTCTGGTGAACATTTTTGGAAGCAATGTAAATTAAGAACTAACATCTTGAAATTTGCCACATATCAAGTCTTCGAAAACTTGACCAGCTACTTTATCATCCGAAATTAAGTTATAAAAATAACTAATTTAGGTGTCAGTAAAAATTTAAATAGCGTAGGAAACGGGATGACTTGATAAATTTTTGTATTTGTACCGATAAATTCCTGAATTCCTGAAAAAAGACATAAAATAACTGTCGAATTGTTAAGGCTGTTATTAAAACCACCCTCCTATTTACAATAATTGAAATTAGGAAATTGAATATCTCTATGAATATCTACTAATTGAAAATTTAACAGCAAATTGCATTGTACTTCAAAATTTGTGAACCTGGAAAATATTTGAAATCCAAACTGTGGTCAATGTAGTAAAGGCTGTTACAGATTTAGTTACTTCTCGCCAATCAGCATTTCGTTCTTTATGTAAATTACTTAATATTTTAAACCCAAAAAAGTTAGATGCTGAAATAATTATATCTATTAACTTGTCAAGTAATAGTATTTAATATATTTCTTGATTGTATTTAATTTATTAAAATAGGATTAACTTTTTTTTTAAGTACTTGAACCTTAGGCTAAATAAATGGTGAAGTATCAAATGTTAATGCTGACTTATTTTCTCTGTTCAAGTATTGATTTCGTTTTTCTTAAATTTTTATCACAGAAGGAATACAATACAGAATGTATTGAAAATTTAATAAGGTACAATGATGAACAATATGACTACTAAAGCAGGGACCGAAATAATGTTAAAATGATCACACACATTTTTTTAAATTTGTTTATTATGAAACAAATCTCAGATGATTTTTAAATGTTGGTTTCCAACATTTTTCTCACTGAATGCTCGATTCCTGCAATTTGATGCAGAAAAACTTAATTTAAAATTAAATCAAATTTCAGCGAAAACTATTCCATCAATTTGAAAAAACTAAAACAGTAGTTATTTACACAATTTTCCTGAAAATATCAAATATTTATTTGTTTTAGAAAATTAAAACTGCATCAACAATGAAAAGGACTGAAAGGTATATAATCAATATCTAATTTCATTTTGAGATGTCCCATGTACTTTTACGTTTTAAAGTTAATGTTGAATAGTTAAGATATTTTTTAACAATAAAATAAAGTCTACTAGAGTTTTGTAAAAATTGATGCCGCTTTAAGGCCTTTCAAAATATACATATCTTTGAATATGGATACATAAGAACAATGTTGCTGAAAAGAAACAACTGTTTGCTATAGTTAATGCTCTTTAAAATATTATAAAATAGGCTTTAGTATGATAAATCTATTGTTCCACTGAAGTAATAATAATTAGTTCTGCATTATGTAGGTATTAAACTAGTATCTAGAAGCGGCGAGACTGCAGCATTCTGCAGTAATGGCTCATTACGATAATATTATGTAATTATACGTTGTTGTAAATCGTACATGATCTATATTTAATCCAACTGGTTCTGCTATTTACCAGATATGTTACCACGTCGGCATGCATCGGGTCATATGTATGCTCCAAATATTAATATTTTTGATTTATTAATGTGATTGTCAGTGGTTTCAGTTTGAAATGTAAAACCCCTTCATGTTTGTCTATTTGAAAGCATATAATGTGAAGTAATAAAAAAAATAACATTATTCTATTATATAAAAAATTGTAAATTGTTTTTAATGATGATTGAGATTAACATTGCTTAAAACATATAACACAAAATAATTTGTGAACTAGATTAATGAAGCTCAGTAGTTTATAAAACTGTAAAAATATTCAGTGGAACGCTTTCAGTTAATACTTAACAGAAACAATGTTACTTCTTACAAAAACTAAAGCTTTTTCTTTTCTGCTCAAATAATGTCTCAAAACACGTTATAAGTCCTTTCCAAAAATAGTTACTTTCCTTAAATAGATAAGCAGGTAAAGAATTAATTTCCTCTCCTTTTTTTCCCTAAAATAATACCAAGAAAGAAAAATGAAAATGTAGATAAAAATCACTCTTAAAAATTTAAAAAATATATATTTAGGATGAAAGATTAGAATTTTTAGAATTGATTTAATATTATTTCCGTCATCATGCAAATATGATTTCAAAAATTGAATTTCTGAAAAGTGAGAAACATTAAACTACTTTATATTTGGAATATGACTAAAGAAATCATTTAAAACTTACTAAATATATGAAGTACGAAATTTTCTTATATTTTAGGAGCTTCCTATTTTTCACCTAACAATACGAAATGGATCAATTTGAGGTTAATCAAAAAATTATTAATATGTTTGGAATCTAAATAATTATGGGTATTTAATAATATAAAATTAGCAAATAATGACTGATGAAAGTTGATTATATTCGGCTATAATTAGTAATGTATTAAAACTGGATTTGGTGTATTTAAGACAATTAATAGTGAAATTACTTACACACACACACACACATATATATATATATATATATATATATATATATATATATATATAAAACATAAGAAAATACAAATTGTAACAACTAAAACTTTTTAAAAAAATTATCCAAAATTAAATCTAAAATATCACAGAATAAAATGAGAAAAAAACATAAGTTATTAAATTAACCCCAAAAATCCAGTTAAAAATATTATACCAACTGAAAAATAAACAAAACTTTTCAATGAAAATAAGAATACAATTTATATAGATGTTTTAGATTGTGTGTGTGTAATATATTTAGACTGTTTAGCTATATCGATGATAATTTTTTTTCAAATTAATAGTAATAAAGATGAAAAATCTTCATTTATATTTTTTTTATCAAGAGTATTTAAAATTAATGTAAAACCCCAGTAATGTAAATGATACAGATTATTTAGTATTTCTTGAAAATTCGAAGATATTAAGATTTCGTGTAATATGTTCAATATGAAGGGCCTTTTCTCCTTCAGAATGCAGAAAGTACTCTTATTTGGGTGTTTTTAAGTATGAATATATCTAGAAGTTTAATCCATAGTCAAATTTTGCGTAGTAGGAGAATTGTGTCTAAAAGACAGAACATTCAGAATTAATCTTGATACGTTGAAAGAAATTCGCTTCGATAAAGAATTTCCTTTGAGTTTTACAACGAATTATCTAAAATGTAATAATTATAATTTTTAAATTTCTTCTTCTTTTTTCAATTTCATTTGTTTTGAAATATGGTCTCTTTTTATTTATATATTATCTACATATTTTAGATTTTTCTCATTTTTCTAGTTTAAAACTTTTAAAATTTATTTGCAACTATATTATTTCTCTCTGATAGAGGGCATTGCTATATTTCAGTTTTCAATATAGTAGAAAAATGTAAATATGTTTGTGTTAAATTCAATACATCTTGTTGCGCGGCATTTGAATCATGTCAATTTTAATTTTTTGATTATATCTGTTTGAATAATTTTTGGGTATTTCTTTCTTTCTTTGCTTTAATAAACTTAGAGTATTCCTATTTATATACTTTTATTTCTTATTTGGTTTTAGTTTTTTTTTTTTTTTTTTTAATATTAAGGAATTTCGAAATTTAATATAATACTTATATGAAATCAATATTTTGTCTGTATGACATGTTAAAACAGCTAATCTGCCATAAGCTATATTCCGAATTTATAAATGGTATATTTTATTATTAAAATGTTTTATTTGTCTCATATCTTACCGTTATTTTTCTTATGTATGTTAGTACTCTTTCATATTTGACACTTATCTTCTTGTAATTTTTGTCATATGGTCTTTTAGAGATTTGTTCGCTTTCTTAATTGTTTTATGGGATGATATTTTCTAGATCTTTAGAATTACAAACAGAAAAAAAAATCTATAATCTAGCAAATTAATATGTATTTTTTGTAGTAATTTTAATGTTCTCTATTTAAATTAATTATTTTTGTTTTCTTAATATATATGTTTTATTTCAATTTGTTTATAACATAAATTAAATATTATACAAAAACACAAGCACGCACATACACACACACACACATATATGTACTAGTTATTAATATTTTTTAAAATGGTAAACTCCTTATTTATTACAAAATATAACTATTTAAAACAAAAAATAAAATCAAATTATAAGATATGAAAAATGAACATAGAGAAAAATTAATTGAAATAATTCGTAAAATATTAAGGAAATAAAGCCATTCAAATTAAGAGTATTATAATTTGAATCATATAATTTATTATATTGTAAGAGACTCACATATGTAACTTATTTTTAAAAGAAATTGTACGAACACATATGATACATGGTATTTTGATTCAACTCAAAAATAAAGTTAATAATAAAAACTACAACAAAGTTAAATAATTACAGCTTTACTATAAAAATAAAAGTAAATCTCAAAATAAAAATATTACGAAAACTTCAGAATTGAAGATAATTATAAATGGAATACCGTCCAAGACTTTGGACTTATGGTTGCGTTTTTAATATAGTTCCACAGTTCAAATTTAATATAGATTCCACAGAACTGCACTAATTGCGTTACGAATTACGGTGTAGATCAAGAATAATAAAAAAATCAAGACCGGAAATTAATTAAACCTCATAAAATGAAAATAAGGAAACAAATCCATTTAAGCTCAGGAAATAAATATAAAAAATAAAAAAAAAATATTTCTATATATAAATTATAAGCATTCAAAAAATGTTGCAGCTAAAACTTTTAATTCTTTTACCTCCAAAAGCTAGTATGAATCATGAAGCACAATATTCCAATGCAGCGAAATAATACCCTACGTAAACCACAAAACAATAATATTGATTAATATTTTATAAAACAAGAAAAGATACTGAACCATACTTATCTACTAAACTTCAAAATATTTTAAGATATTATACCAAAACTATCACATTCAGAATTTATAATTTTAGAGTAAATAAAAACCTGTCCAAAATATTATGTCTTAAAATCATATATATATATATATATATATATGTGTGTGTGTGTGTGTGTGTAAATAAGTATGTATGAGTGTGTGTATGGGTGGGTAGGTGGTAATTTTTGTGTACTCTATTTAATTTTGCGTATTAAATAGAGTACATTAAATGCGTGTATTACGATTTGCTAAAATTTATTTCTAAAAATAAAATAATATTTCTAAATATTGATATATGTAAAGAGCTACAGCAGAGAGGTACCTAATCAGTATGAAACATAGAACTGCCTTTAAATTTATAAATAGTGCTAATAATTTTATTGTTCATTATTTTCAGTTGTATGTCAAATTATTTCATTTCATACTTACTATTACTAATTTACATTAGATTTAAATATTTGTGATAAAATATCAAGTTAATATTCAAAAGGCTTATTGTAATTCAGTAGATGTGGATCATCAATATATATAACGTAACTAAATCATTTATGTATATCAAAATAAGATGGTCTTCAAAATCACAGCTATCAAAAACAAATTTTATTAAACTTATTAATAGTAATTAGTAAGAATTTATGAATTATATTCCTGATTTTGTATCTAAAAACTTACAGTATTAATGACTGCTATAAATTTAATGGGATGTAATAAAATTTTGCATCAGTAAATATTTGAGAAAATAAAAGTTTATTAGTTTATAAACCTATTTTTTATATAGAATAATGATTCTATTAATATTTCCTAATGTCTTTAAAATCATTTTCTTTACATGTCTCTGTCTCTTCTAAATGTTTAATAGTTATTAAATTATAATAAATTTCGCATATAAATTTATAATTCTATAGAACTTTGTGCATACGTTAAAATAAATTTTTTTTATTTTTGTGAATCTATAATTTGTTATTTTTATACCTTATATTTGATATTAATAACCTTAATATCTTTTTAAATGTACGTTGTATTCATACTCGTAAAATGCTTCAACAGGGAAACTGCATTAAATAGCAAAATGATTAACAAAACTATTGGCCTAATTTAGAATCTTTCTTAGAGTGAAATTGTTACTTGAGATCATAATCCTAAAATCTTCTCTCATATGCATGATTTCTCTCAAACACTTATATTTTGCTATTCACAACTCACTAATAATGACATGAATTTTCTTTTTTATGAATAAAGGGCTAACAATTTGTAAAATTAAATTTAGTTTATTGTACATATTTTTAATAATGTTATAAATAAAAGTAAATCTACCAATTTTTATAATACTTAAGAAAGTCTTAATGAAACATTTTTAATCCGAAAAAATTTCTTATTTTAACCAAAAGTACCATTGAAATAAATAATTGTACTAAATAATTATATAATATTACTTTTTATTAAATTAATGCTATACATAATTGTTAAAAAAATTATTAATATATTTAGCAATATATAAACATTGACAATCAAATGTGTTTTAATTATATATTTATATATATATTCTTTGATAATTTTTTTTTTCTTTCTCATTAATCTAAATGTATAATAATGAATACTTAACATTGTACATCATTGTTTTAAAGGAGGAATCTTATTTAATTTATAATTTTAATTTAATTGAGTCTTCACTTTAGATCTATAATTACTTATTACTTTCTTTATACTTTTACCTTATATATATATATATATATATAATGATTTAATGTATCTGGTCCTTTTATCATGATATGAACGTGGTCCTGAAACACTTTATTCTTTTAAGCATTGAAAAATATAAAGTTTTGTCATAAAAATTAAATAAAATACAGCCAAAGTATTTCACATATGATATAAATTAATCTTACACTAAACATTGTTCAACTATTTCATGCCCTACGCAAAGATTGTGACTTTAGAAAGATTATCTTACATCCTTGAATGCAGAAAACGTTTTGCTGTAATCATAATGTTCTTTGAATTTCATATATATATATATATATATATATATATATATATATATATATATATATTATATTTACGTGACTCTACATTTTAAAGTATCACTTTCAAATTTTGAGATATTCAACAATACTCATACTAATAATAAGTATTCACTATTTAAAATCTCAATTTTTTCAAATATATCGTACTTAATCCATAACTTATTTTATTAGAAGGCAATTAAATTGTAGTTTTGACTCTGACATTATATATTATTCAGCAGAAATTTTATTAAATTTAAAGATCAACTTCAACTTTATTTTAATTTTAAACGTCAAATTTCAAATTGTCTATTTTGTATTTTTTAAAGTTTTTATGTAGTATTAGTAAGCATTTGTAGGTTTAATTTTCCAGAAACGTGTTAAAAATATAATTTATTCAAGACAAAAGAATTATTAATTTCAATCAGTCATATAATTTATGAAAATAAAATGACATCGAAAATACACATGCAGTGGTGATTCATGATAAAGAATAAACGTAATTTTATAATGATACTCTGTGTATGTGTTGAAATAGTAAATAATTGAGATTAAACTATTTGTAAGTTTCAAAAATAATTAAGTTAAATATTAGTTATTTGATAAAAACTTTATTTCGAACCTTAAAATAAAATGATAACTACAACCGAAACTTTATGGGACATTATTTCGAAAATAAAATTAAGAAAGAAAATTCAGTTCTATAAGGAAATAAAGTTTTCTGAATAGTTGGCTATTAGCCAACATACAACACAGAAACATAGTTACTAACGCCATTCTAGACTTTGTTTGTATCAGATATATTTTTTATGAAAGTTTTCCTTGATTTAAAAACACAGTTCATACTCGCTAACCATCCTCTTTTCATGATAAGTTTTAAACGTTTAGTTGAGTAATAAATGTAAAGTAATTCCTGTAATATCAATTATAATACTTTTATATATATATATATATATATATATATATATATATATATATATTCAAATTCATATGCAAAATAACTAAAATAGATAAAAAGTAACAACATAAAATTTGGTGCCATTTATTTAATTATTGATGCTAGTTAAATGAAAGGCAAAAAAATAATAATTTTTAATAAAGTTTAAAATAAAAATTATAACTAATAAGTTATAATTGCCCAAAAAATGATATAAAGTAAAGGTGGTCAATCATAATATTTCTATTAGGTGAATTGCAAATGAATAATTATATATGCTTATTCATTTTCATAATAAAATGGCATTTAATATTTTGAAAAAGAGGAATAAATCTTTTACAGCTTTCTATGTTTATGAATTTTTATAGTTAGATAAGTATTTATAGTATTTTATTACACGGTTTCTTTATTTTTTATAAAAGGTAAACCAGAATTTATTTATTAGTGTTAATATTATTTTTAAAGGAATTTAAAAAATGAAATTTATATAAATCCACATTAAAAAACGAATATAAAGTTTGCTATTTCCAAGATGTACAAAATTTGCATTCACGATTTAAGAAATCTGGTTAAAAAGTTATGAAAAAGTATATATTTTTATGAAACAGAAAATGCCATGAAACATTATAATTTTTGCAAGATCTTTCTTTCAAAATTACAAATTCGAGATTTTCCTATAGTATTTAATTATTTTATTTCGTCATAAGTAAAATACTTTTATAGAAATTAGATACATTGCCGTTTACCTTTTAATCATGTGTGTATAAGAGTATTATAAGTACCATATTCAGTTGTTACCGAATCGATTTAGTAGTAATAAAAACTATTTGTTTTATAACAATGGCAGAAAAGAGTTCTACTTTCAATTTCAATAAAAATAAAATTCGCTTGTGAAAGAACATAAAAATATTTTTTTAGTGAGTTTAAAGAATCAATTTATACTCATTGTAATAATATATTACATTACTTTTTTTCCTTATTTATATACCTGGAAGAAATTAATTTTAATCCTTGTTTCCAAACTACTTTGAATTTCTATAATTACGATTTAAACAAAGTGATCAACATTAACTTATATAATACCATGTGACTTCAGAGAAATCCTATGGCTTGATCATGAAAGAAAAATAATCCAAAAGCAATTTTCTCACTAAATTATATGAAACTAAGTAAATTCTGTGTTGTAAAACTATTTAAGAGTATTTTCCTGGTTTTTCATAATTTAATTGTATGTAGTTAGAGTGGACTGTTTCTTTTTAATAAATAAATTTATTTTTCATAGCTCGTTCATACTTATTTTTTACCTTTCCAGTTTCTAAATTTTACATTTCCCATTCAATATCATGCCTCCTTGTTTTTTCCATTAAATGACCCAACTAGCATTAAAGCAGCTAAATGTAGGAATGAATATTTACATTATCCTACAAGTGAGCATTACTGATTTGATAACAGTAATAACTCTCATATTGTGTTCATTTACAAATTAAGTACTTGATTAAGCTCTTTTACAGATTTCAAATACTCACAGAGAATACAAACTTGAAAATATGTTTCATTTACTATTGAAAAACCTACGTACTTAAAATTATATATTGTGTGTATTTTTATTATAGTTATGCTTTGAAACTTGTAGTATATTAACTTATTGGAAAACGCATCACATTATTATTCTATACTTTAAAAGGAAGATAATTACCGTTGTTTACTTAGCTATGGTGAAGCTATTACGAAATGTAAAACAATTGTTTGAAGCTTTATGAGCTTTTAGTTTAATTAATTGTACACAAACCCAGAAATGTCCTTAAGTTTACATTTAAGATATATTTTGTGCATTGAAATTAAACGTATACTTTATAACACTCATTAGTAAATAAATATATGACAAATAACTGAATAAAAAAGAAGATATATTATATTGAGATAAATACGTTGAATAAAAACTATACATGAATACTGAAATCCTCTTTACAAACAAATCTATGGCTAATAAATATAAATACAGGCAAACCTGTTTATCAAATTTAAAAGAAAATTATTAATTCATGTAAGACAATGGAAATTTTTTTCAGCTATTATAAAATTAAATTTTCATTCTAACTTAAAACAATAAGAAAGAAAGAAACTGGAACATATACAGTAGTGTATATAAATTTCTTTATAAATAATTAAATAAATAACGTATAAAATATTTTTTTCATAAAATAATTTTGCTGTCCACTTAAAATTTAATATTATAACAATTATTAAGAAATAACTATTTCAATACAAGGGCTAAAATCCTCATATTTATGAAATAAACATTGATAATTATCTACAAAGAATTATCATTTTTTAAAAAAATAACTGGTTCAGCCCAATATATTACAGAATGCCAAAGAACAGGGAATTATGTATAATATAATTAGATTCTGCATATAATAATTCAAATTATGCATATGGAATGCAGTAGATCAAACAGAATGATTGCTTACGTAACATAAAGGCGATAAAATTAAGTCATTTTATATAAAGCTTTATTTTTTAAAAACACATTTTTCATCTTTATCAGTCTTTAATATATTTTTTTTTATAAAACTGTGGAAGGATATGAGAAATTTTCATAACTCGGCTGCAGAGAACCATGTAACAAAGTTCAACGAAGAAAAAAAATGTAATTACCTTAAGAGGACCGATTATAACGAGGTCTCCTGTATCTAGGTTGAATATTTGTGGTAATTGTACGTAGATAATGAGCCCTATTTGCACTGGAATTTGCACTAGAGTGTTAATTCTCCAATAAATACGTGCTGTAGCGTAAGAAAGAAAGCATAAAAATGAAGAGAGATTTCAAAGTGTTTCTAATTATCTTATCCTCGAATGAAAGTGAAGTGTGG
>BMAW01088216.1:51574-76613 GCA_019974015.1 Nephila pilipes
TTTGTTTTCTTGAATTGTGACAAGAAATCTATATGTGTTACAAAAATTTCATACTGTCGTTTTTATTGCTCTTCACTTGAAATTAATAGTTTCTATTTTGCGGTTTAACTTTATCTGCAACTTAAAATATGCTGCAATTCTTTGAAGTGAAAGATCAAGATTATTAATCAGAGAAAATTATCACACAGTTATACAAGGAGATATAAGTATTTAAAATGAATGATCCGGAATCCAAAATTTTTTTAAAAAATACTCTTCAAAAAAAGATCTCGCAAAAAAATGCGGGGGGGGGGGGGTACACCTCAAAGCTCAAACAGTAGTGTCAGAACCTTTCATCTCGGATCAACCATCCATCTTTAACCGGTAAATCTAATGCATTGTGAACTATGCCCCACATCAATGTGAACAACACGGTGTAGGTAAAAATCTTCTTGTTAAAGTGGATTATTCCATCCACTTCATCAAGAACATTTCGCAAATATTGAAGTCAAGATATCTATTCAAGTCTGTGTTTGTTAATACATTAGGCAGTTCATACAATAAGCTCAAGAAGACCATAGTAAAAGTTTACATGGATCTTTATACATTTTTGGGAAGACCATTGCATCTTGACCACTGATTTCTTTTTCTTCAACGAAATAATGAAAAATTGCTTCACATTTATCATTACTAGTCATATGATTTTCAACAAGTGACAAATAAGGATATTTCAACGAATTGTCGTTTAAATTCTTTGTAATTATCAATAGTACAGATTATTGCGCAACACAGGAACTTTTGTTGACCTAAATAGAAATATTCATATTTTTTCTGTGTCTCTAGACTATCTTCTTAACATTGTCTGATATGCTCCGTATTTTTTTTAAAATAACTTGTTATTTGACATAGCTGTTACTTATTTTATGAGCACTTTTCTGACCAATAATACTTCTATCATAATCTTTGATACATGGCGAAATTCATTTTCTCCAATGGTGTGATTTCCTTCCTTGTCTATCCATATATAGCTAATATAGTAGAATGCCCCAAAGCTCTAAAAGAATCAAATTAGGCAAATTCAAAATAAGGATTTTCCGTTTATAGAGCACTGTAATAGTTACATTTGAAAATTCCTTTCCTACAGATCCTGTTTTAGTCACTATTTCAAAGCATAAATCACGTGAATAGAACGTATATTGATAGAACAAGTGATACAGAATTGTAGGAATATTAATTATACACTCAAAATGCGTTCTTTATTCATCATTAAAGAAGATGTGTATTGCTTACGTGAATTGCGTATTTGTGTTCTTCAATTCTATGTATATTTGTTTTTTAAAGAAGTGTACAGCTAATTTCCTTCTAGATTTAGTTATTTGCTCTATCTGGTAAAATAGACGGATGTTTAGAGGATTACATATAGCTTTACTGTTTGTAATTGGATTCTCGAGAATGTTATATTTCCAACACGACACGCCGTCTTTGGGTCTTTTATAAATATCCAATTGTGTGAAAGATATTTCATCGTAATCTTTTAAATAAAAAGAACGTGTCGCGCGTGGTCTGGCATTATTTTGCTAAAAAATAAAGCCAGAGTACAGCAAATGGAACTGCAAAAAAACAGGTCTCAGAATGTCAACGACGTACAGTGTACAGCTGTGCTGTAAGTGTGCCTCTAAAGACGAGAAAAAAGGGCGAGCAATCAAGGGAAATAGCACCCCAGACCATAACTCCTGGTTGAGGGCCTGTTTGGCGAGCAGTAGTGAAATCAGGATCGGAAAACTGCCCTGGGCGTCTCCAGATACGTCTTCGATTGTCGTTACACAGTTGGAAGTGGGATTTCACGCTAAGCACTATACGTCTTCAGTCAGCATCATTCCATCTTTATCGAGCCAATCACCACTGTAATCTGTCTCGACAGTGTGCAGGCGTGAGTGGCAAGTGGCGTAGCGTTCAGTACGAGCAAAGATTTCGCTCTATCAGCCGTCAGTGAAGGGTCATGGTGGACACTCGTGTGCGGGTTTGATGTCTGATGGCTGATAATGACGGGGGCTGTGAAAGCTGATCTGACAATCACTCTGTCCTCCCGATCTGATGTGGTCCTTGGTCGACCACTACTATCATGACGCTGAAATCTGCCATTGTTCAACCATTCTTGCCTGCATCTTCTAATCGCCACATTCTTCAACCCATATGACGAATAATTCTCCAATTTCTGATATATATATATATATATATATAAACTCATTGTTTTACCATGTTCCTCTTTTACGAAATTTAAATCAACTTTTTCACAGGTGACATCTGGACTTGCTGTTAATTTAAGACATTAATTTTTTTTATTTCTATTTTATATATATTGAGATAAATATGTCTTGGATTATTATTTTGTAATAGTAAACTTAAGCGTCATATGAAGGAAATTAAAAACCTGTGATATAAATGCAAATAATGCAGCACGCTGGTGATATAAAAGAAGATTTTATGATCCAGTAGATTCCTTGATTGCAAAGTGCATGTGATGACTTTCGTCACAAATGAAAGAAGGTTTAACTCCATTTTAAGAACAAAAGTATGTCTTTTAGAGACATCCTCTGCACGTTTGGGCCTATAAATTTTCAGTAACCATTTTAATATTCCGCATTTATTTTTCTAGGTTTGAACATTTGGATTGGAAAAAGAATTAACATTTCCCAGAAAGTGAAATATTGTAGTTAGGAATTTTTTTTGAAAATGTTTTTTTCAAATATCGTGGTCCGTGGAATTAGCTGAATGTTCCACCATATTTTATTTGACAAATTTTAAAAGTTATGAAGATTATATATAGTGCTTATTTTTCTCTTATTTGACAGCAATTCTTTTGTATTAAAGTACAGAAAATAATTTTTACTCTAATAACAAAAAGGAAATTACCATACAGTTAAAGATTTTCCAATAATAAACACCATTTTGTAAAAATTTTATTTTTATAAAATCACTTGTTACAATTAATAATTTTCAACTAGAATAATTATTTCCATTTCCAATTTTGTGTAAATACTAGTACTGCAGATTTTAGCAACAAACGTACCGTAGAGATGCTTAAGCATAAAATTAAGCATTGGGGAATTTACCAATTTGTGTATTGTTAAGTTTAAATTAATAACCAAAATAAAAAAAATACCTTTCCTTTCAGTTAAAAATTCAAATACTGAAAAGAAAATTGTTTTATAGAAGTGATTTTAAGTGAATTGTTAGCAAGCCTAATTTTGGTTGTGTTGCATATTTTTTGTAGCTTTTAATGCATTAACAATTCAGTTTTGCTTCAAAATATGAACTTTTGGAAAAATTGTACCTGGTGGAATATTAAAGTACATAATTTTATTTTCTGATTTGATTTCTGTCTGAGTTGGAGCAGTCAAATTTAAATAAAAGGGAGAAAAAAAACATTTAAAGTGCTTCACATTAACTAGATTAGTGATGATAGTTAAAGTTTAATTATTTTTTTATTTCATTCAAAAATTATTTTAATGAAGCTTATCAGTCTTCCATTATACATTATATAAATGTGTTTCGTTATTTGTTAATTTCCTTTAATATGTATTTACCGTAATTGGTTTTTATTTTTTTCCATGTAAGTTAGATTTAAGGGCTCAAATAATCTTAATAAAGCTAAAAATAGCCATTTTAATTTTAAATTGTAATTTCTTTTTATCCTTTTATTTTCTGCTATGCTCTGTATAAAGCTTTTGCTTGATTTTAATTTCTCTAGGAATAAAAGAATGCAACTGATATTAGTTGAAAATTTTTTTTCTGCTGCAAAATATATTATCTGTACTTAATAAAGACGCAATAAACCATGTTGAAAAATATCACTATCTATACAGCTATTATTTACAATTTAGATAGGCTTTTATCTATGTTTCTTAGGAAAGGAAACGTAAGAGATAGCGAATACTTTGTCCGATGCTTGCCAAGGGACTCTTTATAAGTTCTTGATTCTGGTCGGGGTCTCTTTTCATGTTCTCATCAAAGAATCTGCTCAAGAATGGGATTTAAGTATAGTCAAGAGGCTTGGGATTTATCAATCTTGTTTTATCGGAATATTGTCAGATGAAGAGAGTACTTAACAATTTTTTAATTTTGTAACATCAAATGAAGAGCAGAGAAACTTTTCATGGGATCTTTATGAGGCAGCAGCTACTTGAAAACAATTTTATGAAACTATTTCCGCTATTTCGATAGTACTAGAAGTTTCGCACAAAGAAAGGCAACTTATAACGAGAATGAATCTTAATCGGGAAATACGTTTAAAATAAAGAATATTTCTGCATTTTCTCCAGATTTTTTTTTTTTTTTTTAATTAGTAACATTCGGAATCGTTTGTATTGGATCAAGGAAGCCCTAATGACATTTAATACCATCAGTATTATTTTTTGGAATTATTATAAGCATTTTAAATTACAGAAAAGTATTTTCAAGCATGGATTTTTATCCAAAAAATTAATTCTGTATTATACTTACTTTTGTTTTAGAAATAAGTTTAATTTTATTTATTGTACACAAGAGTCACCAATTATGAGATATCAGAAATCGTATCCAATACCACTGACTCTCAATTTAAAATTTTAGTTATACCTTTTTTTCAAAACACATAGCTGAAAATCAATAATGAGAAATATCACAAATACATTTTCCTCCATACATATATTTTGAAATAAAATCTTATGAATATTAATACTTATTTATCAAACAATTTTGTTTAGCATTTAAATCCATTTCAATAATAAAAATGGATTAATGAAATACTAGTTTTGTTATAACATTTAGGAAACATACGATTTATTGGAAGAAACATTTCATGCAATGTTTTCTTTATTCCTCAAAAGATATAAAACATGAAATAAGATATAATCTTTTGTGCTGCCAAAACCTTATTCAAGAATTAAAAATAATAATTATCTTACCCTTTGAAAGGTTGAATGAATCCTCATAAAGCAACTTGTTACAGGGTAATTACTGTACATGATTAGTTTTCTTTATACTTTGATCATTCTCACATTAAGAATTGCATATAAAAAGAACATTAAATTTAAACACTGGTTAAAATTACGGATGTAACTTTTCAAAATTTAGACTGCTCAAGTATGAACTCATTTCCATCAATCATAATTGATATTTTTGACAAACTAATTTATAGCATAATAAATTTTTGCTAGAAAAATATAAAAGAGTTGTGTATTTTTGCATTTATCTATCTTATTGACTTAGGTAGTATATAAGGGTGCGAACAAAATATTTTAAAATTTCTCATCTGTCCAGCAAACGAAAAATAGTTTGATAGTACAGTTCTGCTAATCATTTATGATTCTGTAATGTGTGATCACGTAGGCCGAATTATTAGCAACACACAAATTTAATTTTTTTAACTGTATTGATTAGCCACCCCAGAGTCTACTGTTTTAGTTGAATCATTTGGCGTATCAGATTATTTTTCATTTTCTTATCGTTGCCTTCAATTTTAATTACATTTGAATTTAATTACATGAATTTTTTTTTCTTCTTCTTAGTGAACTTTTAAAGGAATAATTCTGTTTAATGTATTACAAATTTTATGTGGTAATATTAACTTAAAGAACTTTATCATACACTATCTTCGTAACTGTATTATTCAGTTTATTATTTTAATAAATTTACTATTATAATTTATATTACATAGCATTTTATTATTGTATGCAATTAATGGAAACTGTTAAATATACTTTCTTTAATCTTATAAGTACTCATAATCATGTATTACTCATTTTATATTAATCTCGTATTTGTATTACTCATACTATATAAAATTCAATATGGAAAATTATAGATGTTCAATTAACTTTTATGAAATCTTATATTTTCAGAAATATTTAGTAACAAAGCTCATGAGAATTTCTTAATATTTCACCTAACACTCATTTTAATAAAGTGTTTTAAAACACATTTTTGTAAGCATACTTAACAAAACTTTGTTTTTAATTTTCCGAATTCTATAACCAATTACATTATTATTAAATATGGGTGAACATTTTCCAAATTTTAAAAAAAAATCATGAAGTAATATTAGTAATAAAATGGATTTTTGGTACACCACACCTATCTTTATAATAGTGACAAACAATTTTAAAAGCACTTTTCAAATAAATTTAAGAATACCTAATACACACATACATTTAAAATCAATCAAATAAAAATGCAAAATGTGTGTTTTTTTATCTTTCCATATAACCTGAATTCTATTTATAAACACGATGTAAAAATGTTTAAATTTTATTGTGTTTTTTTGTTTATTATTATTTTTGAGCAATTTGAATTATTGTTTTTTTAATTTTTTTTTCCTTATTAAATAAAGTTATCTTTCATTCCGTTTTCGACTCAATTCCTAAAAACTGATTTCCCCTTTTACCCAGAAAACAACATATGCTTGAAATTTCTATATATATGTATATATTCAATGTATTCTATATACGAAAATATTCACATTTATTAAGTACAATAATATTTTTTTTCTTAATTCTTCTATAAGAGTCGCCTTTTTATTTTACATAATAGATAATGCATATAATGTATATTACTCATGGATCGAATTTTTTCTGGAGGAAAAATATCAAAAGGATTCCTTTAAAACCAAAAAAGATAAAGGAATATCGGAATACTACATTAAAACGATCAAATTAATATCATAAGAATGTAAGAAATGTTTCTGTCATATATCAGTATTTCAAAAGAAGAACCCTTTTATTATTCGTGTCATTCCAGTTTGTAAAACTTCTACTTTTCACCATCTATAAGCTAAAATATTTTCATTATATTCCTAAATGAATATTAAAGAAATTGAAACGAACTAAGAGTCAGTATGAGTATTGGAATTCTGATAAGCACTTTTCTGCCATGGAATCATACTTCAACTTTTTTTTTAAACTTTTTTCCTTCTTTGACAAGAGATGTTACGATCGTTGAGATTTCAAAATGTACGTAAATTAGATTTGCTCGCGGACACTTTCGAATTGAAACCTTTTCTTCAAAAGACTCGAAGTTTTGAAAATCCTTTAAATTTACCAATTGAGTTTTTTAAAGTTATTTTTCTTCGTTACTATGTAAAGTTAAAAACGAGTTCGTTTGTCATGAAGTACAGTAATCAGAGCAAAGTGGAAAAAAAAAACTTTTTTGAGGAATGGCTCGGTTTCTTTTTCTTTCTTCTACTTTTCCGACTTGAGCTTAAGAAGAAAATCAAATACTTTTGTTACATTTTCTAATTTCGCTGTTTGAATGATAATAAATTACACCAAAGAAGAAAAAAATAAAGTGATTTAGTAGTTACATTACTAATTTTACGAACAATATGTCTTTAAGTAAGTCAGTTTCTAAATTGGAGCTTCTAATAACGAATTTTCATTTATTTAAAAAAAATTCTGGAAATTAGGTAGCATTTCATATATTTGATTTAACCACATTTCTCTAAATAAGATACTTTCCATTTTATAGATTCAATTATCTATATTTTTACTTCCATTCTTTGATTGAAATAATATACATATTTATACTAATGATTATGTTAAATTTAAGGAAAATTTTATTTTTTTCATTAAAAAAATATCATCACATGAAAACATGTATGATTAATTTAAAACATTTTAGCTTTCTATCCGTTTTCAATTTCCAAATCATATTATTATATTCGAAAATACATATACATAACTTTAAATAATGTTGAAATATATTAGATCTACCAGAAAATTCTGTCCGTTTGATAAGTGAAAGAAAATAATACATTTTTCATAGATTTAGTAATATCTATTGTGCAGTATAATTTCCGTCTTAAATATGATTAGTCTATAAACATTTTAGATGGGAGACTTGTGAGTTCACAGAGAAAAATTTGCTTAATGGAATCGCCACATGCTGATCTCTATTTCCTCGTCAAGAAAACAAACCCATTTTTGAACGTATGATAACAGATGATGAAAAATGGATTATTGTCGAAAAGAGCATATTTTCAGAATGGACTATCTATCCCTTCTACCTCTAAATTGAGATTGAGTCTGAAAAAGAGAATGCTGTGCCTAGGACGGATGTCCAAGGATGAAATAATACATTTTGTGCTTTTGAAACCTAACAAAAAGCACAATTCGGAGAGATACTGCCAGAAAATTGATAATTTAAACAAGGCATTAAAAAGGGAGGCCGACAAGGTCCAGTATGTAGCAAATTACATTGCATCATGATAACGGCAAACCACACTGCTTTGACGATTCGTCAAACAATCACAGAGATAAGCTGTGAATTTCTGTCACAACCACCATACTTCGCAGACCTAGCACCCTCTAATTATAAATTGTTCATTTCCATGAGAAGTTTTTTTGAAAGGAAAAAATTCAAAACTGGAGAGCATGTCAACCAAACTCAACTTAAGTAATTCGCCTCTGAAGACAAGGCATTTTTAAAAAATGGTACTTACAAATTACCATCACGCTGGCAAAATTTCATAGGTAACGACGGAAAATATAACATCAATAAATATTACTAAATGTATCAAAAATGTATTGTTTCTTTTCGCTTCACAAATGAACATAACTTTCTCGTAAACCTAATAAAAAAGTAGTTGTTTTATTTTATATCATTTGCCATGGTGGACTAGCGGTCATGGTCGATGACTTACGGTTGACATTATATTCGTCGAATCATGCTTTAAAGTCCTGATACCACTAATGATCCGCATTGTAGATGGACTAATGCACGTTATATCTTTCGAGATCTTCCCTATATAATGTGGTAATAGTGTGAAGAATATAGAGGAAGATGCCAGAGATCAGGTGTTGTTCTCCATACTTGACCGATGTTCAAAGTTGAGGGAACCGTAACCAGTAGTTCTCGAGTTACTTCGTTATGTGGCGTTAATAAAATATCCCAAATTTTAAAAATTATCTGATGCAATTAATGAATGTCTATTATTTTTTTTACATTTACTTAAATAAGTAGACTTATGAAATATGAAGTTATAAATTTTCTTATATCAATTTAATCTTCTTACTCCATCCTGGCATTAGAATTTAAATATTCTAAACTGAAGAAAAAAAAATAAAACAGGATATTCATTTGTACTTTTAATGATAAGGCATTTCTCGCGTTCATGGCCGTGATCACGTAAGTGGTCATAGTATATATACTTTTGCAATTTCATTGGGACAGAGTAAAAAAAATCGCTTTTTTTTAAAAAAAAATTACCCTTTTATTCATTCTACACATTTACAATACATTTTCTAATATGACGTATATTATCCCTTAGCAGAAATGATTTATTGCAGATGCTTTGGCATTGACTCTACAAGATTAGTACACATGCTCTTGAGTTCATCATCATAAACCACACTTGAATTGCATTGTTCATGATACGTTCTTACTTAAGCGCCTTTTTCCCAATATTCTACAACTAGACAATGATATTTAGGTCAGTTTAATTTCCAATCGAAACAAGCACTTTATTTTGATTTCCCAGAATATAAGACTTTTCCATTTTTGAATTGTGACAAGGAGCCTGTCATGTTGAAATAAAGGGTTTCAAGAATTAAACAATATGATGCCGTAATATTTCGATGTATTTAGTCGAAATTATCATGTCTTGAATAGGAACAAAGCTACTAGTGCCATTTACCATGAAATCATCCAAAAGTATCTGTTTCAGCGGGGGTTTTAGTCTTTTTGATGTAGCTTAGTCTTAAAGAATCAGAATATCTTCGTCTCACAACATCTGAAATGTATCCTTGCACAAGTAAATGAGTTTCATTCCTAAAAAATATTATACACTAAGACTATTTCCACTAGACCATGATTTGCACTTTTTTGCTAATGCTAAAAGATTTTTCTTCATGTTTCCCTTTGAAAGTTTAAGCTTTTTTCCCCTGGATTAATTTTGCTTTTTCGTATTAGAATTGTATTCACTTATGTGCTCATCTTCCTTTCTTTTTTTTAGAGAGGCTACTCCCCATTCTTTGAATGAAGTAAGGATATTATTGAAACACTTGATTAGCCTACACCAAATGTAGAAGCCATTTCTTTAACTACGTAGAGTGTGATGTTTAAGAACTATAATTTTAGCACGTTTCCTTGGAGTTTTATTAATTTTCGAATGCGTGAAAAATAGAAAACAAACTAACTGCCGCAGTCAAAGGTTCGCCGAAGAATAGAAAAAAACTACACTACACTAAAACTAGTTCGATCAATCAATAATTCCCGCTCTAAATAAATAAATTTTGTGTGAGGTGGTTTATACTTAGTATAAGCAGATAAAATTGATTTGAAATGGTTTCAGACACATCTACTAAAAATATTTTACCCTAAATAAATTACGCAGAAATTTATATATGCGAGGGATGTTCCGAAATTGAGTTTCGTTATATTTTTGAAAGAGCACATGGTACACCATATGAAATAAGAAACAATCACCAAAAGAATCTACACTGGAAGGAACAATAACAAAGGCACAGAGCGACAAAAAAAAAAACGGTAATACAGACCAGCGTATCCGAAACGAGAATGACAACGTGATCGGCAATAGAAGTTAGTGCTGTTCACTGGCATGAATGGGCAATTGGGACCAGTCATCGATGAGTACCTACAGACCATATAAGGTGAACAGGTCATGTTCGTTCAATTGGTTTGACGCTGGTGTTCCATTTTTATTGAAGGAAGTAAGAGCATGCTGGATTAAGGTAAAAAATGGCATCCTTCTACGTCCACGAAGGATAGAAACACCTTTGGAGTTCAGAACCTGATGTTAGTGGATACATGATGTTAGACGTAGCGTTCATACTCCATATTAATCATGTTTAGGTCCATCCAAAACATTACTAGTGTGGAACAGGATATGCAACACCATGTCTTATTATTTAAACTGATTGCACACAACGAAAAATGTTTTAATGTCTACAGTGAAGGTATTGATAAATAGTGCAAGGCGCATAGATTGCTTTTGTACGTAATAAATTTCCTTGTGAAAAAATGATGAAACTTACTTTCAGAACATCTCTTAAAGTGTGGAAGTTCTCTTAAAGTAGGTATACATATATATTTCTTAAAGTAGGTAGAGAGAGAGAGAGAGAGAGAGAGAACATCTCTTAAAGTAAGTAAGTAAATATATATATATATATATATATATATATATATATATCAGATCCTGTCATCTTTTATGTAAGATATTAAAAGTTTTTTTCCAAGATTAATAACGCATTTTGAATGCATGACCAAAATGAAGAGTACTTTTTTCAATGAAAAGATTTTTTATTGATTCTAGCACATAGAGCATTGCGTAATGATGATCCCGAATTCTGTCGCCGAAATGGAAGACCATATGAAGATTACAGCAGAGGTGAGATGAGAAGAGAACCTAATAGAACAATGAGAGCATAAGGTTATGAAAGGGCGCTTTTTCGCTGTTCAAGTTATATAGCAGGCATTTTTTCCAATAGACGTAATATAACACATACTGCAGGATTTGGGATTCTAGGGAATACCAACAAAAGACAGGGAGTCTAGTAGGGATTATTTTGGCAGATTTACGACCATGGAAATGAGAATTAAACAAATTTTTTGAGCATGGGATCTAATAAATAACATAATAATTTGGCGTGGGATCAAGAAATAAGAATGAACTATTTACTTTTGAATAAGAGGAATGGGAGAAAAAAGAAAATTAAATTATTATTAAGATAAATTTTTAAAGTATAGTTAAATCATTACACACACACATATAACAAGATATATATATAGTAAAAATAATTTAGAATTTTATTTATATTATAAAATATAAAAATACATCTTAGTTATTATATGATATATAAACAAAAATAGAATTAAAAACAGGTACTAAATGTATCTATGGCTTAAAAACTGTGATTGAATGAAGAACTCTAAAATAAAATCAAGAGTCAAATAAAATTTTGCAAAATTTTTGTACATTTAAAATTATTAAAAATACGAAAAGAGGAAAAACCGAAGAATGGATTTAAGTAATTTAGTATGATGTTTCAGGCTATGGTTAAACAATGTTTTATTTCATCCAATCACCTCATACAACAGTTACTCTAAATTAAAATTATCATAAAAATAAGAATCAAAAGAACAAATGTAAACCAATCCGAAAATTTAACAAAAAAAAAAAGCATTAGATATACGTAATAAAATTAAGTGTATAAAAATAACAATTAAGATTAATTTACTGAAATTAAATATTCACATAGATACAAATGAATTAATAATTCTATTAAGGGGTTGATAATCTTACGAATCCTACAAAGAAGCACGTATTTCAGGTTATTTTCCATCAAATCCAAATTTAATCTGATAATCTATATCTATACATTTTCTTTTGAAACATAATTAGCAATTCCACAAAAAATATACAATGACACTAAAATAAAATTCGCACAATCGCAGATACAAATTGCGTAATTGAGAATCACATCAGAAACATGTACTTTACAAACACTAATATACATTCAACGTAAACTAACTGATTTACACACACACACAAATATATATAAATATATACTCATGGACAAAAAAATCAGGGCAACAAGAAATAATTGTGGGATCGTAACGAAACTTGGCATGAAGATATATGTCAGGTAGATATGCAAAAGATTCGAAATGCAGCGAGATTGCGCATTACTTATAGCCGGTAGAGGGGGTTTAATGTCGTTCTCCATGGAGTATAAAACAGGAAACCAAAGCTTGTTTGAGTGTGCTGAATCGTTTACAAAGGAAGAGATGAGGAAGACACGCCATTACGCCGTTTTCTTAGACAATATGAGCTGTTGTCGCAGTTTGAGAGGGGGAGAATCTTCGGCATGATGGAAGCTGGGTGATCAGCTATGCGAGTAGCTCGTCAATTAGGCCGCTCTGATTGTGTTGAGAGGAGGTGTTGGGACCAGTGGCTCCGAGAGAGAGATGTCATGTACACAAAGACTAGGCTCAGGACGCCCTCGTTAGACCAGTCGTCGAGAAGACCGCCACGTCATAAGAAATGCACACGTACAGTCAACTGCTTCCACATGCTGCCAATCAGGCACAGGTTGCACCTTCACTACCGGCCCCCTGTGTCTTCTCAAACCATACGAAGACGCCAGGCTGAAGGACATTTGTGATTTCGGCACCCATTACATGTGCTTCCCTTAACTCCAACCCATCGACGCCTCTGCTTGGAGAGGTGCCGCGCAAGAGGAAACTGGACTTCAAGGGAATGGAACCATGTCGTCTTTAGCGACGAATCCAGATTCAATCTCAGCAGTGATGGTAATCGTGTTCGTGTGTGGAGAACCCGTAGTGAACACGCCTGAATCCTGCCTTTGATTTACAACGACACACCGCTCCCTCAGATGGTGTGACTGTATGGGGGGTCATTGCCTACAATACACTGTCAGCCCTAGTATTGATCCGTGGCTCCATGATAGCCCAGTGGTATGTCCATGACATCCTGCAACCACATCTGTTGCCACTCATACAACGGCTTCCAGGGGCCATTTTTCAACAAGACAATGCTTGGCCTCACATTGCAAGGGTGTCACAAGACTGTCTCCGCACTGTTACTATCCTTCCTTGGCCTGCCCGATTCCCAGATTTGTCTCCAATCGTGCCTATCTGGCATCATTTTTGACGGCGAGTTGGGCATCCCACGAGTTTGAACGAATTAGAAGCAACGTTACAGCAAATATAGAACAAAATGTCTCAAGATATTTTATGGAATTTGTATGCCTCAATGCCTGATCGTATCGCATTGTGCATTCGAGCTACAAGGAGTTCAACAAGGTATTAAATCTTCCGTTCTTTTGCCTTTTTCTCAAAAATGAAAGATCCTTTTTCTTTGATTTTCTAATCATTTATTTATTTCAAAGTAGTCATTACGAATGTAAAATTTCGTTTCATTTTGATGACTCCTTCTCGGTGCGCTAATTTGTTTTGTCCATGAGAATATATATATATATATATATATATTTGTGTGTATATATATGTTTGTGGTGTGTGTGTATATATATATGTGTGTGTGTTTATATATATATATATATATATATATATATGTGTGTGTGTGTGTGTGTATGTATATATAAATATTATTTTAAGGGGATTTCCTAGAAAGTAGGGTGAACCTATTACCTATTTATATCAGGCGCTGATCCGAGCAGGTATTTAAAATGAAGTACATATTGATCCTTGTAGCATTTGTTATAGAAAATCCTGAGAACAGAAAATCGAAAATATTACATAATAATAAAAGTGTAATTATATAAAAACCCAATATGTAATGATTAACATTAATATATATATATATATAATGACAATTTATGTTAAAACATTTCCAATCGAATGATGGTTAACTGATTTTCTATTCAATCACTGCATTCTGTGTATGATTCATGACATTTGGTTACAAATTTGGTGTATTTACTCATTACATAACAGAACGGAGATTTGTCAGTTCTTAGTGATGAGTTGATAACCTTTGCGTAAGAGTGAAGAAGTGTTTAAAAGAAAATAATTTCTTATAATTTTTATATAATCTAAAAAGTTAATTGTTATAAAATAATTTCTTTTATAAAATAAATAATTTTGTTAGTAAAATAATTTGTTTTATATGTTTACACAGAATATTAAATTAATTTCACCATGTACTTTTTATTTATATTTCAAATTGTCGGAAATGAATAAAAGCATTCTAAAGCATTTTGTACCTAAACAAAACTGAAAAAAAAATATATGAATATTCCTTAAAAAGTTTGTCTTAAAAGGTATAATGAAGTATAAGTCAACCGTAAGATCCGTAACAAATTTTATCGTACAATTTTGAAATCAGTGAACAATATTACGTCATAGCACTAATGAGAATAATGAAAAGATTTTGTTTTGCAATAATGCCTCAAACTTAGTCCTTAAAGTTCAACTTTCTTAAAGAGAGTGAAATATTTACAAAATTCTTAAGTTTAAAAATGCGAAGTAAGATATTTTTTAAAAAAAAAAAGTTTTTTTATTTGCATTACTTACTTTAACACAATATTGAATTATCAAAATTGATATGATAAATAAATGCACATGTGAGATCTTATTAAGTGTTTAGAATATAGAAATATTTAGAGTATATGTAGAGATATAACTTATAATTCAAATTCTATTTAAAATTTTGATCATTTCAGAAATTTCAAGCCTACATTACTCTAATTGCTATAAGAATAATTCTTAATATTGATCAAAAATATGAACCATTTCTTCCTTTTTATCCATTTCTTTCATTCTCTCGTAAGACATTCATTCTATATGTACTATTGTTCACTTTCTTTTAGAGATGATAAGAACTATCTTAACAGATGAATAGAATAAGCTTAGTAATATATTAAGACTTTCTAAACCAATCTTATTAAGTAGTACATAAGTATTTTATCGAAAAGCTATCTGTTGTCAAGATTATTATAAGGTTGTATACATTTTAAGAATAGCCCAATGATATGATTGCTTAAATTAGATTTATTTCACTTCCAATCTTTTAAAATAACATTATTTCAATATTTTATTTTTCGAAAGATTAATAATATTTCATAAACGCATTTAAAGCTTTTTAAAAATATTTGCACAGTAAAAAAATACATTTCTTTGAATCAAAAGTTTATTTGTATTTACGCAAAATTGTATAAATTCATAAACAAGCAATTGCAATCAATTCAGAACCACATAATTATTTTCTTTTTAACGAGTATTGCTTTTTAAATATATAATAAGCGTTGTATAATAGTTGAAGCTATTAGCTAACTCAAGTAATAATAATTAGATCTGTATTATAGCGGGATTAACCTGATACTGAACAGCACAGTAAATGCCACAGTCTCTAGCAATGGCTCGTTACGAATAATATTACGTAATTATGCGATATAGTAAATGACTGATGGTCTTCATTTAATCCTTCCATGTCTGCTGTACGTACAATATATTCCTAATTCAAATTACTTCACATAAATTACAATCTTGTAATGTTTAGAAATGTATTTTGTGTATATAATACTCTGTAATTTTAAATTTATCCTCATTTGCACTAATATGCATTTGTAAATATCCAATATTTTTGTATGTGTAAATTTTGAATACGATGCATTAGGTATTTGTGCACAAAAAATTACAAATATATCATAAATTAATCTAATGTTTAAATAGGAATTTGTATGAATATTTAGATTGGAATATTTGTTGAAAAATATCAAAGTAGTAATTATTTCTCTGTGTAAAGTTATAATAATATTTCAAATAAAAACTACAGAATATTTAGTAAATTTTTACAACATGCAACTTATAATAGTGTAAAAATATTGGTACACAACTCCGATTTAAGAATTAAGGATTTTAAGTTAAATCACATTTTTAAAACTAGGTAATTTTCTTCCCCGAGAAGAGTTTGATTAAATATGAGGTACATTAATTTTTACATGGAAGCATTTAAAAGTATATTTGAGAAATATTCTCCAGAAATAGATAGCCAGTAAAGTATTCTGATAATTCGAGGATGTTATTTAGTATAAAAGAACAACCATATTTAAAACTTCCATTGGAAAACATTTCTTAAATTACAAGCTACACGTCTATGACATTTTTAAGTTTAGTCTTATGAGTAGCTTGTTAAAATAAAATTTTATTGGACAGGTTAAATACTTTTCAGGCATTGTGAAAAATTTCCATTAAATTTATTATATAAATTAATACTTTAAATTTATTGTGGGTCATTTAAATTCCATCGATGCACGTCTCACCGTTATCCTGGCTGATAGTTCAGTTTGAACTTAAATATAACAGCGTTATCATCAGTTTCTTATTTCGAAACATTTCAGAGAGCTAATGCATGTGCCAATTTCATTTTATTCGTAACATACCAGGTAAAGTATTATGTTACAAAATAAGTTCGAAGTTTTAGAATTATTTAATGTACTTTATATGATGTAGACATCTAATCTGTTTTGATTACTAAAGCCGATGTATATTTTTAATGTTAATATGTTTAACTATTTTAAAAAATGAAACCAAAATATTTAACAATAATAAGTATTATACGAAATGTGCATGATAATAATATACTAATAATCCTAAATAATTTTTATTTTCATGCTCTATAGCTTAATATCTTAATAAATATTTGACTGATTTTTGACTCGTGACATAACCATGTAATTCTCAGAACTGGATAATTCTAAATAATCGAAATATCTGATTTTCAGATATTCAATTTTCGATTAGATATTTTTGAAAGGATAACTACGTCAACAAATTTAACTGATATTTCTAATTACTTTTCATTTTTATTGGTTTTTTAAATAACATTTAAATTAATTAATTATAATTTATTTCATTGAATCAGTAAAAACATTCAATATATTTTTAAATTCTTGCATAAAAATTATTGTTTCTATATATATATGATTTAGCATCAAACGTTTTTAAATATGTATTTTTTTTATAAGCGATCGGTATTTTTCACTATCCATATTTAAAAGGGGCAATTAAATTAGACAATAGGCTAAGTAATGTGTTAGAGAATAAATTTTTAAGTCATAATTTGAGAAGTAATATCATCTAAATGAATAGCAGCACATGTATGAGACAATTTATTATTTTAACGCTTATAGAGATTTTTTTCAGTTCTTAAAACAAATTCTTATTTTTCGTTTTGCTTTACATATAAATAAAATTAATTTAAAAAAAACCACAGATTAAAAATGTATTTTCATTGATTCTATATGAATAATTCACTCAAGTATATGATATACTTCATAAGCAAGCAATACCGTAACTTTCGGAGAAAAAACATTATCTTTAACAACTTGACGGGTTCTATATTGAACACACAAAAACCATTCCACCAAATCCCATGCATTTACATGTGGTAATTTAGTCCCTTCTTCCTCTTTGGGAAACTTTATATGATGATTTGCCTCTCTCATCTGATTTTATTTTCAACCAGAATACAAATCAACCTACCAATTCTGAAACGGATATTTACTTCTAATTCCTGTTAGTTTTTCTCTTTATTTTTCAAACCAAGGGATTTCAAAATAATTCATGAGAAATTTAGTACTTCTTCAAATGCAACCATGTTTTATTCAGTACTAGTATAATTAATTTAATATTTAAATACTAACGCAATTGCATTGTACGAAGGCTTAGTGATCTATATATAACTTTTCATCACAGAATTAAGCTTTAAATTGAAGAATATATATATATTGCGTTGAAGTTCATTACTGGATTAAAATTTGGATTAGAGTTCCTAATAAATGTTTCTTAACAATAAAGTAATAATTAAATTGAAACGAGATGAAGAACGCATAAAATTCTAAATCAGTGTGGGGAAATGCAATTTTATTTGCATTGAACAACAGATTATAATTTTTCGAAAAGCTATATATATATATATATATATATATAAATTACATCTGCTCAATGGAAAGCATAAAAGTGTAGCAATTTGAGCTGTTTATTTAATAATGAACCTGAAATTAATGCTTAAATAAACAAGTAGTTGATCAATTGAGTACGGTATAAAACAATCCAAGGCTCTTTTTTTGTTTGAAGGAAAACAAAGGGCTCAGAAATCGCATTTTTGTTTACAGTATTATTACCAAATGTACAGATGAAATTCTTTCTTGTCAAATTAAAGTGCTTTCACAAAATTAAGATTGAGGTTAACTATCTAACATAAATTATTTGAAAGTGATTTCAAATTTCAACGGAAAGGGAATTGTAGTGTCAAATTTATAAAATTCAGTGTCTGAGATTGGTTTACATTCAAGCACCGATGTAATAAGCAAAATTATATGGGATAATGTAATAATATTAAGTTCAGGTTTTACTACTATTGTCACTATGTTGGATTACATCTAGTACGGTAACTCAAGTGGCATAACTGAAGATCAAGTTGTGGGTACCTTGTTTTCATCTGTACCGAATGCAAAAGAATTATAAGCCATTGAAACTATTGAGTTCACAATAGGATAGAGAAGATGAAAAATCAGGTTTAATATTTAAATATTATAGTTAGATTTTATAGTGAGCTGAAGATATTTCATGTTGACAGATATGAAGTGTCTTTGCCTTTTTAAATTGAAGCCTAACATTTAAGTAATGAAAGTTTAACTATGAAATGATACAAGAAAATAATAAAAAACACTCTTATAACTGTAAGACATTTTTATGGGAATATGGAACTGTTTTTTATGAATGAGAATACTTATAATTAATTAAAGAATACCTAATATTAAACTTGAAAATTATGCTTATTTTCTTCACCATAGACTTGTATTTAAGATTTCTGGAACAATTAAAGCAAACCCTGAACTTAATTGAATTAAAACTTGATGTTTTGAATAGGTTTCGAATGTATCCAATTGGTTTGTCAGTTGATATAGAAATGGCTTTTTTACAAATCAGTGTCACTCCTAACACATCAAGATATTTTAATTAAAGTTTAATTACGACTTAATTTAAAATATATTATTTTTTTCAGACTACTACTGTAAATTTGAAAAAGTAATGAGTAAAGTATTTTATCTACTTAAAAAGGGATTGCAGTATTATAAAACTATTATGAGAGTTTCAGCTATTTTTTACATTTTGATAAGAAGTATAATAAAAAATTCAAATTCTCGGTTGATATATGTTCAAATAACGAAATTAAAACCGCATATAAACTTTTTAAATTTAGTAAAGAATGTATAGAGAAAAAACAGATTTTAGTAAATTTTAACTTCCCCCATTTAAAAATGTTAGAAAATAAATTTCAAATTAATAAAATAAGGATGAAAATGAATTTGGCTCTCCAGAACTTAATGCAAGCATTTTACAAATGAGAATATCTCCGAGAGTTACCAAATTGAGCATACATTTGAGGTTGAAAGAAACTAAGTGAGAAATTTTGAAGGAACTAAAAATTGTTCTGTGTATTGAAAAAGAATTCAAACATTTTGAAGAACTGGGCAAATTACTGGATCTTAGAGGATAAGTTTATTTGGATCTCATTCGAAAATAGACTGTTGATCAGGTTGACTAAAATTTTATTCGAGAAAGTTCAATAATTAATTCATTGGAAAAATTAAAAAAAATTATTAATGGATGAAATTGACTGCAGGTGTATTTAACTCAGTTATATTTTATATAATCAATCTGACTGTCAGGAAAAAATATTCATTTCAGAAATATTTTTTATTAAGTAAGAAAGAGCCAACACTGGTAAGTTCGAGAAATCGTCCTTCATTGATTATCTAATTTAGGGTTTAATCCCGATTCTGTTGGCGACGAACCCTTTCATAAGAAACTAAAAATATAAAATAATTTAGAGAAAAATTAAAATTATACAGAAAAATGATAGAAGTTATCAAAATTAATTAGATGGTAATTGACTATAAATTTAAATTTAAATATAAGAAATTTATAAGAATTGTTTTCGAAGCAAAATTTATGTCAAATTAAGTTTGATTCTAGAGCTGAGTAATGAAATTTGAAAAATAATGTTCCAGTTTATCAATATATTTAATTTAATTTTTGAAATTCATTCAGTTTCATGCAACATTTATAGAGAATATGGACACCACAGTATATATTGCTCTAATATGAATATGGACTAAAATGTTGGAAATGTGAAATATTTGGACACATTTTAAAAGTTTCGAGAATGAACACATTTCAAAAGTATGAGAATAAAACTTCCTTGTAAAATTCAGTAAACCTTTCAATTTAAATACAGAAGATAGTTGATATCTGTAACAAAAAAATCGGCAGTCGTTACCGGATGTGAGAAATTAATTTAATATGTATATAAAAATTGGATTTTTAGAACTGAAATCGGACAGCATATAGTTAATAATTGCTCTTGATGAGGAAATAACACCTTAATATTACTTTCGTTTTTAAAATATTGCTTAATAATTGAGCTACTTTTATTAAGAATTACATTCTTGAGAAATGGTAGAGAAATCGCGGAACCTTTCTCCAAGCGCATTCAAAGAACCTTTGAGAAATGTCACTGACAATAATACGTGTTTACTATAAGTGAATTTCAAAATTTCAATGATGACGAAGATATCAGTTATGTGAAAGTGACTGAAGGATTCCCAAGCATAAATGAGCACAGAGAAGTGAAGATTAAAAAAAAAAAAAGAAGAAAAATATAAAAATACGTAACCCTCTGCATGGTCGATAGAAAAGAGATGAGAGAAGAAGTCACCCTGAATATTCTTACATAATAAGAAGAAAATAAGTATAAGTTTGAATAAATGAAAAAATAATAAATAAAAAAATCCTACAAGTGTAGAAATATAATCGCCATTCAAAAGATACAATATGGAACATAGATGAAGCTGACACTGAAATATTTCACATCGTACTAAGATACAAAGGTCAAAGTCAACGACAATACGATGTGAAAGGTGTAACATAGTGATGGTCTCGACAAGACAGCGAACTCAAAGGAAGTTGGATAAGCTAGTTATTTTCAATAAGTACATTTTCTTTAATCTTACTATTACTTATCTTCTACTATTTTAACACTCTTTTGTGATTTTCGTAATTATTTTTCTTTTGTTTACTCTATTTAAGAATTACCACTGACATTTTCAGGGCACGAAGACATTTAGAAGTTCAGGAATATGGGTGTCGTCACTATATGCTTGTTGTAGAGTCATAACAAATATGACCTATTTACTCTAACTAAAAAAATGTTTCAATATTAAAAATGAAATAGTTAATGTTATAAATAAATAAAGTTAAAAAAATATACACCGTTTCATGCATTTTTGTATAGATAACGTTTTTAAAATTAGAGAGAAATATATGTATTTGCAGCGATCTTTTATACTCATAAAAATCATTTTATCAAATACAAAATTATTATTTCTCATCAAAAAATTTTCCGTTCTAAATGTATAATATATACAATGAAAGCTAAAATATTATTTACATTTACTCTTTTCTATATATTCTTAGTTTTAACTGAATTCATTTAAATAGTTAGTGATCAAATATTTAATTTTGATTTCAAACATTAACTTCACTGTAACAATAATGTATTTGAAGGAGAAAAAAAAACTCTGCAGAACTTTTTGCTAGTTACAAATTCTTTTTTTTTTTTTTAATAAAATAAAACTATCATTTCTGTGTCTCATACACACATTTCTTACTGTCATTTATTTCCTTAAGAAATATTAAAAATTGCATTCTGTAAATTCATTTAAAAGAAGTATGAAGCTAGCCTTAAGAAGAACATGCTTACAATTTTTTTTTCTCAATGCAGTTGATTTATAAATGCTCCGGTTTTCTTTCATAATTCTATAATTAAAATAAAGATATATGTAAATTATATAAGTAATAGAACTATAGTTAAAAGAGATACTTTAATTTATGATTGAAATCTTAAATCTATTTTGCAATACTGTTAAAATATTGTTCTGTGGAATCTCTCTTTCTTCCAAATTTTAAAAGACTCTATATGTTTCCTGTGATATATTACTTTCCTTATCATTTTTATGAAAAGAATAATAAATGACATTTCTCAATATGTTAAAAATATTCCTAATGCAGAATATAGCTTACAGAGCTTCAAAATATTCAAATGAAAATTATGTATGTGTGTATTTATGTATATGGTTATAAATGAGTACGAAATAAAGTTTGAAATAAATGTTGATTTTTGCTGAGATAAACCTTTTCCTTATTTACATCGTATCCAAATGTTAACGTAAAAGAGAAGATTAGAATTAACATAACTACAATGGTGCACAATTAAGAGAATTTTCCTATTTGGATGAATATCTCTAGAATTACAGAACATATTTTAATGAAATTTGGCTTGTACATAGGGTTAATATATTACAAAAAAATAACCATTAAAGAGCTATAATACACACCCGTGATCGTACGTAACACTAATTGAAATCACAAGGTGTGCTGAGCAGAACAAAAAAAAATGGGTTAAGAGGGAATATGGTCCTCTCTTACAGACATACAGGCCTTGGAATGTGATTTTATGTTGGAAATGAGGGAGTGTATGAGTTCCTGTGGCAATCGGTCCCTCTCGTTCAGCAACGTTGTTTTCAGGTCTTCGATGCATCTCGCAGGGATTGGGGAGTTGCGAATTTCAATTGATCTCCCTAGAGAGTATCAGACATGCTTTATAGGATAGAAGTTTGGAGATCTGGCTGGCCAATCCATCCGTTGAACATCCTGACTTTCCAAAAATTCGTCAACCAGATGATCTCTATGTGGCTTTGCATTGTCATCCATTAAAAGGAAATCAGGACTAATTGCACCCTTAAAAAGACGGATATAGGGCTCCAAGACATCATTTCTATACCTCTCAGCAGTCACAGTGAGACAAAGACATGGAGGAGTGTGGGGACATCCAACATGATGCCAATACCAAGTCTCCTCTGGTAATGATCGATTTCTCAGACATTGGATGATAGCTAGAGGGTCCTTGGTCCTCTCCATATGAAAGTATAGCGATAATCGCTGGTTAGTCTGAATCAGGACTCATCAGTGAAGAGTACGGTCACTCAATGATCAATGCTATAATGTTTAAGATATCTGCACTATTTTAAGTGGACTCTCTTGTTCAAAGAACTGAACGGGAATCTAATCTAAAAATCTATTCTAAAAGCGATTTTAAGTAATGTCGTTTATTATATGGAGTTTTAAAAAGAACAGGTCGTTTCTTTTGGCTATCAGTGTGATTATATCAATTCGTAAATCAGGTTTAAAATAAAGAATATTTGAGACATTTGCGAATATTGATATTATTTAAATGAAATCAAGCTATTTATAGTGGTGATATCTAGAATATGGTACGAAATGAAAACAAATTCCATGAAGACGATCGTATCGCATGCAATAGGTTCAGTTTACTCAGTATATCTACGTCACATTAAATAAAGTTGTTAAATTTATCATTTTAAGGAACCTTTTGGAGTTATCACCTATTGTAACGTTTCTACGTTTAGTGTTCAAAATACCTTTATTTTTTTCCATATTGGTAAACAGTAATAGTTGGAGGATCATTAGATAGAAATTTTGATAATAATCATCCGAGATTTGAATCATTATAAATCAAAGGAATGCTCTCTTCGATTACTGGCATTATACAAACCATAGAATATTTTTCAGTCATTAGTCACTGAGAAGTAAATAATTGGAACTGTTGTGACATTTCTTCCTATAAAAATAAGAATTATAATGATATATTATAATTTATAGTGATGTATTATAATTTATAATGATATAATATAATTTATAATGATGTATTATAATTTATAAAGATATATTTTAGTTTATAATGATATATTATAGTTAAAAATGAGATATTAGTTTTATATTGAACTTTTCACTACGCTATACACTTATTCCTACTCCTTTTATCCTTTCCTAGATATATAAAATCATTTAAGAAATATTTGGTCTAAATCAAGTAGAATTTTAGTCTAAATTTGTGTGGCTTATTCTCTATATACTATATGAATTAGCAACGTGTATCACACAGTAACAGATGCTCATCGGTAGTTATAATTTCATCCCCTATAAAAACTAAAACTGAGAATTTTCCTTTGAAATCCCCCATAACTCAGAAGAATGAGAAAATGTGTGCATTTTAAGTGAAATCGAGCTTGTTCATTTATCAACAAACCACAGGAGCCTTAGGATTTCTTTGAAACGGTTTCGCGATCATTTCACTGAATAATGGAATACCCTACTGTGTTTTGATTATAAGTCATTCAAGTCTATAATAGCACATTGATTCTCTTGAATATACCAGTACATTAAAGGCATTCAACTTTTCTACAGAAATACACCATGAATCCAATTCTAAAGGGTGACAAACCTTCTCAATATTATACTTTTTTTAAAATGCTTCAATATGGTTTCGGAAAACAGCACGCACCAATATAAAGTTTTTTCGTCTCCAATATTTGTCTTGGCATATGGAGTAGATTCTATTATTTCTTTCAATGCATTTTCTAAGGCATGTTTCTAA
>BMAW01088216.1:76623-90973 GCA_019974015.1 Nephila pilipes
ACAGATGCAAAACTGTAAAAGGCAATGAAATTGAATACAGTATGAATTAAAATTATAAATACATTTTACACATGAAGAGTTTATTCAAAATTATTCTTTTAGAGAAAAATCTTAAAAACAAATATCTCCATCCTTTTTTTTTATTTTCTTCGCCTGATAACTCTGAGTCAGAATTATGATTTTCTCAGAATACTTTTATTACAGAGCTTTTAGGTCTAACCAAATGCTATAATATCATTATTTACCTTTTCCTTGACAAGACAATTTCAAAAAACGGGGTAGACATTGGTAAAATTTTCAGAAAAACTATATTAATAACAATAAATGGTGGGATATTAACTCAATTGCTACTATATAATCAGCATTTACTATGGATAGTACACAACATCTCTAAAGATTGTAAGTAATCTATAAAAAATAACAATAAAAGTAGTATAATACGTTAGATATAACTTTGATTCAGTGGTTTCGAAATTTATAATAAGTGTAATCATCAAATGCTCATTTAAAGCTTGGTGAACATTTGCATAAAAATAAACGGATGGTTCCTCACAATCAGCACAAAAGTAAAATTTTAAAAATGGATTGATGTCAGAATTTATAAGTTGTTACTGTTCTAGTGAAACTTGAAAATATTACTATTACAGTTTCATTTATGAATTTCATTTTGAAAGATAACAATATTTTCGATTAATTATAAATGAAGCTGTCATAATTGGACACATCATATAGTAAATGGTAGTCTGTTTCTTTTTTTATGAATGCATAGGTAGTAAATATGTAACATCATTGAGACTATTTCGAATCTTAGTTCAAGTTAAATACAACCTTATAGCCATTGCAGTTTATTTTCTGAATTTAAAAAATAATGGCACCAAATTAGGTTTACCAGGTTTGGAATGTGCATTTCTATCCTAATTGGCCCTTAGTAACAATCAAAACTTTGATGTCGGGAAAGAAACAGAACGTGATTCAAAGATAAAGTTTTGCGTTTTTTGAAACATTCAAAATATTTTTATTTAGTTTTATAACTAAAAATAATTTTTATCTTACATTAGATTGCAGAAGTGCTATTTTAATGGCAGAAAATGAACTATATATACAGCTAAGAATGATGTCGAAATATCGTGATAGTGACTATTTTATTTGTGTCCACTGTGATGCAAATAAAATTTTGAAAACCTTTATAGATTTTTATGGCAAATTTGGGCGAAAATATATATAAAAAATGTTAAAGTATTATTTAAAAAGAAGCAGTAAAATATTGAAAATGATATGTGAGAAGAAAGAAATCCTTATCCATATGTTCCTGCATATCTTACATAAAGGATTTAAAATGATGCAAAAGAGAGTACATTTTAAGCATTTAACCATTTTAATGGCTTTAAATAACGTTCTTTATTTGCTAATTTTGGGGAAGTATAATTCCTTAGGCACTTTCATGTCAATTACATGGTACATGCAAATATGTTACATCTTTTATAGAGAGTAAAAGTATTGGTTCATTTCTATCTTCAAGACATGCATTTTTGGATTTTCTACAGAATATATGCAACTCTTTCTCTTTAAAAGAAGTTATTAAAATACAATCCTTGTAACTTTATTTATGATGCTTTTTCAACCTCTTTGACAAAGTGCATATACCATGAAGATAATTTATTCTCTGAATGATTTACTTTGCTATTAACATCATATTTACATCAGCAATTACTAAAACATATCAATATCCATTTTACTGTTTATTTTACATACTACAATGAAAAACAACAACGGGAAGGAGATGACAGTATCGAGCTTTAAGAAGTCGCTTGAAAGTATACGTTCAATATTTTGGAAATATTGCACGCTGAATGATTTACATAATTAACTCTTCACATTCAAAAACATAATAAGAAATACTGTAACTTTAAATTGAATCAAATGCAACTCCCTTGAAAACAAAGATATTAATGAAATATATGAGGAATATCACATTAACTCAGGCTTTAACAATTTCCTTTTTTTTCTAGTGATGTGGTATAAGATATAAGTGCAAATTAATTATCATATTTTAAAAAATCAGTAATATAAATAAAATTCGGTGTAATTGTTCGGATTTGTTTGATATCGTGTTTTCTAAAAGGTTCAGAAAAATTTTGCAATCCATCATGTTTGAGAGTAATAATTTCCTTGTATTTGATTTATTATTTAAAATATTTTTTTTTACAAAATTATTTTAAACATGGAATTAGAATATGTACATTTAAATGCTTGTTAAAGAAAGCTTCCTATCGAAACATTTCAGGAAAGATAATGTAGTATAGAAAATTTTTAATAAAGAAAACACTTAGGATAGAAAATTATGTGTAGGTGATACTCGTAAGGTGTACATTTAAGGTGTACTTAAGGGGTACATTTGATATTTCTGTATAACTCACTAGATCAGAGGTCTTCAACTTGGGTTCCACGGACTCTAGGGTTAAGTGAAACTTTGAAGAGATTTTCGCAAGAGATAACTATTTGTTTAATTAAAGCGCCAACATTTTAGTAAAATTTTAACTTTTATAACAGACTGAATTCTGAAAGACAGCGTATTTGTAAAAATAAGTATAAATAAATATTTTATAGATAAAATAAATCTTAAATTTCATAAAAGTCATGTGCTTTGAATATAGTAATCGAGAGGTCACGTATTAGTCTCCGTTCTTTAGCTCAAGTGAGGAATCGCACACTTATTTGGCGACTTATTTAACTATTTTTAAGGCGCAAAATAAAATTGTAGCTACCCTTTTAAAGTTCAAATTTTGGGCAGATAGTATTTTGAAAGACAATATTAAATACTTACCAAATTTGTATAATATTTTAGTAGACTAACGCTAATCTCAAAAGAATATAAGAAATAGTTTGGTTCAATGATTATCAGATCTACAAAAACCATTTCTTGAATACTTCTACTGAAGAAAAATTAGAATAATTTTGGATCTAAAATCCTTCTCAAGACTGTGACACCACCGAACTCCCAATAAAAGAAGGAAAAGTGAAATTGATGTACGGACCGACACTCAATTGAAACTAAATTTTAATCAAGTTGATAATATATATTTTTGGATTGCATTAAAAAAGAATATTCTGAAATTGCCAAAAGACCTATAAAACATCCGCCATATGTTTTAACCTATGCATGCGAAAAATCTTTCTTTTGTACGTTTCGACAAAAACAAAACACAAAAACAGATTGGATGCTGAAGATAAATTAGGTTGTAGATTTTCAACAGCTATTCTATACGTAAAAATACTTGCAATAAAAGACAATCACTGCCAAGTCATTAAAATTTTCTTTTTATTAACCCACTATGATTTAAAATATTTTTCTTTAGTTTATTATTCTTACAAAATATTTTAGAAAGAATTATTCCCTTTCTGTATCAAACTTTACTTTCGTTATTCATTGTCCGAGGTGTAGTTGCAGTATAGTTGGTAATTTGAGTTCTTGAAAGCCTTTTGCCTAGAACCAAATAAACAACACTCGACTTGCAAAGGGATTATTACCATGGAGATAAAAGTAATATCGTACAATTATCTTGAGTACTGATATAGCACATAGAAGTTTATACCTTCCTCCACATAAACGTAGAAGTCAATGAATGGAAAAAGGCCTGATAGCATAATGTTTATTTCTGCAGTGACCGCAAGACATTAGGGAAGATTACACATTTAGCCCGTAAAACGCCCTTTCGATGCACCAGAAAATCATTTAGACCATGTCAAATACTCATCAATCAGCTAATTTTATCAAATAAGTTTTGTATAAAAACACTATATTTAAGAGTCATTTCCTAAATTTAAAGAAACGGAATTTCACAAAGAAAATAATTTGTTAAAAGAATATTTATACACTAAAATAAATGACTCATGGATTCTTACAAAATGTTGCAATCTTTAATTTATGGTGAAATTTCATCCTTTATATACCGTTATATATCGGATAGAATGTATAAAATAGTTAATGTAATTTGTGATGCAAAAATAATAGGAAGTATTTCATGAACTTGATTGAAACTTAAATACTTCCTAAGAACTCTGTTCAAATATCGAAAAGTATATATTTTTAAGATACTGATTTTGAAAGTTTCAATTTTCGAAGACATCACATAAATGCCTTTCTGAAAAGGGCGCAGTCTTATTCTGATAACTGCTATGTACGCTATGACATTCCTAAATGCCTTACATTAATGCTGAGTCCAAAATTATACCTTCAGTATAGTTTTCATACTTAAATACATGGTGTTTAATAAATAAGCAGTTATGTTTGATTTTAACAATTCTTTAATTTTATCTAGTTATAAGTTAATGCAATTTAATTTACACACTCATAAAAAATAATTTATTTATTTCACGAAAAAATGCATTAGGCACAAAATATTAAATTTTTCTCAATATATAATTTTCCGTTCCATGTGTATAACAATATAAAGAAATTCATATGTACTATATGTATGTTAAAGAACATAATATATATTTAGATTTGGATGAAACTTGAAACTCTCATTTTTTAGTTTCCCTTTCTCACTCTCTAAAATTACTTCAGGAACAAAATTATTGTGACCATTTTTATAAAGTTACAGGGGAAATATGACACAATAATATTTTTTAATGTAAGTCCAATAATAAAACTACTAAAACAATATATTTCATACATTAAAAACATATATTTAAGCAGTCTCAATGGAAATTGATGAAATGGTAATGAAGCTGTAATTACACTATTTCTGTCATTTTTATCCATTATTTATCTAAATAACAATTTATTGTGATTATCGCTATGACAATTTTCCTAAATTATCTACATAAATTAATTTTTGTTATCACTCAATGATATTTGTAATCACCATTTATCTATTTCATGCGAAGAATTATATTACTACTGTGCACCATTTATAATTATTTTATTCCACACTTTTGTGTCGAAATTAGTGAATTATGTTAATTATTTAATGTTATAGTCGCTTTCCGCGATTAATTTATTATTGCTCGTTCAGTACAAGCCATGGAGAAATAATCAGAGTCTCTGTCGAAATACTGATTTATTGCTTTCACAGATTTGTTACATAAATAGACGTCGGCATTGCCATCAAAGATATTGCATAAATAGAAGTATTTTTTTCATATGTTCATTGAAAATAAAAATAAAAAAATAGGTAATGAGTCATAATTTAAAATTTTTAAAGTTTATTAAATATTTGAATATCATCTGATTCAGTATTTTAAAGGTAATAAAACACTTCATAAACACTCAAAAAAAAAAAAAAAAAAAAAAAAAAAAAAACACACAATGCACCAAGAATAAATTTTTGTAATAATCAAGTTATTCGAAGTAGTGAAATTTCGTATGCAAAGACATTTAGACCGAACATGTAAATGATTAAAATTTGGTGTCCAATGAATTAATAGCGAGAGCTACAGCGTATCGGAACTGCGCACTCAGCAAGTGTATATAAAAAGCAATTCTCAATCTGATGGTAAGATTTTCTGTTGCATTGCGATTTAGAAGCAGTTCCTTCAACGACTGTAAAAACACCCCTCCGTAGGATTCAAACCCATTACTATCAACTGTCAAAGTTTGAAAGAGGTTACATCATTAGATTGAAAGATGCGGGTTGGTCAAAATGGAGAATTGTTCAACATATACGTCGAAGCGATGCGGTGATTAGAGGATGTTGAATGGTTGAACAATGGCAGATTCCAGCGTCATGATGGTAACGGCCGATCTCGGGCCAGAGCAGATCGGCAGAACAGAGTGATTGTCAGATCAGCTGTCACAGCTCCTAATTCATCGCTATCAAACATCAGACGTGCGATCCGCACACAAATGTCCACCATGACCATTCACAGACAGTCGGTAGAGCGAAATCTACTCTCGTACCAACCACTACTTCACCTGTCAGTCACGCCTGCACACATTCGAGTCAGATTAAAGTGGTGCTTAGCTCGATCAGGGTTGAATGATGCTGATTGGGAACGCATAGTGTTTAACGACGACTCCCACTTCCAACTGTGTCCTGACGATCATCGAAGATGTGTCTGGAAACTCCATGGCAGCGTGCCGATATTTCTTTTACTATTGCACGCTACACAGGCCCTCAACTAGGAGTTATAATCTAGAGGGCCATTTTCCTTGATAGCCGGACCGCTTTGGTTGTAATTATATGCACACTTACAGCACAGTGTTTCGTCGACGACATTCTGAGACATGTTTTGCTAGCGTGCCTTTTGCAACACTCAGGTTTTATTTTTCAGTAAGATAATACTTGACCACATACAGGATGTGTTGCTATGAACTGTCTTACAGCAGCTTGTCAAATACTTCCTTGGCCAGGCAGATCTCTTTCCAATCGAGCATGTCTGGAATGTGAGGGGAAGTCGACGGCATCTACCACATAACGTTGTTGACCTAGCCCAACAATTGGTGCAAATTTGGTAAGAAACACCGCAGGAAACCTTCAGGGAGTTTTATCATACTATGCCCCGTCGGATGGCAGCTTGCATCCATTCTAGAGATGGAAAAACACCCTATGAGCTCGTTCCTTTGTAACTATGTACATCTGTAATAAAACATTCAATTGTTCTGAAATTTTAATCATTTTCTTTTCTGTACATAATTTTCCTATCCTCAAATTTTTGTTTCCATCGCACAACTCCTTCTTGGTGCATTGTTTTTCGTTTTATAGTATATTGGTTAAATTGGCTAGTAGTATAGTATTTCTAATTTTTTTATTAGGAAATTGTGCAATATAATTAGAAATTTGATTTTGACTTTTATGTGAAGCCGATTACAATTTCAATGGGATTACCAAGTGGAGAAGAAATTGAATTACTTTATGTGAAAGCCATGATGTGTATTTCCCGTTGGGACACTTTCTTTTGTGAAACATAATAAACATTTCTTACTCATCCGCGATCTAGTCTTACTTCTATACACTTATATATGGGCATCTACTTCCCAGAGAATACCCTAGAATATAAAAACGACGCACCGGTCCTCAAACATAAATCATATCTTGAATGAATGTTCTGCAATCAAATGTGCTAATTCAAATACTTTATGTCATCCATCTTAAATTGAACACACTTATATGCGGGATATACGAGTCACGTATATTTATTTATTTAAGCAAAACTAATTTTCTAGTGTACGTTTGATTTTTATGTGATTCTTTTTTTTTATTTTTTTTTTTATTTCCTTCTGACTTAACTTAGTAAGAATATATTATCCTTGTTTTTAAAAAACAAAAGTTATAATGCTGTGATTTTTTTAAAAATAAATTCTACATAATATTATACATATATTTATTTTCAAGCAACTCTAATATTTCCACTTAATGTATCTCTGATGAGATTAGGATTCTTAATTTTCCAAAAATTAACACTTCTGTAGAATACTTTAAATTATAATTACTTATTAGATTTAACAACTTACGATTGGAAGCACCTTTCAGAATTTCAACAGTTTGTCATGGTAAACTGTATATTGTATCGTGTAAGATAGTTTCAAGAATTTATATATATGTGTATGTGTGTTGTTTGTGCGTATACCTTTGTTAAAATATTTTATTAGTGAATACTAAGACTTCAACAATAATTTTAATATCTGTAATACTTTGCTAAGACAATTAAGGTTGGAAAATAATATAGCACACTTTTTAATTTCATTCATAATTTCATTAGATGTGTAATACCTAATTGCAAAATTTCAATGAATGGCACATACTAGAATAGATGAAAAGGAAATTTATTTAGCTAAAGTAGAAGCAATTTATGGGTAAATAATAACTCCATTTTAGTAAACCCTTCTGGACTCAAACATACAAAAAATAATTTTAGAAAAATAATTGTTATAAAAATACATTATTCCTATTTTTTGGAGTTTTCTAATAATCATTAAGTTACAGATAGTTCCTGCAAAACATTTTTAATAGTATATCAAAGGATTTCTGAAAAAAAATATATTATTTAAAGTAATATATAACTTGATAATTTTTTTCAGTAATAATCCAAAAATAATTTTTCTCTTGTTTCTAATACGTACTAGATCACTTCATATATGATCGCAGAGATATGCAAAGAAATAAAAAAGCAATGTTATATTAAATTAATAAAAACAATATTTTTAAAAGACAAGAAACATAAAATACATATCTTTTGGACTTTTAAATCTTTAAGAAATTCCAGCTGTCGAAAAATTAGTTATGTGATTTTACCAATTGAAAAAGAAGGGAAAATATTTTATTGGTTATTAGATAATTCCTCTTATGTGTTAACACAAAAATTGTTATACAAATTGCTTATTGTGATAAATTTTTTAATTAAAATTCATGACTTGAAAAAACTGAAGCATTGTGTCTTAAATATTATCAATAGCTTGGTCCTAAAAGAAATGCATAAAGGTTTTTTTTTCTCCATCTTTTTTCACGTTAGTGTTTTGGGCTAATATCATTACTATACAAAAATTTAAAACAATATTTTTAACCAAAATGGTATTTTCCCTCTTCTTAATGTTTTATTTCTTTCTCTCATTAGAATAGGAGTAAAATTTCCACATTATTAGAGTTCCGGTAACAAATGCTTTAAAAGGTATTTTCTTGTTCTATTACATCAAATAAGCATAAAAATATTTAATTAATGAAAATATTAACTTTTTATAAAGTAATACAAATTGACATAAGGTTTTTTTTTTTAAGAAAATACCTTGCATCCAGATTCTATAGGCCACATTCATACTTAAAGCTATCTTTGATAAGGACTTTAATATTTATCTACAAAATAGTTTGAGAACCTCATATTTCATCACGTTACTCTTATATAAGTTTTCATTATTTGTAAAAATGGCGTTATAGCACAGAGTAATCTCCTGTTTTAAAACACAATTTTAAGATGAAGGTTTATAACATGCATCGAAGCAGAATTAATTTGTTACTTTCTTCCTACATTTACCGAATGCGGCTCAAACAATTTTTCTCGTCATTTAATCCCTGCAGATTAGAGAAAGTAATTGTAGTTGTTTGAGATCCACGATAGCATTGTTTACACACTCAGCTGAACATACGAGTATGAAGAGAGAAATGACGAAATAAATGAAAGTCGGAAAGCTTCGTTCCAGTTCAAATGAAACGTAACAAGAATTAAAGCTCTGGATTTGTGTTAATTCAGTGTTTTGAGTCTTAATCCATCAGGTTAACTTACTTGAAGAAAGTAGAATGAAATACGTAAATATAATTTCTAAGCCAAAATGAATACAACAATACGCATCATGGCTTGAGGAAGATTTATTGAAATTTCAAATACTTACTAACATTTAGTGTAGTATTCAGTTTTAAAATGCAGATAAATGAGCAATTTTTCATAATTATTCAGAATTAAATTCTTTGAAACACTATTCACATAAATTTATTCCCTTACTCCAGATTTAATAACAGATCATTCCAATTAACGTGTTTATATATAGAAAAGGTATTCCTAATAGCAATTTTTATGAACATTGACACTTGTTTAAATATAGTTAAAAATTCATTTAAAACTTTTTAACTAATATCAAAACGAATGTATTAGTTTTATTCTGCAATATATATATATATATCATGCCTAATGACTTAGTTACAGATATCAGCCAATAAAGTTGCAAATACAGAGAAAATATTGTATAAAATATATATAATGAAAAGCTCTCTAACAAATGAATAAAAATCATTGGTAAGCTTTTAAGGAAATATAACAGAAATATAAAAGTCATAATGTCATTATAATTATTAGTGTTATACCAAAACATATTTAAAAAAATGTTTTGATAAGTATAACAAAAAATGAAATAATGGGAACGAATTATTTGGCGAAGTAATTTTACGAAAAACTGCAAAACTAGTTTTAAAAGAATAATAATAAAAAAATATCATATACCTTTATAAAAATTTTGCTTATACAAAATATTTATAATATGGAAAATCTAATTTTTATTTTATATCAAGATTAATAAGAAATTTAAATTTGACATATAATATAGAACTATTCATTTTTAATTTTTTTAACCAGAATAGCATGTTTTAAGTTATATAAATAAAAAAATTCATAATTGTAAATTGAGTAAATCTCTTTCTCAAAAACAAAACTAACAATTTCGTAACTAATTTTTATAATTACAGTCTCATAGTTTGTTTTAAATTTTTTTTGAAAGATTTTCCCAGCTGCATTAATTTAAGTTTTGAATCTTATAAATACTTTATGAAATTTAGCAGTCGAAATGATATGAGGAAATGTTACAATATTCATATTTTATAATTTTATACTTCTATAAAGTTTTAATTATTTTGCCAATTTCTCAATTACTATTAGTAACCTTAATAAGAATACTATTATCAACAAGATGTTTATCAGCTATTGTATTATAAAGTTTTTAGCAAATAAAAACATAGTTACCTTACCAATGTAACGAATGATGAACTCATGTTGTAATTTTTTTTGAAAAAAAATTCTTGGATCTTTAAGCTTAGTAATATATTTTTTCTAAAAATTCAAATATTGAATTTTTCATTAATACAATATTTATATTTCTTAAAAGCTTTGATAGGTAAAATATTCTTAATAGATAAATTATTTAAAATATTATCACTATCTTCATTATTTTTTTATTATAATTATTATGTTTAGGAACTATGTGGGCTTAGCCTTGTACCTTTATTCATAATCTATGTAAACTTTTTATTCTTAACAATGCTTAAGTTACTTATAATCACATGCTACAACTTTATATATATATATATATATATATATATATATATATATATATATCAAAGAAGTGACTGTAAATTTTAGAGTATTATCAATGCAGTTATTGAGCTACTATAAACCCCACGTACGATTTAAATGTGGAAAATTCCATCTTCTACATTTTAAAGAATTACAGTTTAAGAGAAAATGAAACTACTGATAAAAAATATTTATGCATCCATAACAATTGTAGGAGGGAAATGTGCTATAAATGCGGTATATTTCTATAAGAGACGGTATTCAATTTTAAATCTAGAAATTACTCTAGAGAAACTTTTATTTTCACTGTCGCTCTTTCGTTCCAAATATCATCATTAGAATGAATGACCTCAGCATAATTACAGTAACTTTTTCAAAAAAAATTATGATTTTTAATTAACAGTCAAATAATTGTGGAATCAGTACTCCTAGTTCTTATGAAGAAAAAAAAATTGTATGATACACAGCATGGAACTCTTTCAAAAAAAATCAGAATAATTAAGTATATTTTATGAAACATTAACAAAGCAAATGTACATACGAGTATATAAAAATATTTTAGCTTGTGGAACCTCTGGTATCCATTTTTTTTAGCGTTTTACTTACTTAAATAAAGCATATTAAAACTAAGAAAAGCTTTGAATAGTATTTGTAAAAACTATTATATAAATACATCACAACAAGAAAGTTATTAGGAATAAAAGTAAAAAGACAAAATAAAATAAATAAGATTTTGATTATCATAATAGATATTTAATAGGAATCGTTTTCAGTTTAACCATATGTTTCTTAAATTTCTTAAGATTCTTAAAATAAGAGATTTGAAAATTATAGTTTTCATTTTTAACCTAAAAAAGTATTTTAATTCATCAGTACCATAAATTTGAAGAAAAAGAAATTTGTCTAATGTTTATTCAGGTTTTGTTATGAATGAATAATTCTTTGACATAATTTTCTGTACATCGTGCCTATCTACAAAATCTCAATTGAACTTTATTCATCTAATATTTTTAATAAAAACGCTAAAACTATCAAATAATCTTAGTAAAATATTTGATCGCATTATATGAACAAATCATTTTACTATCAGCACTTAAGCAGAATTGTTTATTCACACAAACAAAGCAGTTCAAGTAAACAATAAATGTGCTTTTGTTTTCTTCCTTTAAAATTCTTAATTATGAATAGAAATACTGACCACACTAAACAAAACTAACATTAAATATCTAAAAGAATATTCTCAAAAATGAAACGGAATTTTTTCTGAAATATGAAAAAGAGTAAAGGAATACGATTTCCTTTACAATATAAGCTATACCCGAAGTAAAGAAAATTCAAAATACCTTTCAAACTCGTGATTTCAGATAAACTATTGTTTTTCCATACATTTCCCTTCTATGATATTTCCTTTGTATAAATCCTCACACTTCGAAAAACTTTTTTGAAAATAGTCATTTTTTGAAGATTAAATTCAAACTTCGGAATAAATGATGAACCTTACCGAGTTTCCAAGCATGATTCCAGAAACATATATACGGTATACATTATTTACAAGTTTTCTGGATTTAGTTCTCACACATAAGTATAAACGAAACATTTATTTTCACATCATCCCGTTTCATGATGACATTGAATTAATTATGTATGTATTGTAAGTTCCAAAAATATAGATTCCATATAGTATTCGCGAGGATCTCAGAATTAATTTTATTATGTTTAGTAAACAACGCTCCGATACTTAAAAATTAAATTTTGTTGGTAACTGAAAAATTAAATGTTTTGTATTAAGAAGACATTCAATGTGCGTATTAAGATGCACAATTAAATGTATTTAAAAATCACATCATAGTTTTTTTTCCCTTTAGTATATTATAAAAGTGTACAGAATTACCATTATGTTCACAAAATTCTTATTTTTTAAGAAATGTAAATTCTTTAATCTTCAGAAAACCTTGATTCAATTTCTTCCATGTATTATAATATTAAGTTCAGTAGGATAATGTATTAAAATAATTTGTAGTTTCATTTAGAAAATACTAGAATATTTTATGAAAATTATGACTCATGTAGCTTTACTTTTTGCATTCCACCTTGTTCTAAGTAATTAAGTTAATCTTAAGGCCTTAATTATAATACTAATTTCTTATTTTCAGTAGCATTTTTCTGTCAATCATATAACAAAAAAAATATTGATGTTTACACTTATTATTCTTATTTAATCCATTGATAAATTTAAGGTTAAAATTCCAAATATTAATTAAGTGCTTTATGATGCAATGAACATCAATTACTGTTTGCAATTTCTTTTATTTTTCATAATTTTAAGACATTTTTTAGAGTTTAAAGGTAAGTTATCTACTAAGATAAATAAGAAAATTTAATTTTCGTGCTAATGCAAAATGCAGAAAATGTACATGGGAATTTTATATACATTTTTATCAATTTTATTCCATATGTCTCAATAAATATAAAACAAACCTAAGGAAAACACAATATAAAATGAATATTTATCCTAATTATTTAATTGCTGCTTTGAAAATTACTTTTAAACCTCTTATAAGCATTATAAAAATTGTATCTTTTTGATTATTATAAATCGTTAATTGACATTATAGTACGCTCATATTCAGCATAAATTTCTTTAAAGTGAAATTAATAACAAAAATCTAATTTCCGAAATTAAAACATTTTAAAATGTGATCTTTATTTCTTATATAACAAAACTGTTCTTTGAAGATGTTGATTGGAAAGGTAATTAATTTGCTACTATCCATAACTTCTAACTACTTTTGCTATTGAACGTTTCAAAGACATAATTAATTGAGCTCATATACCGTAATTATCTCTGTAGTTAACGTATTTGTTATTCTCATTAGTTCTTATTTTGGAAAACCAGATAATTTGTCTTCTACAGAATTTCGTAAATATTACTGAGTATATTTTATTTAAGCCAAGACGTTTGCAATAATGTTATATATTATATTGTGCATCATACATGAATGAATTAAAGAAACGAAGTCGTATGTTTCTAATCTATTACAGTAGAAGAATTACTTTTTAATGAAATCCAGGAAAAGAAATACTATATATTCAAATGATAATAACTCTGCTATGTGAGAGATAATATATCTTGTAGGAACATACAAACTTTGCAAATATGGCCTCTGAAATTATTTATTGGAACTTATACTTTACAAATTTAAAATGTTTCATTTATTAAATTTCAATTAAAAAGATAATCTTATATAAAAATATGACTTTTCATTTTATTTGTATATATATATATATTACGAATTGTATAGTTGAAATTTCATTTAAAGTACTAAAAATGTTAAACATTTTATCGAAATGTAATTAATTATAGAATTACTCACCATAGAATAACTTTTACAAATATTTTTTTCTTTTCTATTTTTCTTTTTCCTTCCCATTTATTGAAAAAAGTACATCTAATATTTCATATTTACTTAAACAAAGTAATGAATGAATAATGAATGAAATAAAGAATGAATTTGTGTTAACGAGCAATTCATATATATATATATATATATATATATATATATATATATATATA
>BMAW01088216.1:91073-137620 GCA_019974015.1 Nephila pilipes
CCTCTTGAGAACCAATGTCCATTCTATTGAAAATTCATATTTTGCATGAATAGAAAGAATTTACAATTTTGTATCCTAAGATCAAGATCTCCGTTACAATGGAAAATCTAGGACTACCATCTATTTAGCAAAATTTAAAATGATTTGCAGGATCTTTGTTCCACTAGCGTTTAAAATTGTCCATATGAAGAAAGCAAAAAATTGAAGCAATGTCAAAAGTTTCAATTCAGAGTTATAATACATTTATACATTTTTTTGGAATTAAAATAAATTTAATATACAATTTTAATGAAATGAAATAATGAAATTATGCTGTATATTTAATCATTAACACATGTTTTTACAAGACTAAGAGCAAATGTCCATTATAATGGACTGGTCAAAAATTGTGTATTTTTTTAATTTAAAAAATATGGCTATGAAAGTATATTTTATATTACTTTCTGTATTACGGCTGTGTATTACTTTCCAGATAATTTATCTCAAATTTCGGGAGAACTGCTCAAAGTTTATGGTCTTGGGTCTCAAGAGGTGCTCTCTCTCTCTTTATATATATATATATATACAGGGGGTGGACAAAAATATGGAAACACCTTGTAAAATGCATGTTTGAAAAGAAAGATTGATTTTAATGAAATATGTAGGTGGCGCTGGCGTTTTTGACTACTAACGCCACCTATACAACTTCGTAAATGTGCTAAACAGTTCAGTTGTTGTCGGAGTACTGTTATGTGAGGTTGTCATTGCATTATGTCAGAGTTAACAGACTTCGAACGTGGGCAAATTGTTGGATCACGTATGGTAGGTGCTTCCGTAAGCAAGGTAGCCAAGGTGTTTAGTGTTTCAAGAGGTACTGTATCGAAGATTTATTCCGCATATTTGAAAAGCGGAAAAACATCATCTGCTAAATCACAGCGCGGACGAAAGTGTGTGCTGAGTGATCGTGACAGACGATCATTAAGGGCAATTGTGACGAAAAATAAGAAGACCACAGCTGCAAAAGTTACTGCTGAAATGAATGTTGTGTTACAGAACTCTGTGAGTACCAAAACAATTAGAAGGGAGCTTCATAAACAGGGAATTTCTGGCCGTGCTGCAATTGAGAAGCCACTCATCAGTGATGCTAATGCCCGTAACAGGAAAAGGTGGTGTTTAAGTCATAAAGCCTGGACTATAGGGCAGTGGAAGCGTGTAATACGGTCTGACGAGTCTTCTTTCACATTGTTTCCCACTTCTGGCCGAGTTTACGTCTGGAGAACGCCATCTCAAGCCTATAATACAGACTGCTTGTTGCCAAGAGTGAAACATGGCGGGGGTTCTGTTATGGTTTGGGCAGCCATATCGTGGTTCTCTGCTGGCCCCATGATAACTGTGTCAGGGCACATGACTGCCAAGACTTATGTGAACATTTTGGCAGATCAAGTTCATCCCATGGTACAAACTTTGTTCCCCGATGGTGATGGTGTTTTCCAAGACGACAAAGCCCCTGTTCACACAGCTCACATTGTCCAGGACTGGTTTTCTGAGCACGAGGAGGATTTGTCCCATCTTCCCTGGCCACCACAGTCTTCAGACCTGAATATTATCGAACCTTTGTGTTCTACATTGGAACGGAAAGTGCGTTCTCGTTATCCACCGCCAACATCGTTATCTGAACTTGCCACCGTTTTGCAGGAAGAATGGTATAATATTCCCTTGGCACACATACAGGAACTGTATTTATCCATTCCGAGAAGACTGCAAGCTGTTTTGGATGCCAACGGGTTTCCTACACCATATTAAGCAAAGAAACATGTTTTTTAAAAGGTGTTTCCATATTTTTGTCCAACCCCTGTATATGCAATGTAAGTACAGCTAACGCAAGCTAGACGGAAGAGTGCGACCAACAGAGAAAGACCTGCGATCTGATAGCTCTTTAACATGTATAACATAATCAATAGTTCTATTTTAACTTAGTAAATGATGTACTATAATATATGGTTTAATTAAATCTTATCTTCTAAAAATCCGTTTTGTTATTGAATTCCGAAAAACCCTAGACATCTTTAAAACGAGCCATGTACCCCAATTCAGTAGTTAAGCTTCTACAGAGTGAAAAAAATGGAGGCTCGGCCGGGATGGAAAAGTATCAGAATTCATCAATCAGAATTCAGCGCACCTTGCCGTCACATTGCAACATTACCATCTTGATAATTTTGTTTTAAAAAAATAATGCAGGTTGCATTCCTGGAACAGTTTTGAAGAGGAGTTTATGGAATGAAAAAGTGCCCCTGCACTAGGAGTTCAATGAAAGAAGTACTTGCTGCACTTGGAGTTCACTATAAATGCATCCCGCATTCCTAAAATTGCCACTGACTAGAAGATTTAACCATCGAAACGCCATCCTGGTGAAAAGAATTCTACATTCCGCTTAGTGAAGAAATCATCCCGTTTTTTGAAGTGCCTTTTTGGATACTCCTTAGTGTTGTGATATGAGAAAAGAATTCTACATTCTACATAGTGAAAAAAATCATCCTGATTTTTGAAGTGCCTATTTGGATACTTTGTAGTGTTGTAATATTCGATTTCAATTACAATCTAGTTATATTTTTTGATAAATTACATTAACTGTACCTTTGAGAGACAGAGAACCACCAAGAAATCCAACAGAATCTTGGGTGTCATCGCTCAAGTATTATCTCTCAATCGTGAAACGTTCTTTTTCTTTTTTGAAAAAACGTGTGTATAATTATATTTTATAATTTATTGTAAAAAGTTCTTATTTTTTTAAAAAAATGTATCTATGAATATATTTTATAATTTTTATGTGTCATTTATCCTAGTTTTCTTTTCAGTTAATATTGGTGCGTGTGTGTTTATGTTTAATACTTTTTTTCATTTTATGCTGATTTGTTTTACTAACTTTAAAACATTAAACAAGAATTATTACTGATTGTAAAACTCAAGCACTCGTAATTTTTTTTATTTCTTATGGAAACGTGTATGTTAATATTTTAATTTAAAAAAGTATCACTTATCCGAATGGCCCAGTATCAATTCACCAGAAGAGTTAGCCAAGAAACTAGAAGAATTTGAAGATGTCCGGAGAACATTTAAGCCGAAACAATGCTTCTCACCGTCTTTTCGGAAGCAAGAAGCCAGATTGCTGAATAAGTCCGTTAATTTCGGAAGATGTGAAAACTTCATCTAAACTTCTAAACTTCTAAGCATCTAAACTTCGAAGCTATCATAGGCACAGACATTTTAGAATAAGTTTCGTTAAAGTTTACCGAAGAGGGTGTTGAGTTCCACAAATATAAGGTAAAAAGTTATCAAGATCAGAAAGAAAGCATTCTCCCTGAAGCAAAAGGAAGTATTCAAGAAATTAAGTCTCAGAACCAAAGTACATTTAATAAGAAGAGAAAATAGGCTTCCCATTACCAGATTAATGATTCATGTGCGTTCCAACCTACACAATTTGGTGTAGGCCTCAAACTCAGATCTAAATTTTTTGGACTATATCGAGTTGCTAAAATTAAGCCCAGAAATCGATATGTGATAGAGATAGTAGGCGATCATGCAGACCCGAATGTAACTACCACCTCTACTGATCTAATTAAATAATTCTCGCCTGGGTAGATAAAATTCGACAACCTTATGTTCTCAATAGTAAATCCTTTTGATATTTTTTAAAGTTTTCTTTTGTAATATTTATGTTTCGCAGTTTTTATAGCTGTAAACATATGTTCTATCAGATTGTAAGGTCATCACCAGATGTCGCTAAAGTCATCGACGCTCAGGAGTGTCCGAGCTGTAGAAATTTTACATTTTGAGAAACCTTTCAACTACAGTCTTTCAAGGCGCAAGCAAGGCTAGCGCAAGCGAGACGGAAGAGTACAAACAACAGAGAAAGACGTGCGATCTGATAGCTATTTAGTTAATATGTATAACCAGAAGTTCTATTTTAACTTCGTAAATACTGTACAATAATATATTGTTTAGTTAAAAATCGGCTTCTTAAACTCTGCTTTTTTATTGAATTCAGAAAATCCTTAGACATCTTTAAAACAAGCCATGTGCTCCATTTTTGTAGTTAGGATTCTACACATATGTTATATATATATAAATTAAATAATATCAATATAATTCTAAAAATAAGTTATTTTAAACCATTTAAAATAATAATTACAATAACTTTATTAATTACAGTTATATTAATATGTAATTTATGAATCAATATGTAATAGTCTTAAAAATAAGACTTGATATATTAAATATAGTAAAATAGTTTTGTTTTTGATAACAAATATTAAATATTTTTGTTACTGTGCACTCTAGTCTCACAGTAGTTTATGACATACACTTTGCAACAAATGTGTTTAAAACACCTTCTTTTGAGACTGTTTCAACCAATGAGCTTAACACAGTTTATTGAATTATTTCCGGCATCACAAGTATTGATGACGATTATTATTCGTGGTTATATAAGAGCAAATAAGACATACATATTGTTTCTTTGACAAACGTTGTGAAAGTCTTGGTTTGATAATAAAGCTCAATGTAAAGGTTTTTCGAAACACTTTTGAAGATAGCGTGCAATATATTCATTAAATTTATTACATTTACGAGTATATTTAATGAATCTGTAAAAACGTATTTTTTCTCAAGCCTCAGTCTGTAATTATCAGCTAATGTAATACTTCTTTGCATAATACTTGAAATGCAGGCATTTATATTGTTTTATACGAGCTTCCACAAACCGCAACAGTGTTTTGGCTGTTCACTGGGATTTTTTATAAGAATCACTTGAGAGTTGTATATCTGTAAATTAGTCGCAGAACAGTTCGATTACGCGCATTGAATCAACAACGAAAGCTCTTTTTGTCAGCAAAGTTTCTGAAGTTTCAGAGATGTAAAACATTCTGGCTGTTGTACGAGTAATATTTCTTCATTTAAAATATATATTTAGCCATCAGTTTCACATTAATATATTCACCAAGTTGTACACTTTTGTTCCATTTTACCTTCATTCGTTTCTAGAAGTAAGAAATCATTAAATATATTTTTGGTCCTAATATCTACAGTCAGCCAGAATTGTAAATCAAATTTATATGAATTATTTTTCCATGTAATGTATGAATGAGTTTCATGCATTCCAATTCAAAAGTATTATTCGATTTCAATAGAGTGATTCGATTTATCATCAAATCACTGGGACACCAGATCAGGATTACACAATTTTTACCAAATGTTATTCAACAATAGAATGTTTTTCCCATACGCAAATGAGATTAATGGAGCGATCCCTATGAATCTAATATTAATTGGTGACAAATATCTTTTGAATAATAGTTTTGATTATGTTTCAATACGTATTAGAAAAAGCAAAGCAAACAAGCAAATCTTCATCTTATTTTCTGAATCTTGCTTGAAAAGATGAATATTGAGGAATTTCCTAACGGATCCATGAGGAATTTGCATGTTCTAAGGAGTTCATGAGGAGTTCTAACATGAAAGTTGTGTGAATGGCGAATAAAAAATTACATGGGATTTTTATTATATTTTTTTTATTATTCTGTAGAGTCTGAGCGTTTTTCAGAAATTTTGCTTTAAAAGAAATCGTGCAACCCGAATAATTATTTTCATCCTCACATTATTTTACAACGAGTCGACGAAGCAGAGCTAAACGGTCTATAATACTAAATCATTTTGAACAAGGTATTGAAAAAATAGCTTGCAGACATTTGCAATTGTCAATGTTGGAAAAAAATATTACTGGCTCACATTTACTTAAAATAACTCTGCAAACAATTGCATGCTAGAATGGGGGGAAAAAAAGCTGAAAGGAAAAAAAAATGTTCAATAGCAGATGGTTCAAATCTCTATAGTGGTCTTCGGCTCTTCTAGATAAATTATATTCATATTTGATTTATTTTCGTGCTTATTTTCAAATTCTATCACACTTTTGGCACAAAAACGTGTAATCCAATATACATAGAACAGTAAAAAAATAATAGTTCCAATAAATGAAATAATGGAAAGTCATAAGTATTTTCAAATGCAAAAATCTTATTTTACTTTTTAATTAAATATTTTATTTTTTGTATTCCTGTGCATCGTTTGAGGAAAAAAGCATTTAATATTTTAAAAGAAGGCTTTTTTTTAGATAAGCTATTATTGATAAAAACATGCCTTTAATTACGCGCTACATTTTGAATACCAAATTTAGAAACATTATTTTAAAAAAAAATAATTTTAATTAGGACTGAAAATAGGAACTACTTTAATTAAGTGAAATCGCAAATTGAGATATGGTTCGCATATATTTTAGCTGATTTATTGTTTGCTTCTTTTGACGTCGCACTAGAGGCAACACGAGGGCTGTTGGTAACGGACCTCGTAATTCTGAACCTAGGTCAAGTTTTGAGGATGTCCCATGAGCTTATACCCCTATTCAAACTTCCACACCACACTAACAGGAGGGGTAGAGTCATCAGTTTTAACTTGAATTTACCCACCAACTCGATGGGTCTTTAGTAGCATTTGAGATTCGAATCACAACTACAGAGCTAACGTGACTCTTCATGTTTTAAAAAAAGTTTGAGCACATATTTTGAATCATGCATTTTTAGACACACGACTCATTAAAAATATTTTAGTAAACAAATTACTTTAAGTATCTTTATTATACGTCAGGAATTACTTTCAATATTTAAATATATTTCAATACTTTTTACACTTTTTTGGCTGCATAGTTTTAGAAGGAATTTAAATGATAAACTATTCAGTATACATTTAATCGAGCGTTAAATAGGTCACTTGAGTAAACAATTAATAGAAATACTGCATTTTGATTTTAGATTAATTTTATAAGACTATTTGGGAATCATGTGATATTCAGGAATCTATGAAACAAAAGTTCAATTAAATAATATTTAGAGATAATTCAAAAATAATTTCTAAACTAAAATTTAGAAACTAAATTTGAAGCCCCATACTTATTAATGTTACTTTAATAGTTTGTAACATATAATTTCATTTCTTTCATAATTAATGCTTTATCTTATTTATAAATTCAAAACTGCTCAATAAAATGATTTAAAAAAAGAAATTGTGTGCGCGAAAGCACAGTATTTTGTGAAATCTAAAATTAGGACGTGTTATTTATTTGAAAATAAATTTAATTGAATGTGTCGTTTTACAATCTATTAATTTTTTCAGCCAAAAAAGAAGGGAAAAAAATTCATACTTGCATAAAATTAAGCGATCTTTTAAATATCTAATACTACATTACATAGAAATATTGACATATTTAAACAAATATTATCCACTTCATAGGCTATCTACCTTCCTATTCACATATTATCATACATATTTTATCTTATTAATAAATCAAATATCTTCCACATGAAAGAGAAATCCTTCTTTCAAAAATTCGTTTCAAAACTCGCATTAAATTAAGAGGCCAACTGATGAGTTACTTGGAATATCAGGTTATTACTAAGACAATTATTTTAAACATGCTAATTTAAACACTAAACTATCCTTTCATAAAAGTTATCCAGAATTCTTAAAATTATTAAAAGTGAGATGTACTAAAATTATTCCAAAATTAGTGTTATTTAACTGTAATAAGAGTCACACAAATAAATGTTGAATGCATATTGCTCGATTAATGATAATTTGGTAGCAAATGCTTCTCTGAAGATATATTCTTCTTTGTTTTTTAATAATCTTATATGTTTTATATGAAATAATTAAAACGAGATTTAATAATTTTTTTCTTCTATGAATAAAAAGAAATAATTTTGTGAAGGAAATTTTATGTCATTATTTTCTGAAAATGTTAGAGAGTACTTGAGAAACTCAAACTAAGCATTCAAAATATGTATAAACTAAAGTAAAGCTGTACTCATGTTCAAATTAATATTTTAAGATTATGAATCAATAAATTTAACTTTGGGTTCGAATAATTCAATATCACACATAACATTTAGTAAATTATAAAAACAAATTTGCAATGCATGAATTCCAAATATATGTATATTCAAAACATATAGAAATATTTTATTTAAGTCTTGCATTTCATTTTCCTATCTTTACCTGATTTAAAACTATTACATTTTTTCTAATTTTCCTAGTATTTAGTTACACTGAATGCTTTTAAATGTCCCATCAGAAATTATGTATTTATCGATGGCTTAATGAATTCTTGTTTATTTAAATAATAAGTATACATAGCATTTTACGGAATTCATATTGATAATTTGCTCATAATTACAATTAATATATTATTTAAACATTGGCATATACATATGCAAAAAAATATATAAAGTAGAACTCTTAGATAGCTTTATTTAATTGCATTTGAGTGATTAATGATGCTAATTTGATTCTGATATGTATACGTAAAAACAACTCAAAATACAACTGGATACATTACTACGTAAACATTGTTTATTCTTTAAAATAAGTCATCAATAATTCTTCTCATAACAGAAGAAAGATATAGAGTATTTTATATTCTCACATAAAACATATACAGACTTCATCGATATCAAAATATTAAAATACATTAATGTTTCTTTTCAGAATCCTATTCTTTTCTTATCTGAAACACGTTTACACGTTAAAAGAAAGGAAAAGGAAAATGATAAATAACAGATTTGTTCAGAAACAAATGACATCATTCGAATAAATGAGGACAAACATTTATTCTTTTCGAACATCAATTCTCACTTAACTTCAAAATGATCAATACTATCTTTGAGTAATGTTGTTCTAAAAGATGTATTATTAACGGTAAAATATCATTTTTTGTATGATGAGCTATCTTTTGCTATGAATAAAACCGAGTGTGAAGCTTCATGGATAAGTTTGTTTATTATTAACGTCCTTCTTTTTGGAAAAAATGATTGTGATTATTAATGGATAGGTACTCTTCAATTCATATTAATGGATAAATATACTTGACGTTTGGAAAACATTTATAAAAAAAGACTCAAATTTTCAAAAAAGAAAAATGATTTATAATTAAATACTAACAAATATCTTTGTTTCACTTTTTCGAGAAGTTCATTTTAGTTAGAGAAAAAGAATATTTTGACATTGAAGATTGTGTATTTGAAAATTCATGAAAAATTAGATAGATCAATATAAATTAAGCTATGCGGAAAAATTAAAAAATGATGAAATAATTCTACATTAGAAATTATTTTCTTTGAGAATCAAATAGGATATATGGTCAGATTATCAGAACTTTGGTAAATTAAGAGATACGTCTTTATAGTTAAAAATTCAAATCTCTTTGTGAGACATCAAGATAAAGTATGAAAATTCACTACAATGCCACATTTATTACGCGTGAGTATGTATCATGATTTAAGATTACAAATTAATTATATGTAGATATATATAACAATGTGCTTCTTTAATATATGTTTTCATAATTGCTTGGGCGTATATTCATACTTGTACTAACATAATTTTTATATTATTCTTACATGTATCAGGACTTAAGATTTCAACATATATTTTTGGAAATTATAATTTATAGCATATGCATAAAATATTAGTTTATACGGATATAAATATATCTATTCGATGAATTTATCTTTAAGGTATGTAAATTCCTAGGTAACACATGCGAGTTCTTTATTCTAAGTATAAAAATAATATTTTTAAATGTACTTTCTATTTTCTGTAAAAGCTGTTAAAAACTTCTATAGTTATGTAGAAATTTCTCATGCAACTTGCATCTTCCACAAAGCTTAAAAATTTAAGTATGATCACAAGTATGAAGAAATATGTGGATTATTTGAATTAAAACGATTGATTTTATTCAAACAATATTTGAAAGGAAAAAGCAAATGAGAGATGCGGGAAAACATTTTTAATATGCAAAGTTTTAAAAAAAATGCAAAACCATAAATAAATCTTACAGAATTACTTAATAAAAGTGAAGTGACTCTTTTACACACAATATATTAATAGTTATATCTTAAATTAAGGAATTGAAGGATAATGAAGCAATGATTACCATGAAAATTTAAGAAAGTATATTTATTTACAGCGACATAATATTGTAACATAAAATGATATAGACGACAATACACCAATAGATGCTTTGCATTTAGAGGTACAGGCAGAAGTTGCTCAAAAATGAATATGGAAAAGTATCTGTAATTTTCTCTTGTTGTTGGCAGTTGACTTTCGAATTCATCAAATCTCGCATCTCGAATTGCTATTAAATTTCCGGTTTCTTGTCATACAGCCTATATGCCACAGATTATGTTTAATATCGGATGAAACCACGTTTACTCTCGATCTCTATTCAAATTTACATTTCAAATGCCTATTCAACGCATGTGCTTTTTCTGCAAACACTTGAAGTTTGACACTCTTGATTTGATACGAAAAATAGTTCGTATTAGACATAAATTCTTTTAATTCATGGTAAACGAGTATTTAAGAATGTAAATGGAACACTTTATTGCTTCTGCTAGAAGTTCGAATTTAATCCAGATTGGATTAAGACACATCTGGTCATTACTACTACATTACGATTTGCTCGTTATGCTACTTCGTTTTCTGAGAGGTCATAAATGCAGCTTGAAGAAATGTTTAGTATTCTGATCCGCCATATTCTAATCAATTATTGATACGAAGTGTTGTTAATTTCTTCCCGGTTTGATTTTGAATTAAAACTTTATAGTTTAAGAAGGATTTCTTTACAGTCTGGATAACTGTCTGTTTTGTCTGTATACAGATTTTATAGTTCTTTACGGATTTTTTACTATCAAAATTTTATCTTTGCACCTTTCATTCAGTCTTTTATCTAGGATTTCGCTTTGAAATACTATTCATCTTTTCTTACTTACGAGTATAAAGTACACAGTCATGTAGGATTTATCTTCCCTTTCCTTGCTTCAAATTCTACCCGCAATTTTGTTTTGAGAATCTTAGGATTTGGAAGTTCATTTCTGAACTCAATGGCTCATTTGAAGTTTTTGAAATAGTCAGGAATACTGTATAAAAGTAAAATTGACGTGTGATATTCGGTAATTTCCAGTTGCATTTCTTTCCACTTGTCTACTGTTCAGAAAAATTATTCTAGGAGATCTGTCATTGTTTCTGTGTCAGTCATTTTCTGGAATGATAGTTGTTTTAATAGCAAATCATTTATGTGAAAACCATTAGTTTCAAATACAACTTTCAGCGTTTGCGAAACAAGTTATAAGTGGTGCGGTATCTAATATGATAAAGTATACTTGGCTTGATAGACAAACAATGTGAACAATGTCTATTCCTGTAGCTTGTCTTTGGGGACGGGCGTGGCACCTTCCTTATGCTTAACTACATTGACGTTGAAGCAATGCCCGAGGTCATTTTGCATCGAAACCGCTTCAATTCGTAAGTTCCATATATCATAATTTTCCTTAGTAAGCTTTTCTATTGCTGTTAATTATGCCATACCAAGTTTCAGTTTTAAAGTTTAAGAATGTGTCGCACTTTCATTTTAGTGTTCTGTTTCTGATCTACGCTTTCGCTTTCGTTATGTGAGCTGCTAATGATTCTTCGTTTTGTTTGGCTGGCCTATATCTATTGTTGGAAATTAACGCTGTAATTACCATACCACACTAACGAAAGCTTATTTATTTACACCAAAATAAATATATAACGTAAGAAAAATACATAGAAGATAACGCAGCAACGTAAACTTTACGTTTGGCGGTACACTCTGAAGTGACTTAATAGAACTGAGATTTTAATCAACATTTACGCGCATGCCAATCAGGAGTTTACATGATGCAGACGATTTTAAGAGGGAGAAAGGAACAGTTAATATATGTATTGTGATATCCAACAGGAAATTAATAAATAAATTATAATTTAACAACAAGATTGTTACTGATATATTTATTAATTTATACAAAGTTTAAAATGTAACACAAATTTAATGCTGAAAAAAAAAGAATAGGAAAGTCATTTAGTTATTTATTATTACTATAAATTTCTGAATTTTATCTAATACTAGCCGAAATTTTTATTCTTAACACCTAGTGGGCAGGTAATACACTGTTTTTAATTAGAGATAATACACTACCACTGCACATAATATATACAAATAATGTTCAAAACAAAAATTTTACTTTAAGGAATTAAATAAATGAGAGAGAATAAATGAAAAATATGGGTAGTTTATTCTTAAAGTTGTGAGTTACTTTGAGTAAAAATTAATTTTTTTTCTATTTTGATAAATTATGGATTTTTTTTTAATAAATGAGTCAAAATTTTTAACAAAGCGTTCGGACTTTTATATTTTATTGAAATTAATCGGAGAAATTATTTAAAAATTTCAATTTAATTTTATGTCATATGTAATAAATCAATATAGTATGAAGAAATAAGAATCATTAATCTAAACAGTTTACTAATAATGGATGTATAATGTCTATTCATTTGTAGCAAATATATATATATATATTAAACAATACCAATTCTGGAATAATCAACATAAAGTTGTCCGTGAGAGGAGTAATGATTTCTCAGATACAGTTCAACAATTTTGAGACATTGACCTTGAGATTTGTTGGTACTCTATATAAGCAGAGACGAATAGGAAATTCTAGTTTTTTAAATTAAATCGAACATCTATTGGGATTAAGGGAATATTCGGAATGTGAAAATAACCTTAAAAACAGCTTATCCAATCACAATAGTACTTGCTATATTGTCCTTAGTGGATAGCCTGGTTCCATTATAGAGTGAAGATGGAACAGGATAATTGGGGTGCCAATTTTTAAGTCAAAATTATGTGAAAATATAATGGGCAGTTCCAAAGACTTGGATAAACGAGTGTTTACTTTTGGTCAAAAATAGTGTTAATGAACCTGTGAAGCTATAGATTTCCAGGAATGCGCGACAAATATGTATTTACGATTTTTATAGTGTCAATTTGGGGAGCATGTATCACTCTTTGGCAATGACGTGCATGATGTAACAAAGTCAGACACATTTGGAAACATACTGTGTTAAAGCTCTTCTGCGAGGCATTTAGTATTTTTCCAATACGTTCCAAAATGATATAGTGATCAGGAAATTCAGAAGTGTAGAAAATCCATTTCCTCATTGAAGAAGCCTATCGACATGCTGGCGAGAAGAAAAATCATCACCTAAATAAATCTACCTGCTGTTGAATAGAACTTTTTGAATATCAATACACATATACGATGATTTAATGAGCCTTTTTCCAAAATGAATAAGCTAACATAAAAATAATATTACACATCAATTGTCTTCTTGTGTCTTAAATCTTATATAAGAACATAAATTGACTTCGAAAGCAGACTTGTCGAAACTTGGGGATTCATACCAAATTATAAGTTTCTAAGAGTTTGTAGGTATTTGCTGATCTTGAACGTTTCGAAATGTTGCAAGTAGGTATATCTATGAAAGTCGAATTCAAAGGCAACTTGAAAGATTAATGAATCGTCATGACTATCGTCAATTGTGTAACAGAAATGGAGGAAAACACAACTATGGCATTCTCACTCCTCTCTTGAACTTTAGCTAAAATAAGATTAATAAAGAAATCTTACAAATATGTCGAGGTGAAATTTTGAAAACAATTCCACAAGCATTTTGAAAACTTTATTTCATTGCTTCTTTTTCGACTTATACTATTTTATCTTTAGTCTCCTCGATGACCCTGGTAAGTTTGTAAGTATTGGATCTCCTTTCTAGCAGCTCTTCCTAAATGATATTAATATTTATATCTTGATTAGGCTAAAGAGATCTAAGAGTTTTCAAAACTAACCCTCCAAAAAATTTAATCTTGTCTTCAATGATGATAACAGACTTGTTGAAGATTTCAACACTGAACTCCAACTTCATTTTTCGCTGTTTAGTTCATACTTGATATCTTAAGATAGACTTTCCTATTAATCGCTCCACAAATGATAAGTGTAGTCTTATAGCATGTTAGTAGCATAACTTTAAAAGTCTTCAATACATTCTTTGGGAGCGTGTAGCAGCAGCCTATTCTAAAGAAGCATTTCAAAGCTAGTCATTCTTTAGAAACCTTTAAGAGGATAAGGATCTTTGTAATTGCTACGTACATTACTTTAAAATTTTTTCAGATCCCGAAACGATGTAAAATATGATACATCATGCAGTAGTATTATAAAGGAAAGCGTTCTGTATTGTTTAAATGAACTATATATACTCGACCATTTGTATCAATTAACTCGATTCCAGATTGGTCAGCTAAGCCTTATCCTACTTTACTGCAACTCAAATTCTTGTTTGCATTATCTTGTGTGTATTATTTCGGAACTTTATGATATAAAAGGGGGTGGAAAAATTTTATTTATTATCAGCCGGAAGAAATATCCATTTCGAGAAGAATCCAGCCCTTTTAATAACATTACCTTTCGTGAAATATAGTCATCGTCTGTTCGTGAGATGAATATTTAAATGAATAACGTTCATGGATGGAGATATTTGAATCCTCCATGTAGTTTCTTTATTAGTTATGTACCTTCCTATTTCATTTACAGCGTCGTTGAGGCAGTTAGCATCAGAACTGGTGACATCAAAAACTGACATTTAAAATTTTTTATTGAAGTACTTGCAAATATTCTGCTCTCTCATAGATTTGATGGAATTAAAATAGTCAACATGCAGTATTGTTGAAAGTGAAGGGCAAAATAGGACAATTGATCTATTATCAACCAATCATCTGAATGTCCAATATTGTCAATTGCTGAAATTTCTCCAACGTGTAGTCTTTAATGGTAATAGAGTCCTGAACAATTGGAATGTCTAATAACTTCCAAGATATATTTTAGTGCATTTGTCCATATTCATGCTAGGAGAGAAATGAATGATGACTTCTCAAAACTCATGTACCATTTGTGCAGCAGTATAGCAAGGCGTTGCTGATCTTAGTCAGGATTTGGTACATCGAGACAAAAGAAATTATCTACTTTGTGCATGTGTAAGGACTCTTGTAAACCAAAATAAATACATGCGGTAATCGTCGCTTCTGTTATTCTGTGATATAGAAGTAGTAATTAAATTCTCTTAAAACTTCCTAGGTGATGAAACTCTTCAGAATATTAACCCTATGATAGATATGAACAAACGCAGCTAGCATTCAAGTTGGGCATCATAATGTGCGCAGTTTTCAAGTTCAGGTCGTTTTAAGTATAGCCACCCAAATGGTTGCAATTCAACTTTGCTCGCATATTGAGGTATATTTCTAATGCACACTGACGCGTTTATTATCCTGCTTTGTTTATGTTACAAACGACAGCTACTGGTAAAAATTTAGTTAATTAGATTACGGATGGGTAAAGTAACATTTTTCTGCATAATGAGAGAAAATATTACTGATCTGGATGTTGATGCTCTACTTATTTTTCTTGAGCAATTTGTGGGATATTATTACTCAAATGGCTCAAAAGTGAAAGCTAGATCATTCGAATATTAAAAAAGTTTTATGATGATGCATATACGATTAATACTTAAATGTCATAAAGTGTATCACACACCAAAGTGTTTTAGGTAAATGCACTCAATAACAGGACAACAACAAATCAGGAAGGAGTTGTCCCAAGGAGATACAAATCGGAAGATAGGAAACCTATGTCAGAAATAAAAAAATGATGAACATTTCAGAGAAACTGAACGATTAATTTCAGAATTACATAGTTACAAAGTAACGAGCTCAATAGGGGGCTGCCCACCTCTAGCCTGAATATAAGCTGCCACACTACGTGACATAGAATGATAAAGCTCCCTGATGGTCTCCTGCGGTATTTCTTGCAAAATGTGTACCAATTGTTGGGCTCCGTCATTAACATTCCCTGGTATATGCAGTCACCTTCCCATCATATCCAGACAGACGTGATGGGAGAGAGATCTGGGTGGCCAAGAAACCTGTTACAAGCTGTAATACAGTTCATAGCAACACATGCTGTATGACGTACGGCATTATCTTGCTGAAAAATAAGGCCAGGGTACTACAACAGGAATGGTAACAAAACAGGTCTCAGAATGTCATCAACCGCTGTGTTGTAAGTGTGCCTCTAATGACAACCCAATTATTCCGGATATCAAGGAAATTGGCACCCCAGACCACAACTCCTGGTTGAGGTCCTTGGTGGCGTGCTGTAGTTATAGCAGGATCGACATGCTGTCCTGGGCGTCTCCAGACACGTCTTCGATGATCCTCAGGACTCAGTTAGAAGCGGGATCCATCGCTAAACACTAAACGCCCCAGTCAGCCTGATTCTAACCTGATCAAGCTCAACACTACTGTAATATGGCTCTACAGGGTGCAGGAGTGAATGACAGGTGTAGTAAGGGTTGGTACGAAAGTAGGTTTCGCTCTACCAGCCGTCTGTGAATGGTCATGTTGGACACTCATATGCGGGTCGCACGTCTGATGTTTGATAGCGATGAATCAGGCGCTGTGACAGCTGATATGATAATCACTCTGTTCTCCCGACCTGATGTGGTCCCAGGTTGACGGCTGCTATCATGATGCTGAAATATGCCATTGTTCAACCATTCTTGACAGCATCCTCTAATCTCTGCTTCGCTTCGACCCATATGACGAACAATTATCCATTTTGACCAACATGCTATTTTTATTCCAATGATATGACCTCTTTCAAACTCGGACAGTTGCCGTAATGAGCTCGAATCTCACGGCTAGGTATTTTTTCGTTTTTGAAATGTATCCTAAATCGTAATGCAATAGAAAATTTGACCATCCGATTAAGAATCGTTTCTTTTTTACATCTTCTGTGTGTTCAGTTCCGATGTGCTGAAGCTCTCGCTATTCGTTTATTGGACACCAAAGTTTAGTCATTTGCATGTTCGGACCAAATGTCTTTGCATACGAAATTTCATTACAATCAGTCAATTCCATTCTTAATGCGTCGTTTGTTTGTTTTTTGTTACAATGTGTATATCACTTAAATGTTTCATAAATTTTAAGGTAGCGTATATTTAGTTAGATGTTTTAATTTAATATTTTACAAACTAATATTAAAACAATTTATTATTTAGTGAGTTGCTTAAAAGATTGAGCAATAAATATAGAAAATATCACATTGTACACCACAAACGTTTCTTTAAAGATTATCATTTAAAAGCGAGTAAACTATTTGCATTATTGTCAGAAAAAGATGATATTTACAGATGGGGCTAGGAGAAAAACGATGTCCACTTTCAGAGAATGTTTGACTGTAACATTGCGCAATAGAACAACAACTTTTAATTCTCTTACAGTAAAAGAATTAAGCATTAAAGCTTTCCATGGAAAGCTCTTGCCAAAAACTCATGATGGGATTGCAGCTTTTGACTTAGACGGAATTCATTATTGATCTCTTGACATATAGAATTCTAAATAAATGTAACAAAATGATCAGGTTGACATAGTTCTTCACAAATATCATAATATCTTGTGTGGATTAATGCATGTCAATGAGTCTCTCCGTGGATCTGGTAGGCAAGTGGGTGAGCTGGACAGTATGTCATATATTATTGTAACCAAAAGCAACATTTCCAATGAAGAACAGATTCTTAATTTTTCGTTTCCTAATTCTACATTACTGCAGCAAATATCTGGAGCTTCACTTTTGTATTTTACTGCACTGCCAAAATATACAAGTAATTGATATTAAATCTTAGATTCATGACATATGGGATTTATAATCTTTTGAGGGGTTGTATGAATATGCATCATTTTCTGTATTTCTACAGATATCTATTCGGGAAGAGCATGCAATATTTATCAGGCACTAAATCTTCTTTCTCGATCTTGCGATGTTTAAGATATCCTTTGATTTCATTACTCCAATCATATTTGATTATTTTCTGGATTTTTCCTCTTTAGGTAATTTAAAGGTTCCCTAACGTGTCATGTTCAGTGTGTTTGACTTTATGATGTTAAGGTGATTCTAAGGACCTTTAATTATGCATAGGAAATCTGTCTAATTATCATCTGATGTCTTGTACTTGAAATATTTTTATACAGACTTTAACTGTTAAATTTTGAACTGGTTTCATTTATCTTATTGATTTCTTTTTCTACGGATCTAAGGTCCATAAATGTGCCATTATACGCCAATTTAAATTTCCTTCGATATTTTTATTCTTAGATAGTCATATTTCATGGTACTCTTCTCACGATTTCTGTATCGTTTCTTTGTTTACTACTCATAATTTGTTTCGTTTTTATTTTATACAACTTTGATCTGAATATCTTCAGAAATTTCATTTTTGAATTAATATAATTATGAAAGACATCAAAATTGCATAATTTGATTTGTCATTTGCAAAGAACATTTTCATTATAGAATGAAGCAAACACATAAGTATCAGATAGGCGACCAATAAATATTCCGCAACGCTATGCCCAGTAATGAGTGAAGACATGTAAAAAAATCTAGAAATAACAATTTTGAACATGCTGCAAAATGAAGGAAGGAGTGGCTGCCAGTTCCGTCACCGCTTTTCGATGGATGCATTGATCCACGCTTGCTGACGTCACTCTGGCTGCACTAACACCCCACAAACTTACCACATGTGTTTCTTTCAACTATATTCACTACAGCTGATATACTATGAATGCATCACGATTTGTGTCAGCTGTAATTTTGGATATTGGTAAAGTATGGATGCATCAGATTTGTGTCTGCTGTCAGCCGTATTCACTAACGTGCCCTTCTCAGTCCGTTGGTTTGAACTACCTCCGATGACGACGTCCTGGAATTCTCTGCTATTACATGCGTCCTCTGAGAGGGAAATACCTTTTCTACGATGATTTCCCTAGAACAAATACCTGCATGGAAATTGAAAATTCAGCAGGTTCCTTCCAGTATATCTTCTTTAACGTGCAATGGAGAGCTGCATATTTCATATCATTCTCCTAATTCTGTAACGTACGTCAACCCCAAAATTTGCATAAAGTTATAACCACTTTTTCTTGATATTACATTTTCAGTGTCGAACAGTGTGCAATATTGTCATAAAAATATAAACACTAATCAATATAAAGCAAACAAATTTAGATTTGAATTCATAAAAACAATTCTAATAATTAAGAACGAACAGTTCAATAAAATACAAATCACTGATACATTCAAACCAATATGAACACAACAGTCAATGAAAACAATACATTAAATAAAACATCATTCATAAGTAATATATACAAAAAAAAAGATATATTAATTTTAAAAATAAAGTAAAATAGCAATCTTTATTGTAGTCGAAAAGCTGTATAGTGCTTTAAGTAATCTATCATTCATAAATTATCTATATCAAGTCTTCTCAGACTAAAAAGAAATTTAAATATTACTACATATTACAGTCAAAAATCTAGTTAAAATATAAAATAACGTTAATGCATGTGAGACAGCCTAAAATGAAAACTTTTTAATATGCAAACTAATTTAGCATTGGAACCATAAAATCACATTCGAGCATTAAAATTAGATCAGTTCAGAAAGAATTTTGAATATAAATATTGATAATCTTATTATTATAAGAATTTTTTTTTAAATTAGCTGTTTTAAATGATTAAAAAGATTTCCATAATAAATGTATCTCAGGTTGTAATAATAAAATCATCACTAAAAATTAAAGACAAAAGTGCATAAAACTGTCAAGTAATAAGTAAATACCATGTGATATATGACCGAGACAGCCTAAAATCGAATAATAAATTAGAATAGGCGTTGGCAACTGTTTTTGGCTTCGGATCAAAATCAACCATAATGAATGCTTTAAAACGTTTCGGGTCAGTGGTGTTTCCATTTTAAAATTATTTTTTGGTAATTTTTAAAATACATTTTATTGAGAATTCCCTTTAAACGTTAAAAATATAAAATAAAATTTGCAATATAATAATTAAAAAAAAGGAAACTTAATTCATTGAACATTATTTTTCTCTCCGATATCAATAGATTCTTTAATGCTGAATTTGTGACTTAAATTTAGGCAAGTCTGAATTATATCCGTAGTTAACCATCTTTAGACGAATGCAAGCATCCGAAAATTTGAAGTTTAGCTAATCCTGTTCTTACTTAAAATAAATTTTATATGTATGAACATTTTTTTCACATTTATAAAATGAACCAAAAGTAAAAAGAAGAAAAAAAATATGGAAATAAGTTTTTTTTTTCTTTTTCAGACATGAAAACATCAGGCATCATATGTGATGTCAAATACTTTGATATAATGAAAAAAATCATAACCTTCTGATTTTTTTTTCTCAAATCTTTACGCTATGTCTCGTCTCCTATGTACATGATGCTGAACTATTCAAATGAATCCTTTTTAAAATAAAATTGTCAACTATACTATGAGATGTTTAGAATACTACAAATGTGAAACATTTTCTACTATTTCGTAGGTATTTATTGTAAAATGAAACATTTCTCCGAGCTTCTTAGGAATTTGAAATCGGCTTTCAAATTCAATATTACTACACAAAATCCACAATTCAAACTTATTAAATCTGATATAATTGATATTTTTTTCACCTGGCTTCCTTTTTGTTAAGAAAAGAAATAAATTTATTTAAAAGTCTGTTTCAAGTAATATTAATTTGAAAAACAAACCTTCCTATTCCTCATAACTTTTTTAAAATTGTGTATGGTTATTTCCTCGAAGTTGTAAAATAAAATATTGATAATGGATCTCTTATGAACAAACATCTTAAAATCATTTTTTTATTATTGAGTCTAATATCAAGTTCATTGATTTTGTAAAGAAATATTTGTATCTCATCCAAACACTGTACTAATATATCAAGAAATTTGCTTCGATTTAAGCTATCGTAATTCCACTTGCAACAAGAAACTCCATATTTTGACATAATTTCCATCCAAAGCCATTTGAATTGCTTATGAGGAATTGCATTCCTCCCATAGTTACGATTTTAACAACTATTACCAATTCATCCTTAAGATGTTATGTAGATGTCTCTAGAAATAAAATTTCTTCACGTAAGATACAATGAAAAACAAAAAGGGAGTGCGAAATTCCCTTTTCATTAATTTCTTAAATACAACTATTTTTCGCAATATATACAACTGATATATACAACTATTATTATCAACAGTTGTTACGGAAAATAATTTACTTTTAAAATCCTATATTTAATCATTTTTAAAGTAGTTAACTTTTGTACTTGGAGAAACATGTCAGCGCCTTTACTTATATAATTATTAGAAGCAAGATAGTAAAGATCTTCATTGTCTTTTGAATTATTTATTGATGCATATGCAATAACTACTGTAAGCCTGTTCATTTTATTTGCATTTGTACTTTTTTGTAGGAAATGTTAATTGCGTCACTTGAAGTCAATTCCTTTTTACAACCTTTTTTCTGTATTTCACTTGGTGTGAGTGAATGTGTATGTGTCATCAAATTTTCGATCGTTATATTAACCAAATTCCTATTAAGCTAGAGCTCTGAAACTTTGGAAATCGTTCTTACTTGCCTAACAATGCAATATTTAGACATTTGAGACAAGTTTTAATTAATATTTTAATATTTTTTTTTTTTGTAATTTGTTTAGTAACCTGGAGCATCTATGTAAGATATATTTAATTACGCAGAGAGAGTGTACTTAAAGACGAGAGAGATATGAGTTTTTCACAAAGTTTTAACTAATATTTTATTAATATGTTTTAATAAACTTTGCCACCATTTAAAAACGTTGGTTTTTTTATCTTGTATTATTTAACTTGTTAGTCAGTATTTTTGTGCATATTTTCAATAGTATGATGACATATTCTAGATGACAATAGTAAATTTTTAATTTTCTCACTGATTTGTAGTTTCGTGAAATCCTTAAATAAGTGTGAGAACAATTTATGAATGCTTATTTCAAACTTTGCTTCCTGTAAATGATTTTTTGGTGGTGCTAATGCTAACAGATGCAACAAAGATGGAAATCTTCTTCAATGGAGTAAAATAGCTTGTACACGCCACTAGAGGGTGCTTTCGTGAATCGAAAATATTTCGTGTTTTTTATTTGTATCAGTAAGAATGAGAACGCTGTGACGAGGAAAAGGACAGAACGCCGTCCGCCAATAAAATATTATTTGTGAAAATAAGTGAATATTGCGTTCTATATACTTCTTCCTGAATATATGCCTCTACACAGCTTATCAATGCAAACTACATAATTTCGTTTTTCAGTTAAGAAATTCTGGGTGTTTGCAGTTTATTTGAGTGCACTGTATCAAAATTTATAAAATTATGCATATCTTTTGACGTTTAAATATATTACTCTCTGTGATGTTCCAGTAACCTATCACTGTGGGTAATTTGGTAGTGTTCTTGTCCTATGTATGCTGGATTACCAAGAGAGTAATGTTATACATTTTATCTAATTTTCATTACTTCTCTTTTGGATAGTTGTTTGTAGAGATAGAAATATCAATTTTGATATGTGTTTTAAAGCGAGTTGAACATAAATATTTTATAGTTTATCACTTTGTACATTAAACTCTTCAAATCCCTCAAGCTAAGCCCTTAATATTCTGAGTAATTTCATAATGCTGCTTGCCTTAATTTTCATATAGTGAAATAGAAATACATTCTTAATAAAAGAAAATATATAAAATGAAACTACTATTTAATATGCGTACTTCAGTGACATATGTGAATACGTATTTATGTAAGAAGACTCGAATAAAATTTCTTCGAGTAAGTTCTTGGGAAATTTTATTTTTCTCTTTTAAGAAATAATAAAAGTTAATCATCTCAGCAAAGTTTTAGATAATATATTCAAACTTTAAATAACTCAGATAAAAGTATAGGATTTTTTTTAAAAAAATGGCAATTTTTTTTTAGTGTTTTATTATCTAAAATATATACACCCATACAAGGCATTCCATCTGTGCTAACAATATGTAATATTTTCTTGATCTTTTTTGTTAACTTCGATCATATTTTAGAAAATCATTAAAAAATGTTCTTGTTTGTAGTAGATAATAGTTGACAGAAATAAGGAGCTCCTCTGTGGCATCAAAATTACCATTCGTGTAACACACATATATGCTTAACTGTACATTATCTGTGATGTCACAGCTTTCATTCAAAGGTAGTGAAAAGTGTTTGCGGTATTGTAGTAGAAAGATACTTAGTGCTCCAACATTCTGCTTTATGTTACCTATACAACGCATGACGATATTCCGAGACACGACAATTTTACTGGCCCTATTTTTACGTTTATATCACTAACATTATGGACAATTATTTAAATGCCTGTTTTGATTATTTCTTCTCTGTCAGATGAAGGTTTTATTGCAAGCCAATAACAAAAAATAAGCAATTATTTCACCACGACAAAGATTCATTCACTACAGTTTCAATTTCGTCACTTCTTTTCTAGAACAAGGATTGTTGGCTGAATATTAATTTCTCTTTTTAAGGATAAAATGTGTTCGCAACTGTGAACTGACGGGGTATTTACTGTTGAAATTACAATACATTTGTAAGAAATGTCGGTCCAGATTAAATTTTTAAATTTTTGCAACAGAATTTTCAAACAAACAGGCATGAATGAATTTTTACCAAGATGATAAAACTTTCCTTTCTCATACAATATTAAAATCACGAATTGTATAATCCTCTTCTGAATTTCTTTTAGATATTAGAGGTTTACTTGTGGACACCATAAAAATTAAAATTTTAAAACTACCCCCTGCATCAAAATTAAAAAAAAAATAAATAAATCTTAAATAGCGTTCTTGATCTGATGTTTGAAATCAAAGGAGTCACGGGAACAGAGTATTACCTCGCTCTCACGACAATAAACAAAACAGCAAATCAAGATAATTGAAACCATTGATCTCGATCCGTGACCACGCTGTTTAACACATCATTGTACTGGTATAGGGCATCAAGTTCATAGGTACGACATTATTTTTGTATTTTTCTTCGTTTTCAACATGTTGCAGCTGCTAGAAATCCACCATGTCATACTGTTCTACATCTTGTCACATTGTGGCAGTAGGGTTGCCTATACCTGGACTTAAGTATAATTTATCTAAGCCAAAGTCATCTAGGCTGTTACAAACATTTGGGGCAACACAATGATTTTAAACTTTGACCCTATGTTTTCGTGACCTTACCTGAGATTAATAATAGGATCTCATCATTTTCGACTGCACCACCAAATAGGTAGTAAGAACTTTTTGCATTTCACTGCGTCATGGCAAGTTAATATGTCATCTTGGTTGAAGAGGTTCTGTTAAGATAAGGCATCTTTCTCAGAAACAACGGAACTCAATTGTTTCAGCAATGTTGCATCAAGTAAGTTAGCTATTAAAAGTTTAGCAGCCACTAATACTCGTGTAACATTCCCAAGAGAATCCAGAAAAGGGGAAAACAGAAATCTGAAGTCACGACAGACAGTTCTGGTATAAGATAAGAGCGCCAGATTGTCAGAAAACTTACCCACTATCATTTTTACCATTAATATAGGCAATAGGAAAACAACATGACAGAAGGGCAGCCTTTCAGATCTTTGAAAGAGACTTGTGTACCAAAGATGAAGTTGTAAGCGATATGCGGGCTGCCACCCAGAACGAAAATTTCATCCCTCAGTTAAATCTCTATCTCAAGAAGTTTTCAAAATTTAACCTCAAGTAAGAGAAGTATTTAAGGAACAACACGACAATAGGAAACTCGATGCAGATAACAAGTGGAAGCACACATTCAATCTACCAGTCTGGCTAACATGATATTGAGACGTCCCATCCAATCAGTAATTTTTCCCTTGGTAGAAGTTCAAAACTCATGCTGCTTGGAGATAGGCTCTACGTGTTGTTAATGCAGAGATCAGCATCAAAATATGAGATTATTAAAATAAATACTCTTTTAAAATACATCTGCTTTCAGCCCTTTTAACATTAATGATACAATTTCTGCTAATCCTCTTCACAAATGTGACCGTCGATCAAAGGCTTAAGAAACTCCTCGTCCTTTGTCATTGGAATCAGATAAGTAGGGTTAAGCTATTGTATTATATGAAAGGACATAGTATTTTACTTTGCAACCGATAGATGGTGTCATGAGATCATTAGACGGTTTGAATTTACTGTCCTCTTTTCTTATAGAAACAGAGGAAAAAATTTAGTTTGCCTCGAGGTTAATGTTAGTTTACTCGAGAGTAACTTTGCTTTGGCGAAGAAGATATTTTCAATTATATATGATGATGCACATATATGTATAAAAGGAATTGTATTCATAAACATACAGGTATTCTCAAAATTCATATGTAGTAATAAATTATAGAGTCTGGAGGTTGAGTGAATGTTATAGATTCCCTTCCTAAGGGTTTCGTTTGTTGCTACCATTGTAATTATTAACTATAACGTATAGTTAACAAATTGCAGACATGTTATTAGAAAATTAATAAATATATCAGAAGAAGTATAATATTTACAATTTTTTTAATTAGCATTCCTATTTAGTTGGTTCCTATACAACTTTTGTTAAGTGAGAAGATATAATTAAATATGGTGTGTTCCCGAGACATAATTCATCTTTATTTGAACATTTTTGATATGATCTACAACTTCATTAGCAATTCATCTATTCTCTGTAGTGTAATATTGTTATATATATATATTTTCGTATTATCTCTATGTGAAAATAATGTCACAATAAACCAAATCATTTCTCCAGTTATTACAGGTTTTGTGTTTATGTCATTTCTACCATGAATATCAGGAGGCATGGTCACGCACAGTAATTAGGAAAAGGTTATGCTTCCTGAAATGCCCGGCAGGAATGAAATTCATTCATTGTTATTCCGTTGCATTATTAAAAATAATTCAATAATGTCTATCGAATCAAAAATTTCTTTAAAACCATAACTATAAATAACTTAAATCGGTTTTTTAAGTATATTTAACGATATAGACATCAATTTTAATAATAGAAATATGCAATCATCCTCTGCGACTGAACCATCTGCTTGTGTTGCTCCATATCTTCCTTCCTGCACTTCTGGAAGATTTTTTCACTTCTCTTCAGCTTCTTTTTACAGTAAAATACTATAAAGGTTATTTCTGGACAAAAATTCACGGGTTGATAGAAAACATCTAATACAGCAATTTTCACGATAAAATACATGGTGGGGGGCAAGCGGTGAAGGACTAGATGATGCTATAGTGGAAACCTAAAAGGGCATGTTTTCTTACACATCGTCATTTTTACCATGAATATCGGGAGGCATGGTGACGCACAGTAATTAGAAAAAGGTTATGACTCCTGAAATGCCCGTCAGGAATAAAACTCATTCATTGTTATTCCATTGCATTATTAAAAATAATTAAAAAATGAAATGTAATATTTAAACTTTTTAAAATCATTAATTTTCGCTCAGTGTTTTAATTGTTTTTTATACGGCTATCACATAATTTACATCTTTTCGCCTGCTCTTACTATAGGGGAAAAAACATTTCTGATGCTTTATAAACTGCGTGAACTTCGTATGATTCAATACTTTTTTAGCGAAATGAAAGAACGAAACTTCAGGAAAATAAAGAATTAAATCAAAGTATTTATCTATTTCAAGTTGTATTTGAAATAATAATAATATTCTGTCAAACAATAAATAGTATTTATAATCTTAAGAGTTTGTAATTTATCTACTTATATAGATTGTGTGTCATGTTAAGATACATTTGTTAAAAATATGTAAATACTTATTTATGTATATCCTGGCAATCGCTTACTAATATTAATATTTAAAACATCCTATAAAAATTATTCATAATAATATTTTAGTTCTTAACCTAAATTTTGCATCTGCACATTACTCAAATTCCGTAAGTCTTATAGGTGTTATTTGGAATTATACTATTCAAAATTTAAAATAAATATATTCTTTGTTTACGTAAAGAAGAAATTTAATACTTACAATTTCAACTGAATTATATACTTCCTGCGAGCCGTGACGTCTATCAAATCATCTAAAGATGAACAAAAAATTAATTAAGGCTTATTAACACTAACATATTTATACTTAATTAAAAGAAAAGTATTTGGGTGAATTTATTACCAAAATGTAAAAAAGAAAAACTATTTTGTAGATTAATTGGATGATCATCAGAATTTATGTAAAAATTTAATTTCCCGTGTCGAGTATTCTTTAAAATTAAAGACCACGTCAAACAAGGTAGATTATTTATTTGTTACGAATACTTGTATTTTACTCAAATGTTTTAATCCATAATGATTCCCATTCTTTTTGACTATCCAAAAGAATCATTAAAAAATTAGACACTTATGTCTTTTGTTATCGGTTTTAAAGATTATTTAGGGATTGAATTCTCGAAATTAGTCACAAAGATATTCTTAACTTAAAAAGTTAATTAAAATGTAAAAATTAATACATCAGTTCTCTTTTGTATGTTTCATAATTTGTTATTCACTTTCTTCAATTCATAGAGTCGATTCGTTCGTAAACATTTCGATGAATAAAAGTGAATTTTCCAATAGAATAATAAAAAAAAAAGTACATTTTATTAACAAACACAAATATTACGCAAAATATAATCAGATCTCGTTTCGAATTTCAAAAAAGGGCTGTTGATGCATAACTTAAATATATTTACATAACGATGACTTTTGACAGATTATTTATAAATTAATTCTTCAATTAATTATGATTTTGTGGTAAAAGTAAAATTCTTTCTTCATTTGATAGAATATCTAGAACAACAATGACTGTCATGAATTAGCTGTAATATATTACGACCTTCAAAATCTTGCTTTAAAATGCAGTATTAGGTAAGTAAACGTAAGATATACTAAGTACTTTGAAAGAATTTTATTATTTTGTTTGGAAGATTTCCGTAAAGACATTTTTTTTCCTTATATCTTGTCAAATTTGTCATCTTAAACTGCTCATCATTTAGAATAAACTAACATTTTCATGCTAATACAATATCCGAGAAACAGATTATTTGTATTGAAATAAAATAAATTATCAGAGAGGAGTTCCTATGTATTATTAGAAAAGTATAAAATTAATTCAATTCTTAAGATTAAATTAATACTGACGTATTTAAATTTATAACAGTAATAAATAATTCTAGCTTTTGATTAATTTTATATGAAATTTATTTTATATATAAACTACGTACAATGACATTTCACTTAAATGTAAATATTTAGGCTGTGCAATTATTTTGATTTAATGTAAAATAATTAAATTGGGATATAGTATACATGTAGTATACATGTCAAATTGTCAGTGTGATTTAAATGAAGTAAGTTAAAAGATAAGAGCTAAGATTAATCGAATGTGAATAAAAATATTGTTGTCTGAACCACGAATAGCATATTTAATTAATTTCGTCACTCCATAAATATGATTTTGTTAAGTTCTGTCAAAAATAGTTTTGACTGTTTTATTGGGCTTTACATCCAAAGAGCTGCAAAAAAGCAAATTATCGAAATATGCTTCAATACAGACGTAATGTAGGAATTGTATTGAAATTTATCTTTTGACAACAAGATTTCTTTCTTAAAGTCGATTTTGTTATCACATCAATTTCCCTCATAAAAAATTTGTTACACACAGAAATAAACTAAATTAAGAAATGTTACTATTTAAATTGAAATAAAAGACGATAAAAAGAGCTTTTAATATAAATCGTTGTCAATGAAACATATTTTTCTTTACATTTTAAGCAACACAATGATAATAATATTAATACGTCATACAATTATCTGGATTATAAATATGTATGTACATATATTTCATGAGCATGCTTTCATTAATTCTAGATCATTAAACACCTTTCTTGTTTCCAAATGGGAAAAATTAAGCAAAAGGCTTAAGAAAATGTCTGTAATAAAAAGGAGTTAATATTTTTTTTTCATAAATATTAATATAAATGCTTAGAATCTTCATTTAGAAAGGATCGCATCAATAAAATCGTAGCACTACAAGTTTTTAATAATGATATCCCCGAAAGTTTAACTAAATTGATTTCCCTGAATTATACTGTTATATAACAAAGGTAATATATACAGTAATAACATCGCTTGGTAACTTAAGAAATTGAGAAATTTTTGTAAATGAATGCTGAAAAATGAATATTTAAAGGAAGTTTTTTTTTGTTTTTTGTTTTTAATATACTCACTGAATTTATTAAAGATTTTATAAATTGTACTAAAATAAAAGAAAGAAGTAAATAATGTAATGATTATTATAACAAAACCATGCTCTATAAGATGATATCATTTTCAATCAAAACGTATTTATTTAAATAAAGTGGAAAAAATATAGCAAATACTATTATTTAGAATTGAAGAGTAACTAAAACGAATTCATTGCTTATTTCATATATTGCAGAAATCATAAGTCTATTTTTTTCAATTTTACTTTATTTTTCAATTTATTTCTGTTCCTGAAGGTATTTATATTTCAAAAAGATTCATTCTATATGCACTTAAAATAACTTAAAACTAGCTGAAGGTTTCAATTTATTGCAATATTGTATGTCTGGAATATTGTACACTTCTTGCTTTTGCCTTCAATTATCTTACATTCTTTGAATTCAGTGATAACGATTACAATGAACCGAGAAATATTTAAATTGCACACATATTTTAATCTCCACTCAGATATATTTGGAATGATTTCTTTAGTTGAAATACTGGTTTGATGGGGAACATTTATTTTTTTAATTCCTAGTTTAATTCTTTTTTATTCTTCTAGCACATCTGTAAAATGCCGGAGTGTTAAAAATTTTCATTTCCCTGTTATTTTAAGAAACGATATCATATATTTTATCTATCACTTTAGTCCTAAAGTCCCAAATAATTTTAAGTCGGTTTCTGCAAGAATATTGGACATAAATTGCAAGTTTACTCATAAAATGAAAAAAGAAGTATGAATATTTTAATTTTAATTTCAAAACTGTCATAAACTAAGGTATCGTAAAAAAATATTGATTTCAAAATATATTAAAATGATTTATTAAAATATAATCATTTAAATCATACGCATGATATTCCTAACTTTAACGAAGCGAATAATGTAATATTTTCTTTTACAATTTAATAACGGTATTAGTATTAAAATTCTTATTTCTGAAAGGACTTGAAGGATATTAATGGGACAAAAATAATTGCTTACCATTCGGTCAATTGAAATTTCTGTAGGAATATACGTTACCATGAAGGATTATATACAGTGAATAAAATTAAATTATTCTAAGTTTAGCGATAAATAATTTTTTTCTCTAAATGCAGCAAAATTCTTTCACTTCAATATACTTTAAGAAGCTCCTCACCTGACTAATATTGATACACAATAGGGTGAAATTTTACTTTACAATTTTACAGCGAAATGTAAAAGGAAAATGTATGATATTTTGGTATACTACACATTCAGTGAGAGAAAACACTTCAGAGAGAGTGAATGAGATTTTTTATATCTCATCGATGGTGACGCATGTGCTAAAATTAAATTCCGGTGCTCTCTCAAATAATGGTGATAAACGCATAAAGCAGATAAAGTTAATTGTAATTTTTAATTGTATTCCCTTCATTTGTCTACAGCTTAAAGATAAAAAGTTTTTAAAATCTGAAAAAAAAAAGGTTATGAGTGTTGAGTAATAATTAAGAGTGAAATGATTAGGTTATTAGTTAAGAAAGTAGACAGAGTAAGTAAAAAGAAAATTGATGAATAATAAGTATAAGTGAATTATAAGTAATAGAAGAAAGCATAATTTTTACATACGTAAGGGTCAGAAGAATAATTATTTTTTTAGTCTTCATAGCATTTATGAAATGTGTTGCAGACATTTCAATACATTCTATACTAGCTGTTGCATTTTGTGATTGTCATTGTTTATTAATGTTTATTACTTTCCCTGACCTTAAATGTATAAGTATTACCAAAATTAAAAAAGAAAAAAAAAATGACAAATTTTTATTTGTATTCAAATATATTAAATATGAATAACATTTAGAGTTCATAACATGAATTCAAAATTAATTTTAATAACATTTCAATAAATAAAGCAATTTATTATTATCTTTAATATTTTAAATTAATATGTTGCCCAAAAGATTTTCCAAAATTACATGAAGTTGAAATTTAACATAATACACTACATTAAACAACAGACTATGTCACCTTTATCATTTCAAATTTTTTTTTTCACATACACAAAATCAGTTTTTATAGTAGAAATATATTCACTTTGTGCACATAAAAATATCTATGACATAAGATGTTTCTTTATAATATAACTTTACATGTCTACATTTTGTTTGTATTGATATCTGAATTCAATAAATTAGATATAAAAACAAAGTAAGATAATCAATAATGTATGAAAATAATACGAAGCTGGAATAGTTTTGGTTAGGTATTACATATTTAGAAAACAATTAAGATATTAATTATCAGAAATTAAATGTGCATGCATTATTTATTCCTGTACTTACTAACAGTTTCAATAACATTAGCATCTTTCAATGGCGAAAATTAACAATATTATTTTCTTTTATTCCATCTTTACTTTTGTAGAAGTCTGAAATATCCCAAAGTGATCATATTTTTTATGTTTTAATTCAGTTAATTTTCATCGAATGGAGAACATCTAAGGATGGTGGTTACACAGTTTATGAATTATTTGGAGAAAAAGTTTGGTTAAATTAGAAAACCTGTGAAATTTCTTCCATTAAAAATATTACAAATAAAAAAAATTAAAATGTAAATAAAAATGGATAGATATGAACTTAAATACACTGCTGGCCTTTAAAACTCCGTAACCAAAATGGAAAGGAAATGCAAAAAATATATTTATTGTACGTAAACGGTGTGACATGAAGATAAAATGATAACATTTGAAAGCAATTTGGGGTTTACAAGTGTGCGAAATTAGTAGAAACTGCTGCCATCCCTGGCAGATAAAACGCCCCTTACCCGGTTAGGTAAAGGGAAGTATTGGACCTGGACGACAGAAACGTGCAACTCATTCCATGTTGCTTCAAGTCTATGCCACACCTTAGTAGCTGGAGAGAGATGGCAGGCCAGTCCCTCAGCAATCCCTGACCAAATGTTTACAATGGCTGACAAATCTGGAGACCTTGTATATCAGAGCAACAGTCCAATATTCTGGAAGGAAGGTCAAAACAAGGCAAGCAACATATGGTCTTTAATTATCTTGTTAGAAGATAGCGTTTGGTAGGCCTCGAAGATAAGGCACAACTACTGGATATAAGATGCCATATTTGTACTAATCGGCATTAAAATTTTTGTCAGTCCGAACTACAGATGTGCGTGTCGTGTACCCAATGTCTCCCCAAATCATCACACTAGTTTCAAGGCCCCTATGGCGAGATCGAATACAAGCAGGTGACTGGGAGCGGCCAGATAAGTATACGGCGGTCAGAATGCTGCAAATAGAACCAGAACTCGTCTGAAAAAACATTGATACACTCTTGTATCCAACCTTGTAACTCGGCGCAACAGAATCTACTTATGCTGCATTGTCAAAGGAAGTTTAAGTAATAGTCGCCATGCTGATAGTCCATGGTGCTGCAAAAATAGTCCCACCGAACGAGCAAATACTTTGCGTGCTGCGAACATGACCTTTTAATAACTAATGGTTCGAGTCGTGGTTGTACGGATTTTTAGGGCCAACTTCACAATACATCTGTCCTCTCTAGCATTCGTCATAGGAGGGCATAGAGATCCTATATGCCTTTCATTATCACCCTCAGCAATCCATTGATTCAATATTCGCATGACAGTGTTTGGATTTAGACGAGTGCGATGGATTATGGATCGATAATCCACACTCTCACTAGGCAAATACCCTATCTTTATCGAATTCCGGCATTTGCTGGTAAGCAATTCTTCTAATTTGACGCTAACGAGATATTCTGAGCAAATTCAGACCATATAAAGCTCTTTCCGAATAAGAGATCAACTAAAAATTTTCCTTTTCAGCACAACTTCAAATTTCATTTCTCCCTCCCGCTTCTTCTAAATATTCTGAAATACTAATAATTTGTATATCCAAATCTTTTCTTCCTTTCCTGGGATTTTGATCTTTGTCAGTTAATTCCTTCCTGTTGTTTTGATTTTAATGGCCTGCAGTATTTAATAATATTAAACATATAAAGAATGAACTAAATTGTAATTTTATAGAATATAAGGATTTTATTAATAAATATCAGCAACGTGTCATTACTGGAGATTTGGACTCAATGAAGGATAAATCTTTAAGAGATGTAACAAATATAGGTAAAGGTTTCAGGATTATATGAAATTTAATAATAACTGTTTCATATGGCAAATAATTGTGCCATTATTGGCAAATATTACAGTAAAAAATTATTATTATTAACCCCTTGCCAGTGTCGTCTGAATCCAGTTCGGGCAACTACTACGTGCAGAATTTGTGATGCCCGAACTGACTTCGGACAGGAGAAAAATTAATGTTTCTATTTTGTGAAGCCCGAGCTGAGTTCGTTTCTACTTTAGTAGGATACTTTATTCACTGTTATTTTGACTGTTTGACTTTAGTTTTAATGAATTTTTGCTTTGTTTAATATTTCTTTGCTTCATTTGCAGTTTTGAATTAAGATATATACTCATATTTTAAATTATCATTTTCTTATAAAATAATTGAATGAATTGTGACATTTGGATCGTATTACTAGAAGTAACACAGAATCCACAGACCGTATCTTGAAATAGTACTACAATGATCTATATATTTAAATTTATTTTCTTAAATCATTTGTCGTCAGATACGCTGTGAGAGTCTTAATAGGATTTTTATACTTTAAATTTTATTACAATATTTAAAATTAATGGTTTTCTTAAAAACATTTTAATTATTCACAGGTATAATATGCATTATTCAGGAGTGTGTATTATTGTACATTACTAGCCATTAAAATGCAATGCCAGGAAGGAAAGCAAATACAAAAAATATTTTTTTTGTAGAAAACAGTATGGCATGAAGACAAAATGGTTAAATTTCCAAGCAGATTGGGGGGTTAATGGGGTGCGAAATTAGGGGAAAGAACTCGCAGGGTGGCAGCTTAAATGACTTTTACCAGTTAGGAAGGAAATTGAACTGAGCTTGGTTGACAGAATAGGGTAACTCATTCCATGCTGCTTCAAGTCTATGCCAAGCTTCATCAACCGCATTAGCTGAAAAAGGGTGGTGGGCCAGTCTCTCAGCAATCCATTATCAAATGATTTCAATGGGTGGCAGATATGGATACCATGCTGGAAAGTGCACCAATTGAATAATCCGTGTATCTAGGAAGGTCGGAATGCAACGAGCAAAATGTGATCTTGAATTATCTTGTTGGAAGATGGCGTTTGGCAGGTCTCGAAGATAGGGCGAACTCACTGGAAGTAAGTTGTTAGAATTGCACCGATTGGCATTCAAATTACCGTTGATCAGAACCATTGATTTGCTTGTCATGTGCTAATGTCTGCCTAAACCCTCACACAGTGTGTGAGCCCTTATGCGGATATCGAACTAAAGCAGGTGACGAACGTTTCCAAGGAGTCTCCAGAGACGTATACGGCCATCAGAATACTACAAGTAGAACCAACATTGGACTGAAAAGACGACATTATTCCACTCCTGTATCCAGCTTTGTCTTTCGGCGACCTAAAGTCACTGCCTCACTATATACTGCTTTGTCAAGAGAAGTCGAATTATTAGCCACCGTTCTGTTAGTTCACGTTTCTTCGAGCGTCACCTCACACCGTACGGAAACTTGGGTTCTTGCAAACATGCTCATTTCCTGTCTGATGGTTCGTGATGTGGTTGTACGGTTTTAAAGAGCCAATTTCCCAATATGTCTGTTATGTCGGGTGTTAGTCATGGGAGAGCGTGGAGATCCTACAGGCTGTTCAGTATGATCCTTAACAACCCATTGATTCCATGTTCGCATTACAGTGTTTAGATTTCAATCAGTGCGAAAGGCAATATCATGGAATGATAATCCTCACTTTCCTTATGCATAGATCCTGCCTCTATTAAATTCTCACACTTGCTGGTAAGCATTTCTTCACTTTATTCGAGGTATAACACGATATTCTGAACAAACGTTGACCTTTCAAAGCGATTGTTAATTTAGAAATCCACAATTCTACTGTTCTCTTATGCAGTTTTTCAGTTGTCTTTTCTCCTTCCTGCGTCGTCTAAATGCATTAAAATACTAATCCTTTGCAAACCGTAACATCTTTTTCCTTTCATGTGATTTTGATTCTTGTTCTACCATTCCTTCCCGGTGATGTAATTTTAATACCAACAATGTATTTGCAGTATTTTAAGGTATCCGACTACGTTACAAACTCGAATTTTGGAGAAAATATTGATTTTTTTAAAATTAATTCATTAAAGTATTCGAGGTTTTTATTTATTTCTAAAGAATTCATTTAAGCCCTTCTCATAAATATCGGTTTGTATCTTCTATTTTTAAACATATTTAGATCTTACATTTAAAAAAAATTAATGTTGTAAGATACATTTTGAGGAATCTGGTATCACATTTAGTAGAAAAATTTAAAAAAATATCATTGGCTCTGTTTATTATTTTTGTGAGCTACATTTTTTGAATTGCATTCGATTTTTTCATTTATTTGTTATTGTATACCTTCAAGGAATAATTATTTAAATTCTACAACTTTTTAGTTAAATATTTGTATTTATATCATGGATCGTTCGAAAACTAAATACCAAAATCAGAAAAGAAAATTCCAAAGAAATCTTCATTTCGGGTGTGAGGCAACTGTTAGAGTTAACACGAGCAGTTAATGTGAAATTGAAATTGAGGATTAATTAATAAAAAAAAAAACTTAAAAAAGTGATAAAAATACACTTCGTAAAAGAATTTCCTGATTAGGAATAATTTCAAATGTCAATGAAATACTGAGTTACCTATTGTGTTTATTGCATTACTCTAGGAAAAATCCAGTTTTGGTTTTCTTTCCAATATGCTGTTAAAATACACTAACTATAGCTTGTTCATAGTTTTCAATCGAATGAAAAAGAAGATAAAATGATTGAAATCAGTTTTCAGTTTGACTTAGGTATGTGGTTAATATTGGAACAGGTCATAATGCTTCGAAAAAGTGAGTGTTGCATTAAATATGTCATGTTTAGAAAAGTCAGCTTTCAGGAACTGTGAAAAGAAATTGTTAAAAATTCCATCAACTATTGTACAGGCATCAATGAATACCGCGCTTCTGAAATAAAACAAATGTATCATCAGGAAGAAGATTTGACAAGCTGCTGTGTATTTTGTGATGGTACTTGGTAACGTTGAGGCTACACATCATTAATGGGGTGACCTTATCCATTGACTCATGTAGAGTTGTAGATATAGAAATTATTTCAAAGAATTGTCGTACATGTGCTCGAAGCAAAAGATCAAATGCTTCCCCTGATCTCATTTGTTCATAAGCTCATGCTTTGTCATAATCTAGCATGAAATATGTTGGTCCATATCGTATCTTTTAATATTCTTACCATTTGAGGCAGCTGAAGAATTCATCTTTTTACGTTGACGGGGACTCACAAGATTACTCATCTGTTAATGACATATCAAAAAACAGTATCACATAACGTGAGTGCATAGGGAACATTCAAGAAAGGGACGGAACCTGCCTTCGCAAACTAAAATTAGGTTCAACCAGATTAGGTAGAAAAGGAAAACTTACCGATAAATTTATTATTAAATTGTAAAATTACTATGATATTGCTATTAGAAAAATGCGGATGGCTAAACGGTAAAGCAAAGTGCTGTAACAGCAGTAGTTTATCATAGCTGTTCAAGAATGGATCAGCCAATGTGTGCCTAGTGCCCGTAAGGATAATTTAGCTGGTTTAAATATCAACGTGCTAATGCTTGCGGAGCAAAGATAATGAAAAATGCAAAAATCTCTTTAAAATCACTGTTAATTCAATTAAATCTATTTAATTTGGTTATTGGAACAAAATGTATTACAAAAATGTCTCCCTGGCAAAACGCAGAATTTCAATGAATGTTTTAATATTTGATTACGAAAAATAATCCTGAATGATGTTTTTGCTGATTGTGAAATTTTTAGTCTTGGTACATATGTAGCCATTATACTTTTTAATTATGGGTATAAGAGAGAGCTAAGTAGATTACAACAAATTAGATGTGATTCCTCGAAGTATGCAGTCCATGCTTTCAAGGGCTTTAATCCATTTCGTATTGTTGACTCCAAACAACATATTTTTCCATCAACCAAAATCAATAATTAGAATAACAAGAAAATAAAAATTAGAAAAGAAGAGAAAGAAGAAGGCGTGACTTATAAAAATGGAGCGTTTTAAGTTAATTTATATGCATATATCTTTTAATCTATTTTCTGAAAAATATAATGTTTAATACGCTTACAATTTTTGAATGTAAGAATTAAAGGTTTTTTCCTCTATATGTTGATAAAATTTGTTGAAATGTTTTTATATTGTCTTTGACAGCCAGAACTAGGATTTTTGTAATTTATTATAATGTAAGATTTATAAGTGGATTTATTCACGTTTTAATTCACAAAAACGCAGAATGTTTAAAAAAAAGACGTGATGTTATTTCAACTTATAAAAACTCCACAAGTATTGAAAATCATTGATGCTTCCGTGGTTAGGTTCTGTAAAGATTTCATGTCTATATATACGCTGAATAACAATGTTATATATAGATTTTTCATATTTTAAAACTTTCATTTTTTCATATAAACATATTTTAAAACTTAAGTCCAATAAATCTTATACTTTAAATACACGATTTCTATTTCGTAGAAGTAGGTATGGTGGCCTAAATAGCTAAATTATTTTAGTTTTGAAAATGATAAATTTATTGAACTCAGAAAAGTTTACTAGAAGGTTTAAATAAATGATTAAACTCAATAATTTACGTTACTTTTAGTCATAATCCGAAAAATTGTTTTCGAAAAGAGACATCAGGCTTCAGATAATGTCATTTACACTTTCCCCTTTTTCATTTAAAATCTGATTTAGAACGGTCTTGAAACTTGTTATGAGTTTAAGGAAAATTTTCTCAAACATTCCCAATATATATAGAGTAATTAATTACTTAATAATTTTGTAAGATATTGAATAATTGATTCGAAGTGAAAGGATAAAATTTGGTCCTTGGAAATTATTTTAAGTCAATGGCGTATATAACCAATATTCTTGAGGCTTCATTTTCCCCTAGAGACTTAAAAATATTTTGAAGTTCAAATGGTATATTTTCTTCCAGAGTTTATTGGAAATTTATATATATATATTAATGAGGAAATTTCATTATGCTTTAATGAAATTTAATTTTTAAGAAAATTTGTAAATATATTAACTATATGAAGTTAATTTTTATAAATTTTTGAAAATATTTTGAAAATACGCTTCTTTTCCGTATTTCATGTTAAAGATGAATTTTCATATTTTAATTTTCTTAATGTAATAAAATTTATAATAATTTTTTGAGTATAAACTAGTTCAGAAGATACCAAATATCAAAAAAACAAATATTCATTTATACGTTTTTTTTAAAAAACTTAAGGTTCCGAAAGTAGTCGAATATCCTTAAAGATTTTTTCTTACATTCTAATGCTTTACTTGCTATAAATTTTAGATATTCCTTTTTTAATATTAGAGTTTTTTTATTTTAATTTTCTATATGTTTGTTTTAATTTCGTAATATTTTCATCTTACTAATTTTAATATGGATTAATTTTAGTTTTGGATTTTAATTTGCTTTAACAGTTTTCTTTGTATTGTATACTGCCAAATAATGTCACACTTAAAGATTATTAAATTCTCGGAAAAAATGCACAACAGTTTATTTTGTACATGAAAATATTTATTTTTTGGCAATAATAGCCGCCAACCTTTCTAAGATTTTAAACTCAAACAAACATTTTGGTAATAATAGCCACCAATTTTTCTATAAATTTTAAATTCAAATAAAAAATAATAATGATATAATTGAAAATTGCCGAACATTCCAATAACAACATTTTGATATACTGAAGACTTTGTTTCTTGTGCTTTCTGCACTCTCTAAAAAAATGGAGACTTATTTGAAAATTATAACTGTAGGAATTCTAGACAATCCTTTATTAAGGATGTAATGTAATAAATATTTTTAAGCAAAAACAATATTGCCACACAGTGACAAATTGAATAGTGACTTTTTCTGGAATTCTTATTTTTAGAGCAAAATAGATTTATATTAACTCATTCAACAGTTTTAACCTTTAAAATACATGGTTACATGATGCTTAAATTTTGCAGTGATTTCTTAAAAAAATAGAATTACCGAAACATCAAGTATTTCAGTTAAAAATAGATTTGTTTGTGATTTTTTTCACAACTTTAGCCTAAAAATTTCATGTTTCCATTGTACATTAATTTTATAATTTTAATTGTACGAAAAACAAATTTAAAAATTGTGAAATTTGTCTTATGAAATAACATTCAAATTTCTTAGAATTACGAGATTTCAAAATGTAGAAAACTTTGAGAAAAAATTCATTAAACTCTATTCCTTTACATCGAATTTTGATGAAGGTATTTATAATATTGGTAGCTATTTAAATTCTTATATTTGAATATTTATTGAAAATATAGGAAAAAAACGAAATAATTAAAAAACATATGCTGATGTGTAGTAAAAAAAGCTTAAATTAAATTGTGCTTTTTCACACACATCAAAATTGGCAATACTATAATGGTTGGATCGATGATAAAACTGAATCACTTAATAATATTTTTTTTTTCATTATTGTTATAAGATTACATGAATGTTATTTTATATATGTTTTCCTTTCCTAAAACTTTGTTATCAAAAACAAAGATACAACATGTGTTAAATATCAAAACAAATAGTAAAATTGTTCATATCTATGAATTTGATATAAAACGTTTTAAATGTTTTGAAGTTTGTTTTGATATTTAACGAGCAACATCTATTTTTGCAAAAAATAAATATACCAAATGTGCTTAAGGTTATTTTTTTTTACTAGAAACATACTATACTTAACTCATTCTATCATTTTTATTCATAGTTATAGAATCCAGTTGAGTTGTAAGTAATTACAAATGTTTCAGATGGTGGTTCAATGTAGGATAGATGTATTAACAACTTCCATAAAACTAAACAAGTTTAATTTAAACAAAGTAGCAAATCAAAAGGCGATACATTGTTAGGCTATTTCCACTCACCACACTATACACTAGCTTCTCGCCTGCCATTGAGCTCTTCGCTTAAAAGCAGCGCAATTTTTGAGCTCATCATGAACAATCAGCGCCCTCTGTCAGAATGACAGCAAAATGGCGTGGAAATTATGCAACTGTAAAAAAAAAATCACTAAATAAATTAAAATTGGAAATGCAATTTAGATTACACTAAGTTTTGAATTTGTCAATTTTGGAAAGTTCTAATAGTGCGTTATTTCTTAAAGTAGCGTACTTTGAAAAGAAATAATGGTTATTGAACTATTAAAGCTGCATGGAAATTACAATGTACTTACAGGATACAATACCTAAGCATATTAATGTTAAAATAGTATTATATTAATAATTTCGATAATTATAAACATACACAAAATTCGCGAAAAGTAACAACTTTTAAATTATTTATTATTAAAATTCATTATTTTACCAATATGAGCAGATGTATCATACACTTAAGACGATAAAGTGATTCTATAATATTCATACATGTATTTCAAGTATGGTTTCATATTTCATAAGACACTGATATTGAAATTTTTTTTTTATGTTTATATTAATATTAATACGTTTTGTATGGTGAATGATTTATAGATTTTAACAATAAGTGTTACATATTATATGTCAGAATGAAAAATAATCGCACAATAAATTTATAAACTGTTAGTTTATCTGAAAAAATATCATGTTTCTACTTCGAAATATTTTCAGAACGTTCATACAAATAAAGCAATACAATATTCTTATCAGAGAGAAAATGTGTCGTAAAATGAATTATCTTTGTTTTAAAATACTGTATGGATTTATTTAAATAAAAAAAAGATGGTATTTCAATATTAAATGCATTTAGAAATGGCATGCAAATTTTGCCATTACAGTTATCGTGAAATCTAATAACAGTATCTTATAAGAGTCTAAGAAGTCTGCAATAAGTTTAATGCTAGTATAGTATTGGCAGTCTCTAATAAATCCAACAGCATTCTAGTGTAATTCATTAAGCCACGAATGAACCAAAAAAAGGTATGCGAATTTTGCCCTAGAAGTTATAGTGCATGTTAATAATGAAATTATTTAATGATAATAATGTTTAAGTAAAATTCAAATATTACTTCGGGAACTTCATAAACACAGTGAATTCACATTGTTTCGATTGTCCAGCTTCCACAAAGTTTATGCCGCATAATTTCTCACTAATGTTGACCTTTATTAAATGTATTTTTCTGCTTAGATGATAGATAAATTTTCCATTTTTAATCCAAAAATGGAAAACCCTTATGACTTTAAACACCATTTTCATCAATTTGGCTTAAATTACTATCATTCTCATTATCCGAACACTTTAAATCCAAAATGAATTCATTTTGAAACATTTATGCGTAGTAAGATGCTTAAATTAATACCAATACTAAAGCAAAGAGTATGAAACTAAAAGAATTTTAAATAAATCTTTCGTTAAGTAAATATGTTCATAATGTATCTTACGACATTTTCCGAATTCACTCATTTGTGATAAGAAATGGCTTAGAAGGGGTAAAAACATTTTTTATAAAGATTAAACATTTTAATTATTACTAAAAAAATTACTTCGTTTGAATTATCATAAATACCATAATCCAATATTTTCAGATCAAATTAAGTTTTTGATTCATTTGAGGAGGCTTCCGTTTTAAAAATAATCTATTAATTAGATCATTATAAATTTCCTACATATATATTGAATATTATAATCAATTATCACGCACACGCTATTCCTGACGATTCTGAATTATTGTGAAATTTAAGTATGTTTTTTTTTCTCGCAAAAATTATATTCTCATTCACGAAGCTGGTACACCTATTCATTCCCTAAAGATTTTAAAAGAAAGTCCTATTTGAACAAATAATAAAATGTTACAGAGAAAAAAACACGTCAAAGTTTCATTGCTATCTTCATGTAAATCATTCGGTTTGAAGAGCAAAGTAGTGTGAAGCAAATGATTTTATGCATTTTCCGAATAAAGAAGCAGGAACTAGATCAATGCATGTAAATGCGAGAGTTTTCTCTGAAGGTCTGTCATGTTTATTTATTTCACCAAATCAAATATCCAGCTCCGTGTTTTCCTGAATCTATTGAAAGAAGCTAAATAACTATCTAGTAAATGTGTCCTATAGACGTCTTAAAGTAGACTCTCAGAAGGGAGCTACTTTCCGTTTTGGTACAATAATTTTTCCTAAATTTTTCGAAACCTTTTCTAGAAACATTATAGGAGAAATCGTTGAATAATGGTGTATGTATCTTATTTGGATAGACAATGAAAGATTTAAATGAGTATATCACAATAGTTTGGAAATTCACTAGGATTTCTAGATAGAATAGTTAGATAGTTAGTATTGGCTAAGATAGTTGGTTCTTTTAGTGCTACAGTTTTGAATTTAGAAAATATGATAATACGATTAATGATTGAGAATAATAAGTGTAATGTGCGGGCTGTTTATTTAGTTTATCAGCCCATTTCATGAAATCATGCAATTTATTGTGATGTAGTAAGCTTAATCTATGGCTTAATGGCAAAGATGACACTTCAGGAGGTATCTCTGTTTGTTACGTACTAACGCCAACCTATTTATTGTTTGTGGGGAATGACATAAACTCTAAAATAAAGAGTGCAATTAAGAGCGCTATATCACATACAACGTCTTTATTGAACAATTCTATGTAAATTCACCATAAAATCTGTTACCTTGCAACAAATCTGGTCTTACTAGTCACAACGCCACCTATCGGCGTAACATTCTTACCTCATTGGTTATTCACAATACCTTGGGAGTCGTAACACTGTTCTTAATTTCTAAATAATGTGGGATTTGAAACTATTTTCTAATTTAATGTTAAGCACAGACGCATTTTATGGCGTTTAATTCGACATCAAGATTTACGGAGATAAAAACATTTGAACTTAAAATGATCATCCTATGATTCTTTGGTCATTTACAGGGCAAGTACTTTTACTATAAATAAAATGTATTGTAATGCATACATTAATAATTTAAAATAACATTAGAAATAAATAGAATATTATTGAGATTAAATGAATCAAACAGAGAGCTTACAAATGAACAAAAACTAAAATGTATTATCGAATGTGAAAGTTTGATAGACAAAGGCAGCTTTAAAACTGGTGAATCCATAAAAATAGAAAAATTTGAACTTCAAGAAATCATTCGTATACTTTTAAATATTGCTTATTTTTCATGAATTCGACTCGTATATCATTAATATAAACTTTTAAAGGAACTTGCTAATAAATCATTAGTCATATATTTACGATAATACATATAATTTTCAAAGACTTTAAAAGTAATTAAATATTTTGAAAGAATAATAAATATGAAATTTATACAGTTTATTAGGAATAGGATATGTATTTGTTCAAAATATTTATTAATTTATAAAAAGACGGTAGCAAACGAAAAGAAAGAAATTGTTAAAGAAAATTCAAGACGCTTTTAAGATAATTGATTTCCTCTATACTAATAAGCACACTTCTAAAAATTACTCTCTCAGCTTAAGAATGCTTTCGATTAACTATCAAGTTTATGAAACACCGCTTGTGTTTTCTTACACTTCTCACATAAAAATATTGTATTATAAACTATTGAATGTTTTATAATTTATTGTTTTAAAAATCCATATCATGTACGTTCGCATAATGCACTTGAAAATGTATGAATTTGTATTCGCTGGATATGAAACTGAGCTATTTCCGTTTTTTAATAATTTACAGCTTTGTGAAGTTCTTGAAATTAATTATGAAATTTAGTTGAATTAAGATTGATTACAGATTACTCATCTAATTAAAATTTTCAGACTCACTGCATATAAAAATCTTTAGTTCCTAAAATAGTTAAATCTTTGAAACCCTTTCTATTTTCAAATAAATTTATTAACTCAGTTGCTTCCTACAAGAATCTCTTGCGAACTTTTTGCATACTTTTCTCAATTTATAGAATATTTTTTTTTTTTTTTTTTTGCATCTCTCAAGTCAGAAAAAATATATTGTTTTCTAAAACTATGAACCCTTCTGTTAACAACTGTAATTTTAAATATTTGAGTCTATACATTATTTAATTTAATGAACGTAAGTTTTGCCTCTATGTGGATCAATTGTTAATTATGTTCTAAATGCTCTTTGAAAGTCATTAATATAAATAGAAGGAAGCCATTATTTGTCTTATTTAATTGAAAAGTTACAAAATATTATTTATAATTGAGCAACCCTTTTCCTATTATTATAAATGTTTGTTTTATAATGATAAACAACCCCCATTAATGTCAAATATTTTAATGCTTAAATTTTTTAAGAGAGAATATATTAAATAAAGTTTTCATAAACATGCATTAATTGAATTGCATTACGAAATGATGGTAAAACAGTTAATGCTGGAGAAATAGATTTCGTCAAAAAGGATTAAAAAAATAAAGTTATCATTAAATGTTTGCAACTTATCATTTAGTTTCAGAAAATTTAAAAATATTAGAATACATAAGGATAGTATATAATTACTTGTATATATATATATATATATATATATATATATATATATATATATATATATATATATATATATATATATATATATATATATTAAAATAATCATTTGCTATTGCTAAAATGTATTTAACACTTTAGTGGAAAATAGCTTTGTTTTAAACTCGAATATTAAAGGTTCATACGTATAGAATATGTTGCTTACCATATATGAATTCTCCAGAAGTCACTTAAAAATGCAATAGAAATATTTTTCTGAATCGATTATAACATTGTTGGTTCTAAGTGTTTACTATTCTAACTTTTATAAATAAATTTAAAAGACGCGAAGAGGGCCGGAGGTAAACTGCTTTTTAGAAAAATAAGTAGAAAAGTATACCGTTAAATAAGAAATGTTATTTATGAAACAAAACATATTAAATATAAGATTTAATAAGTAATTTAAAATTAATGAATTATACAAATAATATATTACTATCAAAAAATGTGTGTTTAGTTTATTTATATTTATTGTTTATATATATATATATATATATATTATTTTTTTGTATATATATATTATATACAAAAAAAATTCACCCAAAGTTATTTAAGAAACAAAACGAGCATTGGATGAAAAGTTAAATAATAGTTATGATGTTCTAAATCAGATTTTATTTCCTTTTTTCATGCGCGTGGTTAGTTTACCAAAGTAATACCTCTTAAAATATTTCACTTTAATTATGTATCATGATCAAAATATGTTAGAGTAAATATTTTATCCAAAAATGTATCTTTTTGTTACGGTTATGAACGTTAGCTATCATAAATTATAAGAAGTAAACAAGAATACGCTTTTAAATAAATACTTCTCTTATAAGGTGTGATAAAACGAAACAGAAAAAAAAGAACTAGAAAATCAAATTAATATTTTAAAAACATTTATTTAATGTTAATCTGATATTAATTGGTAATTCAATAAGAAACAAATTCAGAGTTTGAAACATCTATTTTGTCAGTTTTCACATTTAGTACACTTCTTCAAATTCATTCAATATCATGGCGTTGCCTTATCATTTGGGCCTAAAATATTCTCCAAGAAATTGCTTGACTTGTCAAAAGAATGTCACTAGCAATCGAGTCGAGTTTTCTCAGAGAGACCGTTAGTTTCTCCCTACGGGTGTCCCAGTTGAACAAGTTTCAGTTATGTTTGTCGAAGTGGAAGTAATTCGACGAAAGAAAAGTCAATTTGTTTACTTTACAATTGTCGAACTTTTTTTTCTTCTGGTTCTTGATTTATGCAAATACCTTTCTAAGCATATCATTCCTTTGTAAGGACAGAAAGTTTAAGATAAGAATACGTTATTTCAACTGTAAAAAGTCTAGGATCTTATGAAAATTTAAGGTTTTGATTTTTAATAACTTAAAATAAATATATATCTCAAATGAAAAAGAAGTAATGTGAAATATTGAAAGGTCTATAGGTATGATTTTTGTGGAAAGGAAACATTGAGGAATTTTGCTTTATTTCCTAAAAAATATAATTATGAGTAATAAAAACAAAATTATTGTAATATATATATATATATATATATATATATATATATATGCATACATATTGATTTTTAAATATATTTATTACTCTCAAAAATATATACTTGAAACAATAATAGTTATGAGTAATAAAAAAGAAACTAAGTAATAAATATTCTAAAGTTATTGTAGATACATGCAAAATATTTCT